>JAGXJF010003837.1:0-108226 GCA_019208055.1 Stipa capillata
TCTTCACAGTTGTGGCACAGCTGCCTAGCACAGCCATTCCTTAGTCCTGGAAACCACCCTTATACCCTTTTTTGGTGGTCATCCTTTCCTTGATGATCCTTCTTCCTGGAACCTACAAACCTGCTTACACTCACTGTAAACGTTAGATTCCAGTTTGAGTTGCCATTAACCATCAAAACCAACTTGGGGCCTAGATACTCTTTCAAAGGGGATGCTGTTGGAAGGGGTCGTCCAGACGCCCCGGTTGAGGTACCCCCCAGACGTCTCATCTGGTGTACTAATCCCATACTGGTTTTCTTTTTTCTGTGTAAACATACAGGATAGCGGGCGAAGAGGGCATCTGTTCGGGCGGCACATCCGGACGAGGTGCGGGCGCGGCATTTGGACGAGGTGGTTCAAGCATGAAAGGCGATGTGCGAGAGATCCCCAAGTCAAAGAGCCGAAGGCGGTGAACCAAGGCGAAGGTTGAGCAGATTGTGGGGGGAACCTCAGGCTGGGCGGTGTTCCATACCAGTGAGGAGTATCAAGTATATGCCAGCGAATATAGTAGGTAGAGGCGAGGGGGAGAGTACAAATCGGCCCGTCCTTTGTGATGTAAACAGGGTAGTACCGTAAACTGCCTAGGGGCAAGCATGTATTTTCACTTGTAAGTCGCTACCGTCTATAAAAGGGTGGGACGCCATTCCCTCAGGGGCAAAGAGAGAATTGGAGATCAGCTAGTAGTTTTTCAAGTGTCTCCTCGTCCCATTTTCCGTTGTATTTTCCACATTAATCTTCGGCAAGAAATCAAGGGCCATGGTTGAAGTCGCTAGAACCGCCTTCTAGGTCGTCCCCTTAGCACTTCGGTCTCAAGGATGGGGGTGCCTTAAGTTTAGTGTCCGAGGGCAACTTCGTTGACAATATAGGCACGGTCTCCAATGTACGACTTGGAATCTTACCTGTAGGATATAGATTATGTTTTGGGCATCAATATGCTAGTTAAAGAAATTCAAAATCATATTATTATAAAACTATTTTTTAATAACAAATCTAATATATATTTTTACCTAAACACTAGATAATTTTCATGTATTAATAATAAAAATTTAAGAAGTTTGACTACATGTTTTCTAAAACGTCACCTATTTTCAATGGAGGTATCTAGCTACCAGTCGGATGGTTTTATTTAGTTTTTGAACCATCAGATATAGTAGCCCACATGTCCAATCAAAATGAGCCTTAACCCCCACTGCTATAGAAACTCTCATCACAGACGGGCTTATCATAGACAGGGAGGTCGCAATCATCTAAACTTTTCCACATCTTAGACGGGTAGGTAAAGCTACCCATCTTTGTTGAGTTGAGGGAAATTCACCGTCTTTGGTAAGTAAGTAACCACAGACGGTTTTCTGGAGCAACCCTTTGTGATGAGTCATGACAAACAACTGCACTTGAGAACCGTCTGTGATATCTCATCTCAGACGCCTGTACTTATGAACTATCTGAGGTGTCTCAGACGGTTATTTTTGTCAGTCATCTGAGATATCATCACTAACGGTGTAAGTGTTTTAACCATTTGTGATGACTGGCCGACCCATATTTAAGACACTGTCAGATCTGGATCTACTTCAGATCTAGATTTTGTGAATTTAATGTGGATGGGCAATTTGGTGACTATTACTTGGCCATCTAAGGTTAGTAATTGTTCTTAATCATTGCTTTATAGTTAAGTATGCATGGTTTATGGTTATATTTAGATTGGGATAGCGAGATGATTATTTCGATCTACCTAAGGGAGAGGGCCCGTGAAGATTATGCATGGTTAAATCTAGTTTTCAATGGAGAGATGTTTGTTAATTAGATATTTTATAGATATATGTGGATATATATATAAGTATGTATGCTTTCCTGCGTAGATGGACTGAAGCTATATGTACGGTCAGAGCCGTGTGTCGCGAGAGTATGAATTTTTAAGAGCCACCAAGGAGGATAAGGGTAAGGAGTTTATGCCATGTTCATGCATTGATTGCAAAAACTAGAAGATGTAGAATAACCAAGGTCAGATCCAATGACACTTGATTCGAAGGGGTTTCGTGGAGGATTACACTCGTTGGACCAGTCATGGTGAAAAACCGGTTAACAGGAAGGCAATGCAGTCAATGAAATGCCAAATAATGTCAATTCTGAATCTGATCACAATGATATGTTACTCAATGATGGCTATGGTCTGGATCAGATATTGTGCATTGCAAAAGGGAATGACCTAAGTGGAAAGAGTATGATAAATTTCTGGCATTGTTGGAGGACTCGGAGAAACGTTTTACGAGAGGTGCAAGTCAAAACACACCAATTTGTCATTCGTTCTTGAACTTAAATTGAAGGCAAGCAACGGGTGGTCCGACAAAGGAGGTTTTACATCACTATTAACTCTCTTACATGATATGCTTCTGGAGGGAAACCAGATGCCCACGACCACCTATAACACTAAGGTGTTTTGTCCACTAGGAATGGACGTAGATAGAATACGTGCATGTCCAACTACTGTATCCTCTTTCATAAAGAGTATGAAAACTTACATGCATGTCCTTTATGCAAGACATCTCGATACAAGAAGTGTAAGAATCAAGATGATGACATATAGGGCAATGAGGTGACGACTTGACTTCTAGCTAAGGTTGTGCGGTATCTTCCTATAATTCTTGTGTGAAGTGTTTGTATGCGAACACGAGGGATGAGAAATTGCCACGCTGGCACTCGGAGGGGCACAAGGATGATGGAAAGCTAAGACATCCTGTTGACGCCATCCCATCCCATGGAGAAACATCAATAAAAAGTACCCAACTTTCAGTGTGGAACCGAGGAATTGAAGATTTGGATTGAGTACAGATGGTATGAATTCATTTGGTAACATGAGCAATCAATAGAACACTTTGGTAAATGGCTCTGTGTATCTACAGCCTTCCTCCTTTGTTGTGCATGAAGCGAAAATACATTATGCTATTGGTACTTATCCAAGGGCCAAAGCAACCAAGCAATGATATTGAAGTGTACCTAGCACTACTGATGGAAGATCTGCAAACACTATGGAACGAAGGGGTAGCAGCATGGGATGCAGACAAATGAGAGAACATGTCTTGCTCTTTTTAACAATCAATGCTTATATTGCCTTAGTTAACCTATCGAGCTTTAGTATAAGTGGAGCCAAAGCCTGTGCTCCTTGCTTAGATGATTGTAACATCCCAGATATCAACCCTACTTGTAATGCTACCATATTATACTAAAATCTACCAAGTCTGGGAAAGTTATAAATTTCGGCAGAGTCTCCTTTGTTTATATGGACATCCACGACATGCATTTAACAATATATAACACAATTAACACAAAAATATAATCAATCATGCAGTTATAAGTGGCATAAGACTCTAACCAAGCACATAATTCATAATACCTAACACAAAACCACAAGAAACTAATGGTATATATAACCACAAGACTCCAACACTATAACATATATGACCAATTATAGAACTAAGCAACTATAGATGTATGAGCTAGCATGTGAGAAGTATGTGAATCAACTGATGTGTCCATAAGAAGGTGTGCTACTCCCTCTCATGAATGCCGCTACTTCGGGGTACCTAAAAACCAAATAAAAACCAACAAAGAAAAAGCAAGAGGGAGTAAAAGATACTCAGCCAAGTACTGTTTAGAGCCTTTAAAACAACAATCAAATTTTATAAGTAAACACCAATCTGAACACCAACTTCCCACAAAATCAACCAATACCAAACCAAAGAATTTCAAAAGCATCATGGAGTAGCCATTACTGACAGTTCTCACCAAGCTAGCTCAAACACAATGGATTAGCTCACATGCGACGGTCTCTCACCGACCCACCAAACTAATCAACATGGAGCGGTTCCCACCGGACCTGGCTTAACTAACCATGACACAAATATGCAGGAATATCGAATGATCATCAACCAAGAACACAAAATCAACCAATAACGACAATCATACAACAAGATGGATCGTCATGCACTTGCCCCTTAACCTTGATGATTAACCGAACAATTAACCTTGGCACCGGCACCTCCCAAACCTTTTGTCAAGCCATGCTTAAGAAATTATACAAAAAAGAACACAAGGCAAGAACTAATAACACTTCTATTCCTCATGACTAAACTCTCAATTTCCAACATCTCCTCAAATATTTAATTATGTAACCTCTGATTCCGTGCTGTTTATTTTATATCTTTAGTTCTATTTATCCAAGTTAGTATGAACACCTATAGAAAATTATCTACAACTTTGCTATTGTGGTCATAATTTAATTCCAAATCTATCTTGCTGAAAAACTGATAAACTAATCATTGTGATGATTAAAAACTGCCAGTCAACATATTGGAAAGCTATGAACATAAAATAAACATTTCTCAATTGGATCAGTTTGAAATTTGAACGATTTAAATGCAGCTTTTGACTTAAGATTGCTCGTTCCATATTCCAAGCCTTAGATCAATACTTAGCCTATTCCAATCCATCCATCAATTCTTCATTGAGAGGCTAATTAGATTCTACCTTTGCAGCAAAGATCACCCAAACCGAGTCAGATTTTTATGAATTTCAGCCAAGCCGTGAATCCTCTCTTCTTCTTCTTCTTCTTCTTTCATCCATTTCTCTCTTCTCTCCCTTGCACATCCTAACTCCTCCTTGCCTTGGCAGAACCTCTTGGTGGCTTGCCAATGGCAGCCAAGGCAGCAAGCAGAGGACGTTGTTCCCCTTGGAGTGGTGGTACGGGTTGCGGGAGACGTTGAGCTTCTCCAGCAGGCCTCCGATGATGGCGGTGGGATCCACTGACCATCACAGTGGCATAAGGACGCGGCGGCTTCTTGAGACTCTAGGGTTTAGACGCTCAGGTGACTAGGAGGAGAAGAGAGAGCAGGCCTTGGTGGCTTTTATTTTTATTTTCTTGTTTCCTCTTTTCTTATAGTTTAGAAGCTGTGAGTCTCCTACTAGGACCTCAAATTGATGTAGCCCAGTTGGTCAGTGCCCTCAACTATAAAGGGTAGGTATTGGTACATACCATTCAAAATCGGTGAGCTCTTCGCAACCACAGTCTCTGATCGTTCATACAAGCTACCATTTAAAAGTCAAAATTTCACCTTCTTTTTATTGTTCTGGTTAATCATTCTTTTAAAAATTTGGTGTATTACAATGATACCACATGTGTGTGGCTAAACAACTTGAAGAAAATTGTGCACATGCATCACTAAAGGTTCCTCCTGAAAGGATCGCAGGAGCCGACTAGAGAGGGGTGAATAGGAGGCTAGCCAAATTCAAAGAGCAACCTCGTTTTATCAAGCATTAGCCTTAACAGGTAAAGAGGTTTAGTTAGCTGTGAAACAGATAGACTACTCAGGCGGCAAATGACATGGAGATTAACAAATAGCTGTCACAAGGTAGCTAACACAGATCAGAGACAAGCTATAGAGCAACTGTGACACAGCTAGATAACACAGGTGAAAAGATGTATCACAGCACTAACAATCAGCACAATCAAGCAAGCAGGTAATCAAACAGTAAGTGCTGAAAGTAAACACACAGAGAGAGACACAGAGGATTTTTCACCGAAGCTCCCACTCCTTGTAGAGTGGTACGTCTCCGTTGGAGAAACTACTCCGAATAGATAGCCGGCACTTGTGGTGCCTTTTTCTCGGTGTACCTGAAACTTCAGGCATGCTCCTTTGCTTGTGGAAGTCTTTTTGCTTGGCAGCGGGTAGACTTCAGATCACCCTCACAAATGTCTGGACCAACCCACACAAGCTTGGGTGATCACTAGCGACTCCTACACCTGTCTAGGAGTAGACACTCCAAGAGTAACAGAATCTGCAGCAACAACACTTGGAGGAACCAATGCTCTTTGCTCAAAGCTCTAACTCTCTTGAACTAACACATGAGAACTTTGGTTTCTGTTCAGGAGATGAGAGGCTTGCAACGGTTGAAAATAGCTGACAAAGGTTGAGGTTCAAGACCTCCCCTGGTCCCCTATATATAGGGTCCGCAGGCACCTGACCGTTACACTCATGCCACGTAGGATTAAGTGAGTCACTTGTGACAGGCACCGGTGACACAGCTAACCACAACGCACAATGGTAACAACGCTTCAGGCAGACCGACACCTGTGTCAGCCACCACCGGTGACACAGTTAACCACAACGCACAACTGTAACAACGCTTCAGGCAGACCGACATCTGTGTCACCGGTGGCTGACACAGGTGAAACCTTAACTGACGTAGACTCCCTACTCAGCCCGGTCTTGGCACATTACATGCCCTCAATGCACACAACAAACTCTGATGCATAACAAGAGAGAACCTCCAACAGTTTTCTGACGCAGCAGACAAACCATTGTAGTGCAGTTCTCTTAGCATTTTTAAGCTCTCTCCTGGCATAGAGGTGTACCTGAGTCATAGAGCGGTTGTTCACCTATGACACGGCTGTGCCACACAGGTAACTATGGCTCTAGGGTTTAGGAAACTAGCACAACAGTGTATTAGTACAACCCAGTTTCACACTTGTGCAGAGCTGTTGTTACAGGGCCACTGACCTCAAGGCATCAGTGCCACTATCCAACACTCTGAGCATTGAGCATAAGAACTTCCAAAAGTACTTGCAACTTCATCCCTCTTGGTAGTATAGGTGTTTCCTAAGGACTCAAGAAAACTAGCAAATCTAGGCTTCAGCTTCCACCAACTATAGTCAAGGCTCTTGACGCATCAAGCAATCATCACCTTGCTTGCAACTCCTAGCACAGCACTGGCTTCTTCACAGCTGTGGCACAGCTACCTAGCATAGCTATCTCCTTGTCTTGGGAAAACATCTTTGTACTTTTAGTGGTCATCCTTTCATAGATGAAACCTCTTCCTAGAACCTAATCTTCCTGCTTACACTCAATGTAAATATTAAATCCCAGTTTGGGTTGCCATTAGCCATCAAAATCATTTAGGGGCATAGATCCTCTTTCAATCTCTCCCTTTTTGGTGGTTAGTGGAAACCCATTTAACATTATCAATTAAAGATATGTATGAGTAGGACACATGCAAGTTGTTAGAATATACTCCCCCTGAAGCTGTGCATAAGAGATTTGCTTTTGGAATGCAAATGCACATATTTGAATTGTAGATATGAGTAGTATTTTCTCACAACTTGCACTTCATCAGTTCAGAAAGTTAAATGAATCATGAGTAATAAACTGAACTGAGCTGATAATGATGCAGTTTTAAATTTTCTTTTAAAGCATGTTCAGAGCACAAAGAAGGATTAGCATGATCAGAGCATTCATTAACATGAGTTATGATCAGAGCAAACATTTATACATGAAGCAGAAAATGTGTGAAGAGTCAGAGCATAAATCAGATCAGAGAAAAAAAATCAACCACACATGTCAACATATGATCATGACAGAATAACATAGCTCAGAACATAAATTAAACTGCATCATTATAGAAAAGAAAAGACTTACTGTGATCAAGACATAAGAAATTAAAACAGGAAAAACAAGTCTTGATACATAACACAATACTACTCTGCTCCCCTAAAGCCACTCACTCCCCCTACGGCTAACTTTTCTCCCCCTTTGACACTAAAACACCAGATAGGGGTAAGGGAAGAAGAAACCTCATGTCGGCTTGGACTTCAAGAGCTGGAGAACCTCTATGAGCTGCTGCTGTAAGGAGTCTACTTTGATATGTAGACCTTTCACTTCTCTGCGCAGAGCAGCAAACTGAACAGGCATGACTTTGTTCTGATAGGCTCTGACAGCTTCTTGAGTCATCATGGAGGAGGAGACGGTGCCATCTTCTGCTACCTATGTCACAGATACAAGCTCGGCTGGGTCAGTTGCAGGATCACCAGCTGTGACACTAGTGGGCAGTTGGCAAGGAGGAGCCTGAGGCTAAGAAGCTAGATTCCAGATCCTCTTCACCCTCTGAGTGACTAGGTGAGCTTTCTTCTTGTTCTGCCTCCTCCTCAGGTTCATTATCTGATTCTGCACTGGAAGATGAGCCCTCAGCTTGATAATCTTCATTAGAATCAGCTCTGGGTTCTCTTGCCCTTGGAGGAGTTACTGATACACCTCTGCCATCATCTGATGATCTTTCTGAGCTCTCTTCTTCTTCAGCTGGGTCATCTGCCTGTGGCACAGGTGACCTTGATGACTCTTCTGTAGGTGAGGGCACAGCTGTGACCGCTGGCTGTTGACCAGGTGAAGGAGCTGATGGAGAGCTTTGAGTATCAGGGGCAGCTGTGAACTTATTCCTTGAACATGTGGTGACTCAGTGGCTTCTGCTTGTCCTTCTTCTCCTTCTGAGACAATGAATGTTGAAGGAGATATTGGCTTGTGCACATCCAGAGATGAGAGAGTGTCCGTACTGACTGAGCTGGAACTCTTTTTCCCTCTTCTCTGACAAGTTGCTGGCAGAGCAGGCATTAGACGAGCACCTGGTTCAGCTACCTATGGCACAGGTGGTGACTTCTCCTTCTTCACAGCAAGAATGTCTTGTTGCTGTTTGGCCAAGTTATCCTTCAATGATGGCTTTGAGGATTGAGAGGTCTCAGAGATAATGGGGACATCATCATCAATAGCCACTGTCTCAGTTCTCTTTCTCTTGTAGCTAGGAAGGGACATCTTGGCAGCTTCTTTCCTAAACTCAGGTGACAGCATCTGTTGTAAGGATTTTATTTCTTGTAGCAAGGCTTTTCTATCAAGACCTTGAGGAAGAGCTGTCATCTTCATAGTTAGGTCCTGAATCTGATTGACCAGATGGGTGTCTCTTGCTGATATAGAGAAACTTGCCCCAGTGGACATAGCTGTGAGATCAGATGATGACACTGATACTGACATAGCTGGTGTCTTGGAAGATAGGAGCTGCTGCTTCTCCATGATTTGTCTTCTGACAGCCTGCCTCTCTGAATCTGACTTAGCAGCTTGCATCTGGAGGTGAAGGGCAGTTATCTCATTTGAGAGAATTTTGTCAGCAGCTGTAGGCTCTAGAATAGCCATAGAGATAGGCCTAGCCTGAGTTGATAGCTGAAGAGACTTTGCTTGGTAGGTCTCCAGCAAGCGCTTCTTCTTTCTCTCATTGGTCTCCTTACTGATTTCCTCCGAGAGCCTATCCATCTGTTCTAAGATGATTTTGTCATTATCTAGATCTGCTTCAAAAATCTGCTGATCAGATTTAGGAGATGTTTGGTTGGGCTTTTCAGCAGCTTTTCACTGGAAAAAGTTGCACCAAACGGCCAGCTTTTCAGCAGCTTTTGCCAACGGTAGCTGTGGGCTTTGCAGTGCAAATTCAGCTGTTTGGAAAAGCTGCCTTCTGCCAGCTTTTTGCAATGTGTTGAAACTTCTGTGCTCATTTTCCAAAATGCTATAGATGGTTTGGATAAACCAAAAGCCATATGTTCACTTTCTCACAGGTACAACAGCTTTTCCAGATAGCCAGCCAACAGTAATTTTGTCAACAGCCACAGTCCAACCAAACAGGCCCTTAGGCTCATGAATTGAAAGTGTGCCCCTTGGCAATACTATTTCAGAGATGGATGACTTTGTTACTTTTCTGATTGTTCTCTTGGGCTTCTTAGCAGTTTTCTTGCCCAATGAAGTGTGTTCAGCATCGGTTGAGGACCTTGTCCTCTTGGATGGGACAAGCTGTACTAAACTTGACTGTCTAGCTTTGGATGCTACAGCAACAGCTTTCTTTTCTGCAGCTTTCTTTTGTCTGTAGGCTTTTTGCTGTGCTCTTCTTCTCTGAAGAGCTTCTTCTTTCTATCTCAATCTTTCTCTTTCTTGATCAGAATCAAAAATGATGATCTCTCTGTTTGATTCTTCCGGATCAGACCACTTGAGACCACTGTCTTCTCTGTCAGAACCTGAAGACATCTAGAGAAACGAGATAGATAAGGAAGAATAAGGAAAGGGTGTTCCCAAATGCAGAAGATAGTAGCTGTGTGGGCCACCTATGTGAGGTCAAGGTGATACAGGTGAGGACTTGGAACTAAACTAAAGTCTCTGCCCTTGGAATAGGCGTGCATGTGTGACAGGTGAGACCCTAGCGGTGACACAGCTACGCGCAGAGGCGGACGGCAGATTCATGAAAACTAGGTTTTAACGAAGTTTTGCCGCTAGGTTTCGAGCTAGATGAATCTAGGAATCTAAACAAAGACTAAACCAACCCTAAATAAGGACAATGCACTACTGAAATAAGCTCACGAGCGATTGCATCGACAAGAAACTAGGTTGAACGCAAAGAAGGGTTGGCTGAAGCTTACTTTAATCGAAAACTTGACAAAGCACAGATGAATCGGTGCCGGAGTGCCTTGGAAAGCTTCTCTGACGAGTTGGAAAACTTTCGAGGCTCAGAAGATACGATCTCGATGAAAACGCGAGAATTGAGCACTCAGCGGAAGTTTAGGGTTTTTGTGTTCGAACAGGGTTTCAGGGGAAACGCGATGTTGCTTTATATAGGCCGAAGGGTTATAACATGGCTGTGTCACAGCTGGGTGGATGACCTGTGACACATGTGAGTGAAAAGAGTCCTTATGACCTACGGAGTTCAAAAGAATTCACCTGAGACACAGATGGATGACTCAGGTGACAAGTTTTTCATCTGGAACACCAAGATAGATAGAATTTGATAAGAGAGAAAACACAAGGAACTAAAAGAGAGTCATAGTAAATCTTCCCAATGCCAGTTTGCCAAAAACTCAACAGGGCAAAGCTAAAACTGATAAGAGTTGATTTAGAAAAACCACGACACAAGAAAAAGAAATGTGCACAGAAGATAGGCACAAACATCTTACCAAAAACACTCTAAGCATAGAACACACCTGTGACACAGGTGGGAACGCAGATGAAAACACAAATAAAGAAACAGCATAAACATATGAGCTAGACACCAAGCCAAACATTTTATTGCAAATTTGAGACATCAATGATATTCAACTCACTCCTCAGGGTACAGAACCTAGTCTCATCTAAAGGCTTGGTGAAGATATCGGCAAGTTGTCTATCTGTCCTCACATGACACAGCTGGATGTCTCCTTTCTCCACATGGTCTCTCAGAAAGTGGTGCCTCACTTCTATATTTTTGATCTCTGGTGGTGAACTGGGTTGTTGGCTAACTTGATGACACTTTTATTGTCACAGAAGAGGGGTACTTGACTAAAAGACACGTTGAAGTCCTTCAATGTCTGCCTCATCCATAGCAATTGAGCACAGCAACTACCAGCAGCTATGTATTCAGCTTCTGCAGTGGAAAGGGCTACATAATTTTGCTTCTTGGAGGACTAGGACACTAGAGAGTGCCCTAGAAACTGACATGTACCAGATGTGCTTTTTCTGTCAACCTTACACCCTGCATAGTCACTATCTGAATAGCCAACTAGCTCAAAGTTTGCACCCTTAGGATACCACAGCCCAAACCCTGAAGTTTGAATTAAATATCTCAGAATCCTGCGTACTGCCACTCTGTGACAGTCCTTAGGATTAGCTTGGAATCTAGCACACATGCACACACTTAACATGATATCTGGCCTAGATGCACACAAGTATAACAAAGAACCTATCATGCACCTAAACTCTTTCTGATCAACAGATTTACCTTCAATGTTTAAGTCCAGATGACCATTAGTTTGCATGGGAGTGTGAATAGACTTTGCATCCTTCATGCCAAACTTGGTGATGATGTCCTTGGTGAACTTTTCTTGTGAGATAAAAGTCACTTCCTTGAGTTGCTTGATTTGGAGTCCTATGAAATACTTGAGCTCTCCATCCAAAGACATCTCAAACCTCTGGATCATCATCTTGCTAAACTCATCACTCATTGAACGGTTAGTACTACCAAATATTATGTCATCGACATAAACATGGCACACAAATAAGTCCTTTCCATTTTTCTTAGTGAATAGAGTTGTGTCTACTAAGCCCATCTTAAAGCCATTTTTGATCAAAAAATCTTTCAGTGTATCATACCATGCTCTAGGTGCTTGTTTCAGACCATAAAGTGCTTTGTGCAATTTGTAGACATGGTGTGGTTTCTTAGCATTTTCAAAACCAGGTAGTTGCTCAACATAGACTAATTCAGAAAGTTTACCATTCAAGAAGGCAGACTTCACATCCATCTGATATAGCTTGATGTTATGATGTGCAGCATAAGCAAGTAGAATTATGATTGCTTCTAGTCTTGCCACAGGTGCAAAAGTTTCACCAAAGTCTAGACTTTCAACTTGAGTGAAGCCTTGAGCAACTAATCTGGCCTTGTTCCTCACCACCAGTCTATTTGCATCTTGCTTGTTCCTGAAGACCCATTTTGTTCCAATGTCATTATGGTCTTGAGGCCTTTCCACCAGGGACTAGACTTGATTTCTTTCAAACTGGTTCAGCTCTTCATGTATGACATTTACCCAATCAGCATTCTTGAGAGCTTCATTGACATTCCTGGGTTCAACACTGAGATAAAAGAGTAATGTTCACCGAAATTTACAATACGAGAACGAGTAGTCACTCTCCTATGAATGGCATCAATGATTTGGTCTACAGGGTGATCTTTCTACAGCCTACTGATCACAAGGGGTTCGGGGTCAACCACCTGTGTCACAGCTGTTGGTGTTGCCTGTGACACAGCCGGTTCTTCCTGCGACACAGCTGGCTGAGATAGGTCCTCTGCATCCAATTGATCATTGGCTGGGTTGTACTCGAACTCAATGTCTTGCTCTCCAGTGTCTTCACACATTGGTTGAGCACGTGGTTCATGATCACTTGGTGAGGCAGGTTCCTCCTTGACAGTAGGTCTGATCTCACCAGTGGATTTCTTGAGAATGTCCTTGCTCCCTACATCATTAGTAACTTGCTCTCCTTGAGAGCCATAAGATTCATCAAAGTCCACATCTATAGATTTTTCAACAACCTTTGTGGAGGTGTTAAAACCCTATAGGCGTGGGAGTTAGTGGCATAACCAAGAAAGATCTCAACATCAGATTTAGCTTCAAACTTAGAGAGACATTTGCCTTTTATAAGAATGTAGCAATTACAACCAAATACCCTGAAGTATGAGATAATTGGCTTAGAGTTGGTGAGCAGCTCATAAGGAGTCTTCTTGAGTAGTGGATGTAGATATAGCCTATTGATGGAGTGGCAGGCAGTGTTGACAGCTTCAGTCTAAAATCTTGGTGAAGTCTTGTATTCATCCAAAAGTGGACTTGAGAACTCATGCTTGATTCCATGCTTGTCCAGAAATGCCTCCATCTTGAAATTCTTGAATTCACTCCTATTATCACTTCTGACCTTGACCAGATTTACCTTCCACTCATTTTAAACTCTATCAATGAGGTGCTTGAATTTCTTGTAAAACTGTGTCTTATCCTTCAAAAAGAACACTCAAGTATAACGAGAGAAATCATCAACAATTACAAAACCATACTTGTTACCTCCCAAGCTCTCATAGGTAGTAGGACCAAATAGGTCAATGTGTATGAGCTCAAATGAATTGGTAGTGGTCATGATGGTCTTGGGACGATGGGCAGCTCCAATTTATTTGCCGGCTTGACATGAACTGCATGGCTTGTCGTTCTCAAACTTCACCTTCTCCAAGCCTATGACAGTCATGTTTGCTTAACTTGTTGAGAAACTTCATTCCCACATGTCCTAGCCACCTGTGCCATAGCCAGCCAACACCAGTCTTGGCCATGAGGCACCATGGAGCTATAGCAGGCTGTTCATTGAAATTCACAATATATAATTTTTCAGACCTGCGACCTTTGAATACTTGTGAATCATCAGTTAGCTTAGAAGCTATAACTTTATCATGATAGAAAGTGACTTTCATACCTGTGTCACACAGCTGTGACACAGACATCAGACTATAGCCTATTTGATCCACAAGCATTACATTAGATAGAGAGTGATGTTCAGATATGGCAACTTTACCAATACCATTTACCTTTCCCGTGGAGTTGTCTACATATATCACATATTTGCTGGGCAGATTCTCATTGGTGATCTGTACAAACTCCTTCCTACCTCCAGTCATATGTTGTGTACATTCACTGTCCACAACCCAATTAGTCCCACTGGAGGCAGAGTCTTGCAAGTTCAGTTATGAAACTTAGGGACCCAAACTAATTTGGTTCCCTTAGTAACTTTGTCATATGCAGAAATTGCAGTGATAGGGTTACTAGGCAAGTTCTTAGAGTTCATAGCCTTTGCTATGGATGATATCACATGGATCCTCTTTGGCCGACTATCACCTGCAACCTTAAGCAAAGGGGTTAGTGAACTGTGTAAGCTACCTGTGACACTGGTGGTTCCACAGCTGTGTGAGATACCAATGACACAGGCAACTGTGGCCTTAGGAACCCAGATGATAGGTGACCATTTTTTCTGATGCCTGGGGCCAACATACTTGGCCACCGTCTTGCCTTTCGTATCCTTCAGCAGAACATAGGGGGGTTAGTTGGAATGTTTACCACACTCCTATTTCTCTGCTCATGACCAACAAAAATGTTGTCATTTATAGCTGCCTGTCTCACAAAATTTTCTGCAAAAATTTTCCTGCAAGACAAGTTAAACACAACAGGCAATTTATCTCCATGTGTGACAGGAATGTAATCAAGGCCCTTCAGGCCATTGTTTCTCCTAAGCATTTCAGCTCTAATCATCTGATAGTTTTGCATGCCAATGTTGGCAGTGCAAAGACCTTTCCTCATAAGCCTCTTAATCTCTTCAATCTCCTCCTTGAGCTTGTTATGCTCAGCTACATCCACAGAGTTAGTTGCAATAGAGGTTGAAGCCTCATTAGAGTTATCAGTCACAACACATGTGGAAGTTAAAACATTTATGCGAGTAGCACAATTCAAGCATGTTTCAACAGTAGCAGGAGCAGGCAAATGTGTAATATCAGAAGTAACAGAAGAGTTATGAGCGTTAGTATCATCAATGCACTTGGCATACTTTGCCTTCAGCTCCTCATGCTCCTTGAGAAGAAGCTCATGAGATAGCTTAACCTTGTCATGAGCAATCTCCACATTCTCCTGATCTAGCTTGATGTTCTCCCTGTCATCCATGATCTCATCACAGGTCTCCCTGAGCTCTCTAAGCTTATCCCTTAGGGATATGTTCTCCTTCCTCTCCTTCTCAAATGCCTTATCTGCTCTTTCCAAAATACCCATTAGTTCAGCATAATCAGAAAAGTCATCTTCAGTAAGTACCTTTGATCCTTTTGCCATAAGGCACATAGGAGCAGAGATGGATGACGACTGATCAGCCTTGGCGTTGATTTTGGAGCTTTGTGACTTAGCTATGTCACAGCTGGACACATCAGTCATGTTGATGGCAATCCCAGCAACTTCACCTTCATCTTCAGATTCTTCCTCTTATCTTGAATCATCAGACACCCAAGCTTGACCAACGTAAGCTCTTGCAGTAGCTTTATTCTTGGCATAGGTTGGATACTTGTTATTGAAGGTCTTCTTCTTACCATGGAAGTCTTTCTTCTTTTTGTATTTATTGTTGTCCTTCTTCTTGGTTGGATAGTCAGCAGCAAAATGACCTTTTTCTCCACACTCAAAGCACTTCTTGTCCTTGAACAACTTCTTTCCCTTGAACTTGTCACCTGAACCGAACTGCTTCTTCTTTTTGTAGAACTTTCTGAAGTTCCTTGTAAGGAGGTTCAGTTCATTTTCTTCTCCACTGGTGATCTCCTCATCAAGATCTTCATTACTGTCACTCTCTGGTTGTAGAGTTGAAGAGGTAGTGTTCAACGCAATGTTCTTCTTGGTTGAGGAGGAAAAGCTGTGCTTGCTCTCCCGCTTGATCTCCATCTCATGTGTTAGTATTGTACCTAACACTTCAGTGGGATTCATTTGATCAAAACCATCATTCTCCTTCAACATCAGCACAAGAGTTCTGTAGGGCTTTGGCAGCACAGATAGAAACTTCTTGATGACATCCTCATCATCTACTCTGTTTGATCCAAGAGCCCTCAGCTGATCGGTGATGATGGTGAGTCTTGAGAACAAGGAGTTTATGTCTTCACCATGTTCATACTCAAACCTCTCAAGCTTTGATTCCAGCAAGCTTCTCTTAGACTTCTTCAGAGTGTTACTGCCCTCATAGATTTGCTCCAAGGTGTCCCAGATTTCCTTGGCAGAGTCCATGGTGCTGACCCTGTTGAAATCATATTCTTGGAGACCCATGAATATAGCTGTGGCAGCTCTTGCATTATTCTGGATATTTCTCTTGTCATTGATGCTTGGCATTATGGTGTCCTCCATCCTATAACCTGTATTGACAACTTCCCAAACATCTGGATCAATGGCGATAAGATGCATTTGCATCTTTCTTTTCCAGAAGGCATAGTTAGATCCATCAAAAATAGAAATTTTACCCATAGCCCGACATCCTTTAACTCTCGTTGTTAAGCCAATTCAAAGAGCAACCTGCTCTGATACCAATTGAAAGGATCTCAGGAGCCAACTAGAGCGGGGGTGAATAGGAGGCTAGCTAGAGCATTAAAAACTTCTTCCTTTTACATGCAAATGTTCTCAGACAGATAAGAGGAACTAGCAGCTGTGTGACAGGTATACTACTCAGGTAAGAAGATACACAGATAATATAATGCAGCTGTCACACAGATGATCTACACAGATGCACTATCTAAGAGAAACAGGCATGTGTGAAGAGACTGTGACACAGATAGATACCACCGGTATAAAGTAAAGGTCACAGCTAGATTAGATATATATATCAGAGAACTACACAAGCATGCAAGGAAATAAGCAAGTAAGTGCAGAATGTAAACACACAGAGAGACAACAGATTTTTCACCAAAGTTCCCACTCTTTTCAGAGAGTTGCGTCTTCGTTGGAGGAGCTACTCCTAAGAGATAGCCAGCACTGAAACGTGCTTGTTCTCCGAGTACCTGAATCTTTAGGTCTCTCCTTTGCTTGTGGAAGTCCTTTTGCTTGATAGCGGGTAGACTTCAGATCACCCTCACAAACGTCTGGGCCAACCCACACAAGTTTGGGTGATCACCAGCGACTCCTACACCTGTCTAGGAGTAGACACTCCAAGAGTAACAGAATCTACAGCAACAACACTTGGAGGAATCAATGCTCTTTGCTCAAAGCTCTAACTCTTTTGAACTAACACATGAGAACTTTGATTTCTATTCAGGAGATGAGAGGCTTGCAACGGTTAAAAATGGCTGGCAAAGGTTGAGGTCCAAGACCTCCCCTGGTCCCCTATATATATGGTCCGCAAGCACCTGACCGTTACACTCATGCCACGTAGGATTAAGTGAGTCACCTGTGACAGGCACCGGTGACACAGCTAACCACAACACACAACGGTAACAAGGCTTCAGGCAGACCGACACTTGTGTCAACGGTGGCTAACATAGGTGAAACCCTAACTGACGTAAACTCCTACTCAGCCCAGTCTTGGCACATTACATGCCCTCAGCGCACACAACAAACTCTTGTGTCAAACAGGAGAGAACCTCCAACAGTTTTCTGACGCAGCAAACAAACCATTGCAGTGCAGTTCCCTTAGCATTTTCAAGCTCTCCCCTGGCATAGAGATGTACCTGAGTCATAGAGCGGTTGTTCACCTGTGACACAATTGTGCCACACAGGTCACTATGACTCTAGAGTTTAGGAAACTAGCACAGCAGTGTACTAGCACAACCCAGTTTCACACTTGTGTAAAACTGTTGTTACAGGACCACTGACCTCAAGGCATTAGTGTGCCACTGTCCAACACTCTGAGCATTGAGAATAAGAACTTCCAAAAGTACTTGCAACTTCATCCCTCTTGGTAGTATAGGTGTTTCCTAAGGACTCAAGAAAACTAGCAAATCTTGGCTTCAGCTTCCACCAACTGTAGTCAAGACTCTTGACGCATTAAGCAACCATCACCTTACTTGCAACTCCTAGCACAGCACTGGCTTCTTCACAGCTGTGGCACAACTGCCTAGCACAACTATCTCCTTGTCTTGGGAAAACACCTTTGTACTTTTAGTGGTCATCCTTTCATAGATGAAACCTCTTCCTGGAACCTAATCTTCCTACTTACACTCAATGTAAATATTAGATCTCAGTTTGGGTTGCCATTAGCCATCAAAACCATTTAGGGGCCTAGATGCTCTTTCAGAGTGTAGATAGAATGCTAGGAAGGTAAATTTATAATTGCAGAAACTTTACTAGAGCTTGTCACAATTTCATAGGCGTGTCAAGCATAATATAGCACACTAAATAGCAACAAGCACTTTTTCAACTACTACTAACTCGTCACAACCTATCTCCGAATCATTCAATTCACATGTCTCAAGTTTTGGTGCTTGCAATCTAGTAAAAGAAACAATTTCAGAATATGGAGCACTCAAATCTTCATCTATATTATTTGCTTCACAATTTGGAAAGCCCAAAACTGATTGCACATCATTATTATCATGGTATGGAGCTTCCGAAACATGATTTTCAGAATTGATATCATATGTTTCATAATGTGGGAAGCCTACAATAGATTGCATATCACTAGTATCACCACAAAGCACGTCCAAATCATGAATTTTAGAATTTATATTTTCTATATCAATAGTTTGTGCACCCAAAGCAACAAATAAAACATGAGTTTCACATGGTGCACATATATAGGCGGGTATTTTAGTTGTTTGAGGGCAAACTCAAATCAGCAACACAATCTTCTACAATAGGTGTTGTGATCAAAATAGTGGCCAATTCATTCAACTCAACACATGAAGCATTTAATTCAGAGGGGCATACTTCAATATCATGTGGAGGATGGAATTAGTACCTTTGTGTTTACCTTGAAAGCTCAACTCAGATAATGTAGGTACCATGACGATGTTCATAGTAGAAGAAACATTTGGTGGTGAACAGGACAGGGGATCTTGTATTGAGGTTTGGTTTTGTGCTTCATCCTGTATTTCTCTCTCAAAAACACAAGCACAACAAAACAAACCAGCAATACTACGTGGAATATATCGAAATCTATCTAATATGTCACGGCTCAAACCTTTCATAAATTGATCCATGGCAAAGTCCTCACTTTCAGGTAGATCACAACGTTTCAAACAAGTTCAAAATTTATTATAATAAATTTGTACGGTGTCACTACCTTATTTTAAACATTGTAAATCTTTACGCAAATCAGTAGCATAGTAGGGAGGTAGAAATATTTTTTCATAAGTGTCTTTATAGCAGCCCAAGTGGAAGGTATATGATGTCGGTGTAATTGACAGTGTAACTTCCACCAAACAACAACATAGTCGGTAAAACTACTATTAGCAACCCTAACTTCAAGACACTCAAGAATTTCATGTTTTTCAAATAGTTTTGTTATATCTAATTCCCAAGTAAGATAATATTTAGGATCATATTTGCCATTATAAATGGTACAATGAACTTACTTGCGGTAAATGTGTCATGATTTTGTACCTTAAGGGTTGGTACATGTAGTGGTGATGGTGGTTGATGTCATAGTGTTCGCGATGCTCCATCCAAATGGTCGAGGAGAGCATCAAACTTAGTGGACAACTCCTAAATCCTCTTCTCAATAGGAGGGAGATCATTTCCACCGTTTGTTCGAAAGCCTGTCATGGTTAGTAGAAAACAAGAAACAAAATCACAAGTATAACGTTTCTATCAACTACTAGGATGTGGCTACAATTTGCTCGTTGCTCAAGCCAAATCAAAATTCTTACAAGTACTTACCATGCAACAGGTGGTGCGGCAACCATCGTGTCAAATACCTCTAAAGATGGAGTAAAGAGATTGCCAGGTGAACGTATATCTGCATGGTGTAGAGTATGTGGAACTAGGTAGGCTTTAATATGGTAGCAATGATATCAAATGATCAAAGTAGCTATGCAGAGTTGAAATGATGCTCAAATAGTCCTAATTACTGGACTTAGACTAGAACAAGCAAAATTTAACTAGGCCTCAATACTGAAACAATGGATGCTAAAGAAGCAAGAGAGAACGCAATGGGTATATTTCTAAGATTTCTTTTTTTGTTCTTTTTTCTTTTTGCAGTGGTCTCTATGTGGCTTCTTATTCTTTTTCTAATTTTTCTGAATATTTTTATACCTCAGAAAAATACCTAAAGGACCAAAAAGTATGAGCTTGACAAAGGAAACAGGGTTCTGCCACAGCACTACTGCGGCAGCAGAAAACGGCAAAAATCTTGCCGCAGCAGGAGCCTGAAACTTAAAACGGCGATTTCTACCAAACCACTCGTCGGTTGCACTAGAAATTTAACCGTGGACTCCTTGATTATTCCTAATTTTACAGAATTTTTGTCAGAATTTTCTGGGCACTTTGAATGTTTAGTCCAAATTCGAATTGGAGTTTGAGTCCGAATCCCAATCGAGTTGAAACTCGAATTTTTGTCTAAGTCTATGTGGGAGATCTATCTTGGGCCCTTCTTAAGGTCGTGGAGGAGACTTTATGGTCAGCCAAGTCCATACCCAAGAGATATTTGGACAGAACAGAACCAAACATGGCAAGATATTTTGCACTTGAACTTGAATTCCAAGTAACGCTTGGACTTAACTTTGCGGGGCTTCTTGCACATTCTTGTTGATATGATGAGTGATCCAAACATACCCAATTGCCCACCGAGTGACGATGCAAGTAGTGGTGGGCAATGAGCTAACTGTAGTGCCAAAAAGTTGCAAAGGCGCATGGCAAGCAAAGAATAGCGGTGCAGTTGCTGTGGCAGCAAAAGGCTTGTCACGGCAAGGCATGGCAGGGAGGTGGTGGCAGCGGTGGATGGTGGTGGCAGCGGAGTATGGCATCAACTTCTTTTTTTTTGCAACAAGAGCTAGAAGGCAATGAAAACAAGTGTGATCTAGTAGAAAAATTTTGACTACGAACCAATCTAAACGAGCAACTCAACATAGTTTATGTAGCAATGATTCAACAAAACAAGTATCACAATGAAAATTGCGAGGCTCAAATTGGTTTGGACAGTGGGGTAAACTAATCTACTTTTTTTTATAGCTTTTTCTAGACAATAGGTAGGAACATATCTAAAACTGGAAAGACTGTAAATTTCTCTGAGCAACTATAGCTTTGATACCACTTGATATAACAATGGGTATCCCGATATTTTGAAGAGAAGATAACTATCGATTTGTGGAGACGAGTTTGATGATCCGATTATACCGTACAACGACAATGCATCTTAGCAATTGCTAAACTAACTTCGGTAGGTTATTAATGATGCGAAAAGGATGACCAACCTAAACACGAGATTCTAATACTTGCGTGCAATCGAAGAACAAGCAATAACTATGATGAAGCAATCTAAAATTGCAAATATAGATAAAGTATATATATCAAATATGGGGCGGGTTTCACAACGGTCTTGATCTGGTCGGACGACACAAACGAAGAACATGACAAATAGCAATTAATGGCTAATTCTAAACATTAACAAAACCCAAAAGTAAAGAGAGCATTCTAGGGGGGTATATGAAGAGAGAAGATGACGACCAAGAGAGTGGACGCACGCCCCTAGGTCGTGCAAGGCTCATGGGCCCAAGTGGAGGTGACGTAGCACCTTTGAACTCTGTTTTAGAAATGGCCTCGGACTGTTTTGGAAATTGTGGTGTGCTTGTAAGGAATTTGAAGATGGGGTCAGATCCATTGGAGAGCACACGAGATAAAATTTCCACGTAGTCTAAGATCACCCAAATCGGAGTGCATATGCTCGAGATATAGATGTCTGAAATCAGAGCTATCTCAACAATCTGAATCAGAGTTCAGAACTTTTGGAACTTGGTCTCTAGCTCTTCTAGGACCAAAGGTGACATGGGAAATCTTCTTGTATATCACCAATTCATGTGGTACATGGTCATGGTCACGGTCACATGAAATTTATCGCCTCCTCCTCCTGAGAGCTTGAATTTGAATCCTCACTTGTTCTTGAAGATCTTGACGGACCTCCTTTTATTCTTTATAGATTTAGCAGGGGATGTAGTGGAAGTAGTGGAAGTAGAGGTAGCAGTGAGTGCACCCATGGAGGTCATGTCCTGTAAACTTTTATTTTATTTGTGCATGCATGTGGATGAGATGTGATATAAATGCTTATTGTTATGGAATATGTGAATGCGGTGATTTGAGTGCAATAGGTGACGTGAATGTGTGACCTGAGTTGAACGAAGATGTGATCTGAATATATATATGTGTGTGTGTGTTGTGTGTGTACATATATATGTTCAGAGGGCATGAGTAGCATTCTTGAGGCTAGCTCCAAAACAGGACAAAAGCATGCCCTCTAAAAAAGAAATACATATGGTTTTAATTGTTCTCATCATCTGTGATGTTCCCATAACAATAGACAGTTAGAACAATGCAGTTGCCCGTTATCAAAATTATCGCAGACGGGTCAAAGAGATACAACCGTCTTATCTCAGACGGATCTTCTTCGGTGAACCGTCTCTGATGACTCTTATCATAGACTGTTCAAATTTAAGAACCTGTCTATGATAATGCCTATTGCAAATAGTTTTTATGTCGTCTATAATCACCTAAGTCATCATAGACACAAGCCAACATATGACTAGATTATCTATCTATAGTGATAGTTTTTACTGACTATAATGACCCTCTGTGTAGTGGATCCCACACATTGTGTTAGTTTCGGCAAACGTGTCCATCATAACACTGATTTGGATCTGGTCATGGTTGTTCTTGCCTCCAGCGATACTTGGCGCATCAAATTGAAATACGGAAAACAAAAGGGGGCGCATTTAACAACGGCTACATTTGCCGACAGTGATTGGCTACACCAGATTGAGCACAACATCGCCAGTTTACCGGCTTCATCGGAGATTCGCTACCACTGTCCTAGAAAGTGATAGCAAGTCAGGTCTATAAACGGATCTGAATCGGACGACTGGAAGGAGAGGAATTACCACATATTCAACAGTCGCTGTTGAGCTGTATCTGACCGTAGTCTCGATTGATACTATGTTTGGCACCAAGCTGGAGTCCACAGGAGTTGCCCGACTGCTGAGATGCCTCTTTAGCGTGCCTGCCTTACGCGTCTTCCTAACTTTCGTATACATCTGCAACCACCCTACCCCAGCTCATTTGCTTCTTTCTCTCTTGCTTTGCTCCTCTGCTTGTTGCAGCTCCTCGACTGGATGACTGCAACTTAATGACCTTACCGGAGAAGTTAGTAGGTGTGCGTGCGCATTGAGGAAGAGGAGGGAGGGCAAGGGGCTAGCATTGCTGACAGGTTTGAGTAGGGCGGCGTGTAGAGGCCAATTTCTTTTTGGCAGAAAAGAGAGGGAGGGGACTCAACAACGGGATTGAGCGCGGCGCTTGGTGCCATTACTGGATTGGCTTCAGGGTCACTGCCACCATCGTAGGAAGTTATGTCGGATCGGCCCTCCAAATGAATCCGAATTGGAGCAGTTTCATCCAATTAGAAAATGTTTAGTAAATTGTTTCTATCTCACTATACAAATGTTTATATGTTGCCATAACAGAAGGAGCCCAGATACGTATTGCATACAGACAATTGTCATGTTTCCTATGGTCACTACAGTTGTTTCTTATAGTCACTAAAGTTATTTTTCATAAATTTATCTAATCCTGTTTATTACTAATCCTACTGTTACATCCGACGACTACGACATAGGTCGATGGAATGCTAATATCGATATACCGATTTGTAGCACTGCTCTTTTACTAATCTGGAAAGCCACGGGATACCCCAAAACTGGATGATTTTAAAGCAACATAAGAGAACAATTTGTTGTGCACCTTTCGTGTCACTTAATGCATTTAGTACTCTCTTTATTTAAAATTAGAAGACGTATTTTATCTGCTTAAGTTTATATTTCAATTATAAATTACTTGTACAATAATTCGTTAATAGTTACCGAATCATGGTCATAAGAAAAATGTTCTTAAAGAATAATCTAATAATAATATTGATTTTATATCACGTAACTAATATATTATTTAATTAATTAGTGATCGAGCTTCAATTTAAACAGTTAAAATATACCCGGAACGGAAAGGGTATATGCGACATGCATTCGACGCAAACGAATTTGAATATTTCAGTATAGATAAAGGTGACGGTCTGAGTACCGCTAACTAGATTTTGGAGATTTGATGCTCAACATGTCGGTTGAGCCCAAACTGTACATCGCAGAAAAAAGAAAGAAAAGAAAAGAAAGTGAGAACCAAAACCAAAAAAAGCAAGAAAAGAAAGTATCTCCTCGAGACGGAGAAGGAAGGAGATCCTCCCCTCCCGCTCCCACCATCCTCCTTTCTCATATTCCTGCCCGTTCCCACCACGCCCCCACATTCCCACCACCTTTCCTTCCTCCTCTCTTCTACGGCCACCGCTCTCGCTCTCCCTCCGCTTGCTCCACCATTGCGCCACCATATGCGTCGGCGCTTCTCTGTCGCGCTATGGCTCGCCGCGGCGTGTGCACTGCTCGCGGCCGCGCGGCCGGCGGGCGCGTCGTGGTGCATCGCGCGGAGCGGGGCGCCGGAGAAAGTGGTGCAGACGGCGCTGGACTACGCGTGCAGCCCCGCGGGGGGCGCCGACTGCGCGCCCATTCAGGCCAGCGGCCTCTGCTACCTCCCAAACACCCTCGCCGCGCACGCCTCCTACGCCTTCAACTCCGTCTTCCAGCGATCCCGCGCCGCGCCCGGTGCCTGCGACTTCGCCGGCACCGCCACCATCACGCTCACCGACCCCAGTCAGTACTAGCTCCTTCCTTCTTTGTTACGCACTTCTTTAATTAGTCTATGTCTTGATTATGTTTTTTTCTTTTTTTTTGCACCGTGCGATGCTTCTTTTTTTCCTTGCGAGCTCCTGTATTCATCCGTCCCTTTTGCTTTTGCTTTTTTTTTGCTTGACCAGTTTCTCTTTTGCTTTGTGCTTCGTTACTAGTATTTAGTACCACTATACTAATAGTTGCATAGTTGCATGCTTTTCCTTTTGGAACCTCTGGGATTGTGCTTTCATTTGAGGAATCGTAGTATTACTATTCTTTGTCTAGTTTCTTTCCCATGTTCTTATACTGGTAATCAATCAGGACCTGAGGAACTAGCTAAACTAATTATGGAATGCATCAGGCCGAGAACAACATTGTTTGGAATTTTTTAGCTATCGATTGTTACTTTCCATAGAGAAGTGTCATGCGCGAACAAATCTTGTGGTTTTCTTTTCTTCTATGGGCTGGGACTTGAGTTTGCTTTCATCTGATCTGATTGGCGTCAAAAGAATTATATTCCACATGGACCACTGGCTCCAGGTTGATTTAGAGAGAGTGGAGAAATCAGCCCACGTCCCACGGACTGACTTGTTAGAGGAGAAAGAAGTATGTGCAGTATTTGGTACTATTACACTTGTTAAGGAACCTGTGTTAGTGCAACATCACAAGTAAGTCGAGCTACGTGATATTTCCCAACAAAGAACATGGACTGTGAATTGAGAAATATAGTTCCGTTCTATGTACAAGTAATGAAGTCCAAACTAAGTAAGACAGATAATCAAAAAGAGCTCATAAACTTATAAGCATTGATTGCCACCTGCTGAAGTCGGATCGTGTTACTGTACCTGCTATTGGCAACTGAGCTGGACTTTTGAATTTTGATGGACTCAGCAACAGGTTTTCAATCTTCCGTACATATAGCCGCCCTTTTCTCTCATCAGCAGGTGTTTCTTGTGCAGCGGGGCTTGTGCCCCTCTTTGCAATTTATTGAGCATTCTGAAAAATCTGACAAAAGACAATGCATTAAAGACTTCAGGATGGTGTAGATATGTTCGATCTGTGTTCTGAATTTGTTCATTCTGTGCATGCATGCATTTAGGTGCCCATTTTTCATCTTGTTTGTGAACCTGCTCTCAGGGTTATCTTCTTCACAATACTTGCAGTTGTAGGTATGGGGAGCATTTACGCATTTTTTTACTAATTCAATTTTGTCTTACATTTCAGGTTATGGATCATGCACCTACCCTGCATCCCCAAGGTAAATGCATCATATTGTACTTGTTTCATTTGTAGAACTGCAGGAAAAATGCATTGGCTAGCATGCGGAAGTTCTAATTATCAGTTCATTTATTTAGAAAGTTGGTGTATCTTTCTTTTCTACTAGTCCAGGATATATAAAAGAACCTAGTATTAGTAGACGAAATTATAAAATGGAAGTAGTTGTTGTCACTGTATTGCAGAGTACCTCTTATAAGCTCTTATAATATTCAGATTTTGCTACAGCCAGTTCTTCTTCAGTTTTTACAATACTGGGAGATGTTTACTTAGTTTCAACGATCAGGTCGGCAAAATAATAAACACTACATGGAGAAATGGATAAAACTTTAACATATCCATCTTAAGAATATGTCAGGGGTGCTAGTACCCCTGGGCCACTTCTTTTAAGTACTTTTGTCAAATGAACGACATTATATTGGAATGTATAATTGTGAAGCATGGATGTTTCATACAGGGGCTATATTTTACGCTATTTGTTGCCTTGCAAAATAAAGTATTTTTTGAAATATTCTGGAGTGTCGTTTTATGAAGTTCTTTTTATCAATATTTGATTTTAAATGTGCTTATTGGACATATTTATTTTGTGTAGCTCTGCATTTAATTCCTAAACAATTGGTCCTCATATAAATTTATTTTTACATTCTATTATGCTTTCTGTATACCAGAAGATTTCAGCTAAAACTTTCAAACGTCAGTATTTTATCCCATACAAAAACATAAATATGTGAATTTTCCAAAAGAGCACAGTTAAATACTGATGGTCATTTTCTCACTGACGATCATGTTGATCTCCTATATATGCAGCACTGCCGGATCACCAGGTTCAACCACACCTATATCTCAATCACCGCCAGGAACCAACAACGACGATAGCAACCGCGCACCTGATATTGGCCCAGACGATTCCAATGCTGAAGGTCGCGTTGCCGGCGCATCTTTCCTGTCTCTTGCTCTGTCAGTTTTCATGTATTTTCACCTGCAGTGGTGGTGACATATGGATTCCATAGTTAGGCTCCGTAGAGCATTGCGTTGTATTGTTACATCATGATGTAAGAAACCACCACAGTTTTGGTTTTGAGGGGAATTGGTAGTGACCGGCAGCTTTTGTAACCAGCCCGTTCAAGCAAAAGGGCTAGAGTGGCAGTCAGTAGGATTCTGTCAATTCATTCAGCTGTTCTTTCTTGTTTAGAGTTTCAGTTTAATTTTTCCTAATTGTCTTCCAAGGATACATTGCAGAACATGCAATTCACCTCTGAAATCTATCTTTCATAAGTTCAGTGACAAATGTTAAAAGTTGCTCACTCCTAGAATGCATGATGTGTAACTATTTTTACTTTTTCCAGCTGTTTCTTTATGAATATTCAGATTATCCATATGAAAAATGATTTGAGTATATTTGTATCAAATAATACTTATTCAATATTTTAACTATTTGAGGTTGTACGAATATATAAAAATTAGCAAATGATTATAAGAAATTATATTTTAGAAACTGCGAAAACGTTAAAGCAACACCTTTATTTGTGAAGGCCCATCGCACCGCCGAAACCCCTAAAAAACAACAGCTAACTCGACCATCACCCAAAGCCAGCCCATCTCCCATCGAGCTTAGGCCCAGAAAGCCCATCACGGTTCAGTCTAGGGTTTTGTCTTTGGTCCCTCCCTTCCTCTCTTATATATATAAGCCTCCCCCGCAGCATCCCCTCCCCTTCCCTCGGCACCGTCTCCGTCTCACCACCCCGCCGACGCCGCCACCGTCGCCATGGGTAAGCCGCTGCCAACAACCCGTCGTTAACGGACCCACATGCTTCTCCCGCTCTTTTAGCGGATCTAACCTGGTTACGTTTGCTTTTCTGCGTGCGCTAATTGCAGCCCGGATCAAGGTGCACGAGCTGCGGGGGAAGAACAAGACGGAGCTGCAGGCGCAGCTCAAGGACCTCAAGTCAGAGCTGTCCCTCCTCCGCGTCGCCAAGGTCACCGGCGGCGCGCCCAACAAGCTCTCAAAGATGTAATTGCCCTCTCTTTCTGCTCAGCTCCCTCTGTTTCTTGGTGTCCGTCTCTGCGTGCAAATCGGATTGAACTGAATCTTTGATGTTTGTGGTTGCAGCAAGGTGGTGCGCACGTCGATAGCGCGCGTCCTGACGGTGATCTCGCAGAAGCAGAAGGCGGCGCTGCGGGAGGCGTACAAGAACAAGAAGCTGCTTCCCCTCGACCTCCGCCCCAAGAAGACCCGCGCCATCCGCCGCCGCCTCACCAAGCATCAGGTATAGCACATACTCTTATCACCACCAGCGCAGCCAACTAGTTTCTCGCATGTTCTCGCAGGCCATTTGGTGTTGTTCCCTTCTTGCAATGATAGTTGTGTATGAAATGGTTGGAAGAGTAACATAGATGACTTTGGGGTGTGACAGGCGCAATGACACTTCTGTATGTTCCGTTGCAAGCATGTGATTAGATTGACTTGTTTGAACTGATACGATAAATTGCTGTGTGGTGTTGACAGCAGTACCATTCGGTTAAGACTATAATTGTATTGGCTTGTGAACTCTTGGAAGATATTAACTAGCCATGCTTGAATCTTTACTCTTATAAAGATGTCAATTGGTGGTAGCAGTCCATCTATCTTACCACCATTTGAACCCGACAGAAGTAGTTGAGATGAGAGTGGATGTGAATGATCTAATATATCATAAGTAGTAGTACAAATACTATAATCTTCTTAAACATATGATATATTCATTAATTCGTAGCAACTCACGGGCATTGTGCTAGTCTTCTATCACATAGCAGGGTCATACTTAACAGAGTATAGTGTGACATGAATAAGCTTAGTGCCTTGGATGTGTGAAACAATCCTAGCTGAATGGTAGTGCACTCGTGCTTACCTGCAAGTTCAGATTCGGCTAGGTTTTGAGATGATTCTGTTTTTTTGCTTCCTATAAGTTGTTTTGCTGTAACAAAATTGCATGAGCAATAGTAATTTACTCTCATTAGATGTTATTTATTACTCATGCAATCATGTCAGACACTGTTTGCTGGCTAGCAAAATATATGGAAAAGAAATAAATGAAATCACATATTTTTCATGATTATGATCTAGTTAACATAGATTCATAGAAAACACAATGTTAAGATATACCAACATTTAGCTGAAATTATGCACAAACATTCTACTAAAATCTGTAATGTTGCACACAAACATTTTAGTTTCTCCTATTTGCTTTTGTGGTTTTATGCTGTTGGTTTGGGCGTTTGTTCTGACATTTTTGTTCTTATTTCACAGCTTTCTCTGAAGACGGAGAGGGAAAAGAAGCGTGAGAAGTATTTCCCCATGAGGAAGTATGCCATCAAGGCGTAGTTCAGGAACATGAGATGTTATGTTTGGCACAGTACTGGATAATTTATTTGCCTGGGAGTTCCTTAAGCTTTGATGTTATCATCTATGGACGACCCTTGTGGTTTAAGTACAATCTGATGGGTCCATTTTGTCAAATGCTTGGTTCAAGTAGTTCTTACCTGTTGAACTGTTCTCTAATTTTGTATTATCGTCTTATTTGGTGGGAGTGTGATATGTTCTCAGACGATGAGTATTGAGATTATCTTTGTTCTCCGACCATGAGGCCAGTCACCTTCTCCGTGCCCTTGTGTGAGGACCTGAAATCACAATTGCGGACCTCCTCTGGTTAGAGTGCTAGTTCAGGATCAAGTTAGTTTACCTCGGGTAAATATCAGAGAGAATAATTGATTAATAACTCAGTTTAACAAATAAAGTTGACCACATAGTTGGGGTTTACACTTGTTAAGCCACACAAAGGCTTTAGAGTATCTTAGAGTAAATAGCAGAGCAAGTCCTCTTTCTCGTCACATTCGACTGCTCCTCTTCAAAGAGCTGGTGCTTGTCACGTACGACTGCTCACTACTGAACCAGGCCACATCCATTTAAGCGTGTGGTAGTACTATTGTCTTTGTTTAATTACGCATCTGATGGGTCCTTAATTTACCTAGGTGGTGGCCCCTTACTCCTCTAACATCACAAAACTGCTGACGACCACGTCGACGACAACAACAACATATTTCCACCCGTTTACTCTAGTGCACACCGGTACAGTTTACCATTCTCTGTTGTTTCCCATGATCTTCCACTGGTGTTTGTCTGTTACAGTAATGTGAGTATATGACCTGCTCTATAGGTGAACACAGAAAGTAATGCATGCAGCCCAAAGATGTGATTCAATAATGGGTATCCAATGTTCTAAACTCTTCTATTCTCAAACCATTCCAACTGGTTGATAGTTGGCTGATAGGTTTTTAACAAATTTGGTGTGAGATCCTCGAGCTGTAATTGATAATTAACACGGCTGTTCGAATAGTTTGTCACACCCTGCAGAGATTGTACAACATAATCCCATTTGATTGCTAAGACATGCCTGTCCTAAAAACACTTCCTATGATGTGTGAGCAAGGGGATCGTGGCGAGGAAATTGATAGATATTCTCACGAACAATCGGGACCCACTCTTGGTGCAATATACATCCTCTAGATAGACCGTATCCCTTCTTGCACGTGCCCTGGAAGATGCAACCGTAGCCGACTTAAGTAAAGCCCACATTACCTACTTCCTCAGGCCAACCCAAAACCTGCTTCTAGGTGCCGTCTTCGAAGGTTCACATACTACTGAACCAGGCCACATCCATTTAAGCGTGTGGTAGTACTATTGTCTTAGTTTAATGGCGCATCTGATGGGTCCTTAATTTACCTAGGTGATGGCCCCTTACTCCTCTAACATCACAAAACTGCTGACTACCATGTCGACGACAACAACAACATATTTCCACCCGTTTACTCTAGTGCACACCGGTACAGTTTACCCTTCTCTGTTGTTAATGGTGCAACCGCATTGTCAACCAATGACAACACTTCACACCTTTCCCACCTTTCATATTTACGATGTTCCATATTTCATTTAGTCAATTTATGCTTATGACATGTGATGACCATGAGGATCCAAAATCGCAATCTCAGACCTCATGTGCTTTTGGTGTGCTAGTCCATGATAAAGCTAGAACACACGGTTTACATCGGTTAGATAACAGGCAAACTCACGAATAAGAGTAAATAGCAAGTTTTGTATTAAATGGAGTTGACCTTAAGGTCCGTGTTTACACTTACTGAGCCTCGCAAGGCCTCAACACATAGTAAAACAACAATGAAAGATTCAACGAGAAGCATTAGTAGTAGTCACATCTCCTGCCACAGACATGCAACTGGGGCACCCGATCCTCATTCGCATGCCCTCCATTGTTGACGTCCTCCTTGAAGAGTCATTTAGCTCCATTGTCTTCGATCACTGATGTTTGTTTGTTTATAGCAAGGTGAGTGCATGAAGAACTCTGCAAGCGAACACAGGTAGTATGCAGTATGCAAAGCTTAATCAAAGGAAGGCTTATGGTTTATTACACGACAGGGACTCATAAGGATAAAGGAAAAGATGCAGTTCAAAGGCACAATTTAATAGAGAAACAAGAAATAAGGGGTATCCAACATCCTAAACTCTTCCATTGCCAAACCATCCCAAATTGGCTAATAGGTTTTAACTATCTCTAGTGTGAGATCGCCAAGCCGTCCTTGACCGTAGACACGGCTGTTCGAATTTGTTTACCCTCTACAGAGATTATACGACTTTACCCACACGACATGATTTCGTCTGATTATTGAGACTTGGCCTAGCCCCCGGAGCACACTTCCAATGGTGTGTCAACACGGGAATCGTGACAAGGAATTTATAGATATCCCTTCAGAAGATCAGGGCCACCCGTGGTTGAGAAGGTGACGTACACCAGGTTGGATAAGTGCAACCGCAATCGACTTAAGTAGAACCCGCAGCACCTACTTCCTCGGACCAACCCAACGCTAGCTTCTAGGCGCCATCTTCGAAGTTTCAAATACTACTAAACCATGCTGCACCCACATAAAGTGCAAAATACGAACAGTGTTCAACGCAAATAAACACCAATTTGACATAGAAGGGTGATTGAGGATAGAGAATGGGTTTTAGCTGAATTTTGAATGAATAAAGTTGATACATGCTATTAGGGAAGATGATAGATCTCTAGGCATTAAGCTGAAAAGGAAAAATAAATAAGTTGGAAAGGAACAGAATACATCGATCGGACGGATGGAGTGCATGGACTCATAAGATGGAATTCCAGATCAAGGTTATCTTGTAAACATAATAGATTAGATGATCAGGTGGTTGATGGATCTGATAGGTTCTCAGTGTTAGGATTAAGTTCCAACAAAAGCGGGGGGTAGGGGGTGACAAGTATGCCATTGGCCTATGGACCAAGTCCACAAAAATATGATGGTGTATGATGGATTAGTTCATTGGAACTTGGGTTAGGAGTGACTCGTGGGTACTACTTGTCAATGGTACGAAAATGGTCAATGATCGTGGATGGAAGGTTAAACTGAAAGGGAAGTATGCAAGATATTCCCCCCTCACAAACTGACAACTATAAATAATTCATAATTAATTATAAATATAATTCACAAAAGAATTATAAATAAGACAGGAGGATGGTTCACACGGTTGTCTAGCAAGGTTAACGGATAGAGGTTCGTTGAGCTAGGAATAGTTCCCGACAACTTACAACTGCAGCAATGGAAAGTCTATCAAACTGTCCAAGTGACTCCTTTCCATTGGGTATAGGATTCCGGTCAAGTGAAGGGTTCGGATACGAGTGGTCATGACGGGATGTAAAGTGTCGATCAGTAGGGTCCAAAGGACAGTAGCATGTCACCAGCCAGTACATGGACCCACGTTGAAAGGAGGGAACTTAGGTTCCAAATTTAGGTGGTCATCACAGTCTCGGGCTAGGTTTTAATGGCCAAGATTAGATAGGTTATGGTTGGCAGGGTCTACATGTCAACATCATAGGGTTGACCAGCAAGTGGGGTCCACCGGTGGAATGCATGATATATGGTTTAGGGTATGATTGTGGATCGACATACCTAAGATAAAGAATTGAGATATGAGGTAATGTCCACAAGAGTCCCATAGCCAGGCGCGGCGTAAGTACCGGACAAAATATAAATTTAGGGTAAAGGGACTAGGAGAGGTGAACATCCATCAGAGTCCAACGGTCGGGGCGACAACAGTGCCAGTAGAGCGAATGTGACATGATCTAAGGTTTCTGATTGATATGATCAAGTGTGGATCAATGAGCGCCAACAAGAATGGGAGGTTGGGTTTTTGCCGACACCAATGATAAGGTTACCGCGCTAAGGTTTGTCCAAGTGATGAGAGCTGCAGCAGCGGCGGCAGAGGGAGAGGGCAAGACTAATGCACCACCTATAGAGATCATCTGAGAAGTGTAAGCATGACAATGAGAATGAGAGCGTTGACATCTCATGTCACGTCGAGGTACTGCAGAAAAAAGAACTGCAAAATCCGATCCAATTTTTCGTAATCGATTAGTTAACATGGTGGTTAACCGTATTATGAAAGACGGAAAAAAAATCATTGGCTTATCAAATTCTCTATCGAGCCGTGAAAAAGATTCAACAAAAGACAGAAACAAATCCACTTGTCGTGGGAGGTAAAAGAGAAGGAGAGGTGGCTGTCGTGGCATAGAAAGGACGACCACGAGTTTGCTGCCGTGGCACGAGGAAAGATGCGGAGGCCCGCTATCGTGGCATTGAAAAGCAGCAAGGGCAGCAGCAGTGTGCTGCCGTGGCAGCAAAATGTATAAACTTTGCTGTCGTGGCAGGCTGGCAGCCCGTGGCTGAGCGGGGTCAGTGGGAGAGGCAGGGAACAGAGAGAGAGAGAGAGAGAGAGAGAGAGAGTAGGGAGCAGCGGCAGACGGAGAAGGGGCAGAGGCGCTCGGCCATGGAGGCTCGCCGGCGACGCGTTGGCCGAGGGGCCGAGGTGACCACGGGAATGGGTTGAGGGTGTCACGGCGAACCCGCCAGTGGGGTTGTGACGCTCCGGTCGGAGCCGGCGGCGAGGCCTTGTGGCGGCTGCAACATGCGTGCACGGAAGCGTAGCGAGGGCTCGGGGTCGTGCAATTGGACAAGGGAAAAGACAAGGAGAGGGAGGGGAACATGCAGGTGGGAGGAATTGATCCGGAGCTCAGCGTGCACGGAAATCGGATGGCGGCGCCGGTGGCCGGTGTTGGAGAAGATAGCGGTGGCGCTGGTGATGCAGGGCATGGGCGTCCGGTGGCCGGCGTCTGCGGCTTCGGCATGTCGGCGCGATGCTCCAGACATGCGCAATCGGGGCGGGGTGTCCTCGTCTAGGCGGTCACAGGTGGCGGCGCCGATGGCCGTGCGGTGGCGTGCGAGCGGGTCTGCTGGGCTAGGGCTAGGGTTGGGGTGGCGGCGCGGTTGCAGAAGAGGAGAGGGGGAGGAGGGCGCGACCCTTTTGTACGTGGCGCGAAGGCCGTTGGAGGCGGAACAGCTGCCTAGGATCGTGGGCGGCAGTTGCCGAGGGCGGCGGCGGCGGCGCGTCGTCTGTTGCTACTGTCGAGCACGCGCGAGAGGGAGGTAGGAGAGGAGAGAGAGGAGGGAGGCGGCCCGATTCGGCCCGATACGTCATGGGCCTTTTCTGGGCCGCGGCGGGCGAAAGGAGGAGGGCTGAGCCCAGGAGGGAGGGGAGAGAGGAGGGAGGTGGGTCGAGACGATTCGGCCCATGTGGCCAGGGAAGAATTAAAATTGATATTCCATTTTAGATATTCGTGATAATTCAAATAAATCTAAGAAAAATACCAAATGAACTCTGAAATTCCAAGAAGCATATTTCAATATTATGAATCCAAATAAAATACCAGAGACTTATTTTAATTTCTGAATTAATCAAATTAAATGTAAAAGAATTGTGAAAATTTCTATTTAAGTTTTAATTAATTGAAGAAAAATCTTAGAAATTTTGTAGTTCTAATTTTTGAATAAAATATTTTTAAAAATCCAAAACCTATTCCCCTTAAGGAGAATCTCCTCACCAAGATTCGGCTGACTAGAGAATAGGTTCGGTATTTCTTACCACGGGTCTTCTTCACACTTCTCGATATATAAGCTCTGTCTTCGATGTGGCTGCTGTTGAACATTGTTACTCCGTCATTTCTTGAGTCTCTCATCATGTAACATGGTGGCTTGAATTTGATCGTCACTTTCCAGACTGTTACTGACTATTGCAGCTCGGCAGCCTCCATTCAACGGAACTAGACATATAATTGAGCAGTTTTGTAGAATGCATCTTTAGCCATACAAATTTCCTTCAATACGTGCTTACAGATCCATCAAAACCTTTACTGCTCGAAATATGGCATGGTGTTGCATGTAGGGGGCATCAACTTCTTCAGACCTTCTTGGCTTTGCGTACTGGAACACTTCTTCTATTGTAGCTGATGTAGCGGACTTGTGTTCTTGTTTCACTTGGGACACTGACCAAATTCTTTGCTCGGGCGACTGTGCAAACGGTATTGGATTTCATGACTACACGGTTCCTTCGACTCTCGTAGGGACATCGACTATCCATATGGTTTGTCTCACGGTGATTGTAGAACAAATGCTCTAATATATGCCATCAACTGCTTTGCAGGCGTTGTTCTTCTTAATCCTCACGTGGCTTGACAGGTTTCACGGTTGCCCTGCCTTCTTCCGGTGCAAGCTTTGGAGTTGACTGGAGCATTGTAGCTGGGTTACAAACATCACTACTAGGTAGAAAGGGCATTGGGCCTAGCAATGACCTTGAAGATTCGTAGAGGAAACAAGAAACTTCGCTCATTGCACACTCTATTGGTGAGTGTTTACCTTCACATCAGGAACCATTGCTTCGGTACTCTTTGGCAGTATGTCCTTCAAAGTTTGCAGGCACAATTCTTCAGCTTCCGGTGGCACGGTAGATGGTAACCTAGTTTCCACTACACGGGTTGCCATCAGGTTGTCCTTATTCTATGTCGGTGGTGTAGGGAAATGACATAGGATCGGCGATAAATGGCCTTGGATGTTTCTCAAGTGATTGGACCTTGGAGTTCCCGATTAGCCATGTGGGTCTTCCATGATGATGGTGTGGCTCCTTCGAGTTGGTAATGAACACCTTTTCTTGATCGTCACATTGTGCGGCTGTCGATTTCTTTTCGATTACCTGAAGGCATTCTTCTGCTGTCTCTTGTGTGGTCGATTCTGAGAAGGTGCGCGCTCACTTCTATGGGACTCTACAAACTTGAGCAAATGTAGCGACTGGCCTGATATCATTGTTTATGTATCCATGGTCCATGTGATGCATCGGACTTGTATATGCTAAGCCTGAGTGGCATGGAACCGATCGAGTTTCTGAAGGGTCGCTTCCAATGCTGGAGGCGGCTTCTGATCATCCCCGGCTTCCATGAACATAATAGGTGGCTTCTGGTATGACGATGACGGTCTTAAGATCCTCCTTGTTGTTGGCACTGCCGGTATTCTCCATGTGTTGATGAACCAAGGTTTAATAGAAGAGAGAAAAGCATTGGATAAGAAGGGTATCCTATGCAGGCAGGCAGGTCTCACCCGACTAACACTAAAGCTCAAAACAATAGACGAAAGGCTAAGGCCCTATTTGTTTGGACTGTAGTTTACTGACAAGCAGCTGGATCTTGTAAGATCTGAGAAGCAGCTGGAGCTGGTCAGCTGGTGAGAAGTAGCTGAGCCGTTTGGCAAGGGTGCTTCTGGACGGCTAGTGGATCTGTAACTGGTGGTGAATGTCTGAAATACCCCTGTTTGCTGAAGATGATGTTAGTCCTGATTATACATGGTTTATACGTATTTTCTCTAATTTAGCTACACCATATTAATACACGCAGCATAGCATTACTAAGATAAGTAGTATAAATCCTAAACTACTCATATGCAACCTTTTGAAACGCTACTTGTCGGACATAGATCGACTATTTGGAAGTAAGAATCCATTAGATTATCAATATGCATTATATCCACAATTAACAGCAATCATATCCAGTAAACAATTAACAGCAACCATATCCACAACATAATATAAAATTTTGTCAAATGTATCATTATTTCCATCAACATCATTTGCATCTGCACATGATTCACTGTACAAAATATAAAATTTTCTCAAATGTATGAACAGAGATAAAAGTGAAGAACTATTTACATCATCATTCGAACCATACAATTGTTGCTACAATACAAACATGAACAACCCTATTTACATCATCATTCGAACCATAATGATAAAAGAAGAACTATTTTTAGTAGTCACTAGTAAGAGATGAAATGCTCAAAAGAACCAATTTTTCTAACAAAATTCCACAAAATCCCTTGGAACCAACATACACAAACATCAAAGAATGGTTTCCTTTGAATTATAACAAGTAATTTTGGATTACAACTAAACTTTCTCCAACATTCTTTGCACTGTGTGTGTGTGAGAGAGAGAGAGAGAGCCTAGGGGTTGGAGGTGGGTGCTCGGGGGCTTGGAGGCCGGCGGTGAAGTTGGAGACGCTGGTAGCGGCGGGTCATCGACATCGGCAGCTCAGGGACGAACCAGGCCGGCGGTGCTCGGGTGCTCGAGGGCCGACGGTCGGGGATGAGGCGGCGGTGGGTGCTCGGGGGTGAGGGAGGTGGCGGCGGTGGGATGTGGGGGGAGAGGGGAGCGGCGGAGGGAGCCCCGGCCGACCGGATCTGGGCTCGGGGGCAAGGGGGTGCCGCGGGCTAGGGCGATGAATGCCGACGTCGGGGGCGAGGCCGGTGGTTCCTGGGGGCTGGCGACTCAGGGCTGAGGGCTGTGCTACTTGGGGGCGAGGCTGGCAGTAGCTCGTGGGCTCGGTGGGTTGGGGAGGTCAGCAGGCGGCTCGCGGTTCAGGGAGGCAGGATTTGGGCGAACGAGGTCGGGGCGGCGGCCGAAACCCTAGCCTGGGGCTGCTCGGGGGTGGCTCAGGCTGGGAAGAGAGCGGGTTGGGGAGAGGAGATAGGGACTGGAGAGATTTGTGAGGGATTTTGCTTATATATACTCAATGTCATTTTTTCATAAATATATGAAACACTGAGGGTAGTCAGATTATTAGGGGTGTGGGAAGCCGGTGGCTAGTACGGGAAGCACCTCTGAACTTGCTTCTAGCCCATAGTGCATTTTGGAGAAGTGCTTCTCCACAAGCACTTCTCAAAAGCACCCCCTTTGTTTGGGCTTGAGCTTATAGAGCCTAGAAGCTCTAGAAACAGAAGCTAAAACCTAAATAAACATGGCTTACAGGAAAAACAAGAAGCTCAGGAATACAGGTTTCAGCATGACCACTAGAGAAAGTGTTGGAAAGTAGCTTCCAGTCACACTACATAGAACTACAAAACAATCCTATTTAACATCTACTTGGTTCACTCTACACTTAACCTGAAAACTTGATTGAAGCACGAAAGGGTTTGTCCTATATGGTTATCTTGATGAGACATCGGCAAACCTTGTTCGTCGACTAGTAGAGCTTAGCGTTGACCTTGAGTGTGGAATGGTGTAAATCATCATGGATGATGTGTTGACTCCTTGAACTCTTGGGGTGACTCTTCTCGTAGCACATTTGCCTTGAAGTGCGAAGGTCAGCTATAGTTGCATTGCCAAGGTTGACACTTCCTGGAAAGCATATGATCTTCAACAACAAGGCTTGGTGGGACATTGTCAAACTATAGATATTGTAGGGGAAAGATGGTACAATTTAATATTCCAAAAACATGAGGGAGAATTGGATAAGGAGTAGATCCTATGAAAGAGATGAGAGCACAATACTAAGAAAATATGAGAATAGCAATAAGTTAATTGTTTTCTAGGTTCATTGAAAAATATTAAAATATAAATTTTACTTATTAAGAACGGCTATACTAACTAGGGTCAAGTCTATAGTTAAGTAGGCTCCAATACCACCGCGATGAAGACCCAAAATCGCAATGTAGGACCTTATGTGCTTTTGGTGTGCTAGTCCAGAATCAAGCTAGACAACATAGTTTGTGTTGGTTAGATATCATAGATAAACTCACCAACAAGAGTAAATAATTTTTTTAATATTAAATGGGGTTGACCTTAAGGTCAATATATTTACAGTTAGTGAGCCTTGCAGGGCCTCAACACATCTCCGAGTAGAACAACAATGAAAGATTCAATAAGAAGTAGCAGTGGTAGTCCCATCACCTACCACGAGCATTCGACTGGGGCACCAATCCTAACTCACATGGCTTCCATTGTTGACGTCCTCCTTGAAGAGTTGTTCAACTCCATTTTCTTCGATCGCTTTATATATATACACACACACACATATATATATACATACATATATAAATTGTAGACAATTTAGATGATTAATTGCAGATGATTAGAATACCAGATGATAATAACAGAGAATTAGAAAAGTACAAATTTAATTTGTAGACACGATTTAAAGTGGTAATACTATTGAGGTGCACTATTCAGCCACTATTCAAGCACTATAGCACTATTTAGGCACTATTCAAGCACTATGATACTATTTTTATTCTGCACGCTTAATTCTTATCACTATTCTTATTCGGTATGGATAATTTTAGCGCTAGCGCTCTTGCAGGATCTTGCGGGTTGGCGAGACCAACAAGACAGCCGGATGTGCAGCAGCAATTGTAAAAATCCTACTCGGTACTCACCATATTCATCACTAATTTACTTCAGAAGTAGCTAAGCTTTCCCCGGATACCTCTAGCTGCAATCATATGGGATTGGTTTTTATCGTCTCCCCAGGCAGTTCCACCCGAAGGGAACACTTCTCTTAACACGCTAACTGAGTCCTCCTTACCCTATGCCATATGCAGGGCTTCAACTGAGAACCACCGCGGAGTTTTCTCCTATAAGGTCCCTAGCATAAAAACCCGTTTCATACAACTGAAACTAAAAACACCAAGGAATTTTCAAAGCAGAACTACTTCATTTCCATAAATTAGTTTACATATAGTTTTACCTTTCGGGAACCCCCAAACAGCTTACACACAGATAAGAAAATTACCTTCTAAATATTACAAACCTTTGCCGCAATTATATTACAATGGATGTGCGGAGACTAAGAGGACTAAAGAGGGAGTGGAGTGCTCTCTCTTGCTCTAGCTCTATCTGGTGTTGCCTTTGCAGATTGTTTTTCTGATGCCGATCCTTTCGAGCCTGGCTGCAACCTCCTGTTATAGCCCCGCGCGAGGAGCTTTCCTCCATTATTTAATATCTCTAGGCTTGGTAGCCTTTGTATGCTTCATGCATGGCTGTCCACCTGGATGCCTTTATTCTTCACGGGTGCACTGGCTTCAGCTTTATTACCTGGATGCCTTTATTCTTCACACCTATTGTTATATTGATACCAGAAATTGTCTAATATGCATTCTTGTATATCATCTAATACAATATGATCCTTCAGCTTGAATTTATATGAGTTTGGTGGAAAAATTCTTAGCTTATTTTCAGCTCCAAAGCTGAATGATTCAACCCCATTGAAACCCATCATTCTCCTCATTCCTGCAAAATAGATGATCGAGAGAATAAGTCTGGTAATATATTACCTTTTATATGCTCAAATATAACTTTATAACCATTTTCAGTAATAATATCTTCAAATAAAACCCATCTTCTAGTTGAGCTTTTCTTACTATTGACTTGATTATAATATCTACATATGGCTTCACAGTCTGTTCGTACTGTGAATTCTTTAAATCCTAGATATAAGCGAAATGAATTTACAGCATGAATTATTGCCAATATTTCTCTAAATGGTAACTTGACTATATATTTATTCCCAAAATTAGTTATAGCATCCTTTAACTGGATTATTTAGCACCCTTGCTATCTTTCATAGTTATAGTTTCTTCTTTAAACTCAGTGTTTTCTACAACTCTATCTTCTCGTAAACCTTTGTCTTCTAAATTCTTCCTTAAATTTTCTATTTCTACTTCTAGCTTATTTACTCTATTTTCTAAGATTCTAACCCTACTAGACAATATTTCTCCCTCTGGTTCTAATTCTATTTCTCTTCTCCACCTTTGCTTGTTTGCTTTTAAATATTCTGAGCAAGCTTGTTTTAAACATAGACTACAAGTAGCTCTATTCTCTTGACTTGGATAATATATGCAAAATGCACATTTTATATTATAATCTCCTTTACCTCTAATCCAATCATGCTCACAGCTTACTTGATTCATCATCTCAATTCTTAAACCTGCTAACTCATCTATTAAGTCTATATCATCATTACTTGATTCATATTCAGCTTCATTGTTTTCAAGCTCATCTGTTTCTATAATTGAATATATCGACTCATCATCTTTTATTTCATCATCACATACTAATATATTTTCATTTACACTATCTACTATTAAAACCCTTTCTTATTCTTCATATTTAGTAGAATATCTTTTCTAGTCTTTATTTGGGCAAGTCTTGCTTAAATGGTCAGGTGAATTACATATAAAACATCTACATGTTTTATCATAATTCTTTCTTGGATTGTAACGCCTTACATTCATTTTATGTAAAAACAGAACTTTATATCTGATCTTCTAAGAAAATATCTTCTCTTTGTTCTGAAATTATTATTATCTCTTCTTTGAGGTCTATGATATTTCTTACTCTTAGGTCTTTCCTCACCATATGTTAATGGTATTTGAACTATCTTATTGTAAAAATTATAATCTGAATGCTTCATGGACCTTTGGGCTTGTATATTAGTGCATATTTTTCTTAACTGCTTAAATACAAATGTTATTGCTTGTGATATGTTGATGACCGAACCTTCAGTTTCTTTTTTATATTCTTCAAATATCATGCTTCCTAAAGGGTCTAGTAATTTGTTAAAGTATCTTTCAACTACCCCTTTGTTATAACCTTGTTTGGCTGTAGTAGCATTATATAAATAGTGTTGTGAAGATTCTTTTATACCTTTCCAATTTGTTAGAGTTAATTTCTCAATTTCTCTTAACCCTTCATTTTGTAGTGTGGTATATCCTAACTCTGGATCTTCTGCTATAATAATATTTGATATTATGTTTGCAAAATTGTTTGGATTGCTACCTGCTCTTTTTAATTCTGCATAATTATTAGGATTACCTTCTACCCATGGTTCCCATAGAACTTTTACAAATTCACCTAAAAATGTTTCTAAATATGTAATCATGTCTTCTACCTTATTTCCTATATTATGCTGGTTTTGTATGTATTTTTGAACTATCAAACCCTTCCATATGCTTATGATATTTGGCCAATTAATTGGGTCATGTGCAGCTAGATTTAATATTGCACCATCACTTTTATGATTTTGAAATTTTACAGACCTTTCAAAATCTCTTCTCTTAGATCCCATATATTTATATTGGCCAGGGATATAGTTATATGAGGATTCTTCGTTTTCTGGAGGCCAATTTCCTGAAACTCTAGATGGTCTCTCAAATTCTCCTTCATTTTTTACTGAACTTTCACCATACCTTCTTTTCTTTCCTCCTCCTACATCTACTTCCATTGCTTCCATTGCATTTTCTAGATTATGTATCCCTATTTCATCTAAAGAGTCTATGAAGTCATCATATTGTTCTGAGGCATCTATAATTTGTCCTTCTCATTTACTAATGCTTCTTCTTCTTAATAACTTTCTGATAACCATTTTTCATTTCTTTTCCATTGCTCTTTTTCAGTTATAGCATTATTGGTATCCATTTGTATTCCTTTGTCATTTTTATTATCTATTCTTTCTTCAGTTTTAATATATTTTACATTATCCTTCCTCTTAACAGAGTCATCTATAAATAATTCTTTATCTTTCTTTGCCTTCCTTAATCTAGATAATTCTCTACAGAAATATAGTTTCCTTTCTCTTACTTTAGGCCATTCATGCGTCATAGTATAATTATATTCATTAGATACTTGTTTTAACTTATCTTCACAATATTTTATTTCACTCTCTAAGTCTGGCTTTTTCATAAATTCTGAGACACTATGCCTTCTGTTATCTTCAGTATCTTGTTTTGATATTACTGAGTCTAGATCATCTAAAGCTCTTGGTTTATAGTTTATAAACCTAATACTAGTTTTTCCTGTTTTATTTTGATAACTTACATAATCTTCAGGTTGCTTTAAAGTCTTACTTTCTATTAAATCATTTATGCTCCATTCTTCACCTGCTCTTTCTTCAGAGTCAATTCTTAGGGGACTCATAAATTTTATACCTTTTGATTGCATACTTTCAATTACATCGTTGACATTTACCTTGTATTTAGTCCTACTTTTATTAGTTAGTCTTCCAATAAATTCTATGCTTACTAATAAATTTGTTCCTTTAAATTCTTCATATCCTTTAGTTTGAAACCCAAAACTCATTTTTTCAATAAATTCTTTTATAGGCATGATTAGGTCTGGTGCTATATATGTTATTAGTCTATTTTCATTCAAATCTCCTTCTAGAAAGCCTAATGTTGCTTTATTTACTGTATCTCATCTTTTATCTAATAGTGTTATTAGAACTTTAGTTTCTAATTTCTTTCTTGTCATACCTTTAATTCCTATAATATACATTCCTTGATGTATAAATTTGTAACCTGAATATTTTAGTCCATTTTCAAATTGCTTACTCACAACCCTTAATTCTACTAGCTGTGTCAAAACACTTAATTCGACTTCTCTAGATATTCTATATAAACATGTCTTATTTTCAAACGTACCCATTTGATATATCTGTTGAGGTTTTATTTTTCTTAGTGTATCCTTCTGATATCTTTCAAGATCTCTTTCTAGGTCTATGACTTCTTCTAAATTATCAACATCATCATACTTACCTTTCAACTTATCCATTAAAGTTAGAGGTCTAGCATCTTTATTTACTAATTGGAGCGATTTATCTCCTCTACAGAAGCTTTTAGATATGTCCATCTTTCTGAGTTTACGGACCTGGTGGATACAATTAATCCAGATGAGGCTAGTACTAATTCTTTACCACTTTCTTCAGTATTGAGTTTATTCAAGATTTGAACTAATAATTGTAATATAGTATTATTTTGTCTTATTATAACTTTATAGTCTTCTTTGGGTGATTCGTGATTAGAGAAACCAATAGGATGAGCAAAATATTTTTCTGTTTCTTTTAAAGCTTGTTTATATTTTGACATATACTTAAGAAAGAACTAGGGTTTTAACCTCTTGTACTAACTCCTTAATTTTAAATATTTCTAGCTCAAAATTTAAATCTTCTGGTAGCTTATCTTTCTTAGCAGATACGTTATCTAATGAAAAGTCTAGTTTCTTAGAAATTAATCTTATATCTTCTTTGATATAGTCACTATTTTGACTGAAAATATTTTGTTTTGTCTTACAATCTTCTAATGTCTTTAAAACTAGGTTTATATTATTATTGATAAGAGAATATTGCTCTTCAAGCCTTTTATATTCCTTATATATTCTGTCTAATTTGAGGTCTAGATCGTCCTGCCTTCTACCCCAAGTTATATAGAAGTTATGTACTAAATCGACCAATAAATTTAACTAGCTATGCGACGTATGCCAACAATGTGGATTTGGTAGGCAATGCGGGCTGGGCTGGCCTGCTTGGTTGGTTGGGAGCATGCGGATTGCGCTCAAGAGCACACTAATATATATATATATATACACACACACACACACACACACGCATATATATATAATCAAAGGAATGCTTATGGTTCATTGCACGACATAGACTCATAAGGATAAAGGAAAAGATGCAGTTCAAAGACGTAATTTTTAATAAACAAACAAGGAATTAGGGGTATCCAACATCCTAAACTCTTCCACTCCCAAACCATCCCAAATTGTCTTATAGGTTTTAGCTATCTCGGGTGTGAGATCCCTGAGCCATCCTTGACCATTGACATGGTTGTTGGAATAGTTTGTTTACGCTCTGTAGAGGTTGTACGACTTTACCCACATGACAAGATTTCATCTGATTTTTGAGACTTGGCCTAGCCCTTGAGCACACTTCCTATGGTGTGTTAGCAGGGGAATTGTGTCAAGAAATTTCATAGATATCCTTTTGGAAGATCGGGACCACCCGTGGTGTGATATGCATCCCCCGCAGAGACTATACCCCTTGCTGCATGTGCCCAAGAAGGTGACGTACACCATTGTTGGATAAGTGCGACTATGGCTGAGTTAAGTAAAGCCCGTAGCACCTACTTCCTTCGGCCAACCCAACGCCCGCTTTTAGGCACCGTCTCAGAAGTTCCGAATACTACTAAACCAAATCGCACCCACTTAAGCATGTGGTCATACTGTTCACTACAGCAGATTGACCCTCTGCTGAAGGACCACCACTGACGGGCATCGAAAGGACCGTCGTTGGAGGTTATAACCGCTGACAGACACGAATGCGCCTATCAGTGAAGGAGTCCGCCAGGCCTCCGGTGAATACCTCCACTGACGGGCTCATATGTCGTCCATCAGCGGAGATGAAACCGTGGTTCCAGAAATTGGTATAGATGATGTGACATCTCCGCTGACGGGCGACCTTTATGTGTCCGTCAGTGGTGATGGGGACTATACTGATGGGCAAGTCTTGTGTCCGTCAGCGTTGTTTGTTCGCGGGATGACGAGCGTATCGCTGACGTTCCTTTATCGTGCGCCCGTCAGTGGTAAATTTCCTTATATAAACCAGAGACGGCGCTCTCTTCTGGCCAGTGCTCACGCGCCCACTGGCTAGCAGCGAGCGCCCCCACACCCACGACCCCGCTACGCCGCCGCCGCCGCCCCCACCTTACCTTCAAACCCTCCCATCTCCCCAACCCCTTCCTCCTCTCCCTCCTTTCTTTCTTCCCACACTAGATCTAGATCTAGAGATCTAGCTAGATCTCTTTTATTTCCCAAACCCTCCCATTTCTTCTAGATTTCTTCACCCATCTCTAGATCTCTCTGTTGAACCCAACAAATCACTCATCTCTCCCTCCTCCTCTCACTCTCTCCATAGATCTCTCTTTCCTCCCCGAAGTTCCATTCACTCGCCGAAAAGATCGCTAGCGCTCGGTAATAATACTCTCTTAATTTGGATGAATGAGATACGCTCGCCGAGGCCTAGTGTTTATTTTTTCAAACTCATTAGTTTCGTGTCGTAGGGATCGATCGATGGATCGCAGTTGGATGTATGACAACCGGGCGACAGAGAGTTGGGCTACGGCTTTGAATGAGTTTCTTGATGTTGCTGAGCAAGATACGAGAAGAAAAGGTGGCACGAAGATTTGTTGTCCGTGTATTGATTGCAAAAATTTGGTAATGTTCGATATGAGAGGGAGGGTGACGGTACACCTTGCGCTTAAGGGTTTCATGCCAGGTTATACACGTTGGATATGTCACGGTGAGGAGGAGGAAGATCAAGTGTTACAGCAAGATGCCGAACATGGAGAGGACGAAGAAGACGAGGGGAGTTTCGAAACTGACCCCGAAGAAGAAACAGGGAACAATTTGGCTGATATGGTGCAGGACGTTCACATGGTGGAGCAGGTGGTGCTAGATCCTGAGAATGAAAGAGAGGCTGCTAAGTTCACGAGACTAGTTCAAGACTCGCAAACCCCGTTATATACCGGTTCCGATCCAGAACACACGCGTCTGTCAGTCATGCTGGAACTTCTAAGGATCAAGGCAGCCCACAACTGTCCGGACGAAGGCTTCGATGAGACATTGGCTTTTCTTGCAAATTTTTTTCCGAAAAACAATTTGCTGCCTATGAGCACCGATGAAGCCAAGAAGGTTGTCTGCCCTCTTGAGTTAGAGGTGCAGAGGTTCCATGCGTGTCCGAATGACTGCTTTATTTACCGCAAGGAGCACGAGAAGTTGTACAAGTGTCCTACGTGCAACACATCCAGATTCAAGAGGGGTAGAAACCAAGCCGATGATGAGGACCCAGTGACGAGTGGCGCTCCAGCAAAGGTTGTATGGTATCTGCCGGTCCTTCCCCGTTTTAAATCGTTTATTCACTAACAAGAAGGAGGCAAAGCTGATACGTTGGCACGCCGAGGGGCAAAAAACTGATGATGGAGTGATGAGACACCCTGCCGATGCTTTGTAGTGGAGGGCAATCGACGCCCAATACGATGATTTCGGAAAAGATCCGAGGAATATCAGGTTTGGTATGAGTACGGACGGGATCAATCCATTCGGCAACATGAGCAGCAGACACAGCACTTGGCCCGTGGTTCTATGGATGTACAACCTTCCTCCATGGCTGTGCATGAAGCGAAAGTATATACACCTCTCTATTCTCATACAAGGGCCAAAGCAACCTGGGAACGATCTGAACATGTATCAACAATTATTGTTCGAAGAACTAGCTACACTGTGGGAACCAGGGGCCCAGGTCTGGGACGCATACGAAGAAGAATACTTCAATCTGAAAGCGCTGTTGTTCACGACGGTCCAAGACTATCCCGCATACAGATATCAATCCTGCCAGTGTATTCATGGATACAAAGGATGTGTGAAGTGTTTGGAGTCTACTACAAGTTTACACTTAAGGGATCCAAAAAAATCGTGTTCATGGGCCACCGAAGGTGGCTGAAACAGAACGACCCATGGAGGCAAGAGAAGGAATTGTTTGACAATACTGTTGAGGTCCGTTTGGCGCCTCAGGAGAAGACCGGGGTAGAAATCTATGATATCGTGAACACAATGCCCCTTGTTACACCGGGTAAGACACAACCGTCTGTTCCCATGCAGGATGGCGTCTGGAAAAGGAAATCCGTATTCTGGGATTTGCCTTACTGGAGATTCCTAAGCACACGTCACAGCATAGATGTCATGCATGTTAAAAAAATATATGCGAAAGCTTGCTTGGTATCCTGCTCAACATGTTAGAAAAGACAAAAGATGGACCGAAGGCACGAGCTGACATGGAATTCTTGGGTATAAGAAACAAGCTGTGGGCAATCAAGCGAACGACCAAGTTAGGGACGGGTGCAGTAAGAATCAAGACGGACTGTCCCGCTGCTTGTTACACTCTCAGCAAGAAAGAGATCGTTAGCTTTTTGGAGTGCCTCCAAGGTGTCAAAGTTTCTTCCGGTTACTCGGCAAACATCGGGAGAATAGTTGACATGAAGACTCGCCGAGTAATTGGTATGAAGTCTCATGACTATCATGTGATGATCATGCAGATACTTCCTGTTGCAATTAGAGGTCTCATGGAGCCAGCGGTCCGCAAGACAATTTTGAATCTTTGTAACTTTTTCAACACGATATCTCAGAAGTCGATCTCCGTTACGTGTTGCCATAAACTGCAGGACGAGATCATTGTCATACTATGTGAACTTGAGATGTACTTCCCTCCAGCATTCTTCGATATCATGGTACATCTCATGATCCATATCGTCCCGGAGATACTGGACCTAGGTCCCGTGTTCCTACACAACATGTACCCATTGGAAAGGTACAATGGGGTTGTGAAGCGCTACGTTCGTAACAGGTCACAACCGGAAGGTAGCATCATCCAAGGATATGTTGCCGAAGAGTGTGTCGAGTTCTGCACTGATTACTTGGCTGATCAAAAGTCCATAGGTGTCCCTGTTTCACGGCACACGGGTAGGCTCGATGGCGAAGGCCATGCACGCCGACAGAAGCCTTTACATGTCTATAATTCAGTACCGAATGGATCAGATGACTACGACAGAGCACATCTCGTGGTGTTGCAACACCTGACGGTGGTGCATCCCTATCTTTGGATGCACATGGTCAAGCTTAAAAAAGAAAACCTGAAGAAGGGAGAAACGTGGCTCTCGAAAGAGCACAATGCAAAGTTCGCAAAATGGCTAAAGAACTACTGGTATGAAAGGCCTCCGACAAATTTGGAAGAAGAAACGGTAAAAATGTTGTCACAAGAACCTGCGAGCAAGGTCCTGACATTTCAAGCATATGATATCAATGGATACACATTCTATACGGAGGCTCAAGACAGGAAAAGTACGTATCAGAACAATGGGGTGACGATGGAGGCTAAAACCGGTAACCGTAAGGACATATACTACGGTGTTATCGAAGAAATTTGGGAACTGGACTACACCGTCACAAAGATCTCCATGTTTCGTGTCAGATGGGCGAAAAATGTCCATATCGACGATGACAAATTCACTATGGTGACTTTACCTCCTCCGACATCTATTGACTCAACACAGGTCAAAGCAATCAGTGCGAAAGATGAGCCATGGGTTTTAGCTAAACAAATCTCGCAAGTCTTCTACATTAAAGACCCAAAGGCAAAGAACCGCCATGTCGTTAGAAAAGGGAAGAGGAGTATTATCGGAATCAATGGTGTTGTTGATGAAGAGGACTATGACCAATTCGACGACCCGGACTCCGAGCCAGAAGATGTTGGTAAACGCCCTACCAAAAGGAGCAAGGCTACTAAGGATGCTGAGCCCTACGTAAGACGCAGTCACGCCGAAGGACTAACGTATACCACCAGGAAAATCACTATTCATGAGAAGACTGTCGAAGAGGATGAAACCTAGCGAGATATATGTGTATGTATAATAGTGTCTTGGTTTGGATGATTTCATATAACGTGTGTACTTGTGTATGTGTAATATTGTGGATGAATTTGTAGTACTTACAAAGCAATGTATAATCCAACTTCTGTGAAACTGTCTGAAATTTTAAACATAGCCTCACGAGGTCATATAATTACGCCATGCCGATTTTCATGTTTTTAGACCATATTTAGATTTTATAAAAAATGAAAAACCAATAAGATGCAAGCAAATATTTGAATTTTCCCAAACAAACTTTTGAATTTTTGATATATTTTCTGGATAGGAGCTAAAAATATACTACGGTACTTATATATGAATTTTTCTTTTATTTAAAGGCCTTCTTTAAGGTACATCTAGTTCAAATTTGAAATATATCCAGTAAATAGCTAGATATTCATTTAGTGCCTAAAATATAGCAAACGACTTCAGAAAATTGTGTAACTTTGACACGAACAATGTAATGTAGTATATTACATGTAGAAAAAGTTTGGAGCATTTTTGAAAATAATTTTTGGAAGGTTTTACACATGGTACCTCAAATTGGTATTTAAAAAAATAGAAAATTCAAATTATTACATAACAAGATGGAACATGATGAAATATTAGCGTATAATAGTGTAATATCAAGTTGTAGTCCAAATCTCATGTTAAAATGATGAAGAAATTATGATGTGTACTTCAATCTTCATATTTCCCCTTTGAATGCTATGAAGCTTTCTCAGAGATGCTTGAGTTACAAAGCAATGTATAATCCAACTTATGTGAAATTTCTTGAAATTTTAAACATAGCCTCACAAGGTCATATAATGACCCCATGACAATATTCAAGTTTTTTTGACCAAATTTAGATTTTATAAAAAATGAAAAACCAATAAGATGCAACCAAACATTTTAATTTTCCCACGCAAACATTTGAATAGATTATATATTTTCTTGATAGGACCTCAAAAGATACAAAAGTACCTAGATATGAATTTTCCTTCTATTTAGAGTCCTTTTTAAAGACACTTGTAGCTCAAATTTGAATTATATCTAGTAAATAGCTAGAAATTCATTTAATGCCTGAATAATAGCAAATCAATTCAGAAAAATTCCAAGCTTTGACCCTAGCACAAAAACCCAAAAAAACCAAACCCAAAAACCATAAAACCCTAAAACCCTAAAACCCTAAAACCCTAATCCTAACACCACCCTAAACAAGAAAGGCTAAAATTAAACAAATGCTCACCTCCACTGACGGGCCAAGAAACGCTGCCCGTCAGTGGTAACCCTAACCCTAACCCCAACGAAACCCCCCTCCACTGACGGGCACCTACTAGGAGCCCATCAGTGGAAAGCCCAACTCCACTGACGGGCTCCTACTAGGTGCCCGTCAGTGGAAAGCCCCTTCCACTAACCCTAACAAAGGCCCCCCTACACTGACGGGCTCGTAGAAGATGCCCGTCAGTGGTAACCCACGTTGTATATAAGCCACGGGCGGGACTTGGCGAAAATTTCGCCAAGTCCCGCGCGTTCTTTCGAACTAGCAGCGAGGCGCCTTCAGTAACCGACGCTGCCAGGATGCTCCGCCGCCCTCTCCGCCGCCCCCGACATCCCCGCCACCCCTCCGCCCCTCCGCCGCCCTCTCTGCCGCCCCCGACGTCCCCGCCGCCCCTCCGTCGCCCTCCGCCGCCCCCTCCGCCGCCCTCGACGCCCCCGACGTCCCCGCCGTCCCGTGGTAAGTCTGTGGCGCCACTGCACTCGAGGGCAACTCTGCCACGCCGCCCTCTTTGGCCGGCAGCGCTGGGATCCGTATGCCTTTTATCTCTATGTCTTGTAATTTCTGATGGTTTCGAGAGTCGATTGGTGTTATCTCGTGCCTAGGGTCGTTCTGGACCAGTCTATTATCTATTAGAGGATGCTCTGGGGTGCGATACGATTGCAACCTGGAACATTGTTTGGTTTACAAAGTTTGAGATTTCATTTTCGAAATCAATTTCTAGGCTTCAGGTGGTTTACCGAGATATCATGCTATATTGTGGGTAAAGTCAACCTGAAAGCTAATTTTGAGTGGGACTAGGAAGCTGAAAGATGGTGAATTTCTGACACGACTTCTATTTGGGAATTAATTTGAGCTATTTTGAGGAATTGAATTTCGTTAGCTGAAATGGTGAATGTAGATGCTGTTGGCTGGTTCCTGATGCCAAATTGGTTCCCTAAGCTGGAATGCGAAGTGCTGTTTCAGGTAGCAGTAAAATTGAGTAGTGGTATATTCATAGTTTTTGAATGAATACCCTATTCCCTGGACAATTTTGCTTGCAATGCTGCTATCTGAAGTTTCCAAATGTCTATAGGATTATGGTTGGTTGGTTTGTTGGCACAAACATTTTACTGTCTCCAATTGGGTGTGATCCTGTATTTTGTGTTATCTGTTGTGCCTATTCTACCAATATAGCAGGAAGAACTATTTTTTCTGGGCAATTTGTGTGGGGAGTGGAACTTCCTCACGACTTGACATGGAAAATAAATTATTGGCTTTCTTCTGTGGGTGGCAATAGAAGATCCTTTGTAGTGTAAAAGACAAGTTTAGTTGCTCCAGTGTCCAAGTCATACTTTGAAATGAAAAAGTAGATGATCTTATCTGGCATGGCATGCTATTTTGGTAGCTGCATGGTCAAATGTTCCATGAGGCACTTGCTTGGCACACAATATGCCTGCCTGATGCTCTTTTATATGCCCAATATATGTTCCTCTTCAGTGTTTGGGTCAGTGGACTTGGTAAAATAATGAGTCTGCTATGGTAGATCATGGAGGTCTGTGTCATATAGAAGAACACAAAGATGGGGCACTATAAAAGGGAACTACTACTGTATTCTTTAGTTATTGTATTGAATGATCTGTGCATATTAGCATAATACATTTGAGTTAAAATTGTCTAGAATCATCTTAGCTCTCGCTTATGCCTAGATTATCGCCTCCCTACTACCTGATGTTGTCTGCTGCAACCCGGCATTGCCACATTACTGCTGCGACCTTGTCCTCCGCATGTTGTTGCCAAGTTCGTCGCATCGATTGGGAGTACTGGACATCAAACAGGTTTGATGCCTTGCCGCTAACCTGTATGGAGCAGAAGCATATTGGTTATCGGTCGCAAGCTAGTAAAAATTGAGATCTGCTTTAACGGCTTTGACTCCAAGTTAACATACATGTCCTCCGATTAATGGTTGGAATCTCATGTACACTTAAAAAATCGAAGTCGGGCACGATTATTTTCTTTTTGCTTTGCGTGGTCTTGGGCACGTACACTTGAGAGTCCAAATGAGGCAAGATTGGTTATCTTTTTTCCCTCTTTGTTCTGATAATGAATCTACACCATTATAATTTCGACCCATCTGATGGATGGCTTATGTTTTTTCTCTTTTTCTTTGCTTACATTCATACACAACTATTTAGATTGATCATGTGAAATTGATGTCAATAGATCCTATTCGAAAAATGGCCGCCAGTGTTACTCCCGCTGGGTCACCGACCTGAGAACTAGAGCCCGTTAATGAAAGCACGGCCCCCCTCGACGTGGCGGCACCGATCGACAACCCGACCCTAGAGGCGCCCAAGCAAGGTGCCTCCGAGGCGGCCAAGGATCTTGCCCTCAAGCTTGCCAATGAACATGCCCCCAAGGCGGCCATCACAGCTGCCCAAGACGAACCTGCTCGAACTCCAACTCCTCCAACGATGACTCTGGCTCCGAGTCAGGTTCTGAAGAGGAGGCGCATGAAGAGGAGGTAGCGTGTCCAGCCCTGACCAGGTCTCTGAAAAGGAGGAAAGGCAACCAGTTGCCGGACAAGATGTATATCATCACTCGTGTGGACGACATCAAAGACGTTCCAGCGAGTCCACATAGGCCGCTTGGACCTTCAGCAACGCCTGCGGGTGCATAGTCCGCAAACAAGTTAAGATCACATGCAAAGAGTTCAGCCAGTTGACTTAGTCGACAAAAGATGCTCTCTTGACGAAACTGTGGGACAAGTACCAGATTCCTGCCGCCGACAAGGACAGAGTCGAAGTGCAGGCCCTTCGCATCATGGCTAGGGCTCTGAAGACTTGGCGATACGACGCTCAGAAAGTCGTGGACGACGATTGGGATACTAAGATTAGTAAAAGATGGTCCAAGATGTAGAAGGAGGGACTGGGACGAATTTGTTGCGCAAATAAGGAGTCTAGAATTCCAGGAGAAGAGTCGCTGGGGGAAGGAGCTTCGCTCGAAGAACACATTGGACCACAAACTTGGCAGCCGTAGATATCTAGGGAAGAGACCGACTTGGGATAGAGAGGACGCCAAATTAGTGGCGGCTGGGAAAGCACCTCCTTTCAGCCATCTCAGGCAGCCACGCGCTAGCGAGTACATGAGGGCGCACAAGAGTCCGAGGAACTCCAGGTGGTGGCCAACCGGCTGGTAACGACTGAAGCCATCGTCTTTTCTTACTTAATTACGTTGCATCCAAATACGCTATCTTCTCATCAAGTAATACAACTTGCAGACAGAACTGAGCCAGCAGCCTAGAAGCTCGCAGGACTCCGTCACGAGCTACCCACGTGGAGCGACGATCTGGTGAAGGCCCGATAGAAACCGGAGCATCGGGGTCGTGTAGTAGGCGTCGGGGATGGCGTTAAATGGGACAAGGTATTTCCCTGAAACCCCGAGGGTTGCCGCCGCCCAAGGAGAGACAGCCAGGAGTTTATGGACAATCTGCGGGAGCAAATATGGGAGATTGCCGAGCAGACGTGGTTACGTTTGCAAGTGGTCGCAGCGCAAGGCTAGCAGAGCATGCTTCCTATTAGCCAGCCGACTGGATGGAGTAGCTGCGCATCCACCTCGGACGGCGGCCCCGACTCGGTGAATCCCGTCGACAGCATCACCGTAAGTTTTGTCCGCTAAATGAGTCATTGTAGTAAAAGATGATTTCATTGTGCTGACTCTAATAAGAATGGCACATCTATCCTCTGTTTTGTAGGAGGCCACTAGATGCACGCTCACGGTGCAAATTCCTGGCATGAAGGTCCCGGTTGCGCACGGCCAGGTTTTCGCAACGCCAGAGGGGGCAATCCTGCACTGTGTTCCTATGCGGGAGTACCATGCAAAGATGCAGGTGGATCTCATCCTCAATGACTACAATGAGGTGTTAGTCCCTGTCCCCCGAAGCGGAACTTACCAAGCTAGGGCAGTGCAAGAACTACTTCATCCAGTGGCCGAAGAGCCAGATTACTATATCCGTGGCGGCCTCTCCTCGCATAGCCCCCTCGTCCAACAACCCCTCTCCATCAATCGGACGAACTCCGTTGGGGCTCAGCCAATCACCTCCATCTTTTAAAGACCTGGAAAACCATCTTGTCGGGGACCAGAACATGTCACTGATTTTGCGGTCCCCGGAAGTGTCGGAAAGGCCCTCCGAGATTCAAGGCAACCCCCTGGATCAACGCAAGGGGAATATTATCTCTCCCGCCACACTAGCTGGAACGCTGGAAGCAGCGATGGCGGCAGGCAAGAGTCCGGAGCCGCTACAGAGGAGGAAGAAAAGCAAAAAGAGATGGGCCGGCACCGGCGAGAAGGAAAGAAAGGAGCAGATGCAGAAATCCTTATCCTTCTCAACATCGTCATCCAAATTATCTACACGGAGCATGGGTCTCTGGCGAGATGTTTACTTACCAGGTCAGGACTTGCTCCTCCAGGATGAGCTGGACAATCTGTCGGACGACATGAAGACGCTGCATGAAGATTACCTAAAGATGTCCAGAGATCCTGATACATTCTGCCAATATTGGAAGGTGAAGGTGCCAAGGGAATACAATTTCTTCATGCAAAATGACCAAGACACCTTCGACATCAACTTTGAAGACCTCTTCAACATGTACAACCTCTATAGGCTCGACACCACGATGGTCAGGCTATGGGCTCTCTACCAAGCCCAAGAGTGCAGACGTCTACGCGACTCCAATATTGGCATAATCGATCCGATATGCATGAACGAAGGCTATGCCGCGACCCCGGACAGTCGAGCCTTTCTTGAAGAATACCTGTCGCATGCATTCGTACGTATCTCCGTCTGCTTATGTTCATTTATTCACTGTGGACATACTAGCCCCCTACAACCCTCTGTAAGTCCTAAATTTAGCACCGTGGAGATTTTTTTATTTTTTACGTACGTATCTCCGCCTGCTTATGTTCATTTATTCACATTTACACAGCGACCACTGGGTCCTCATTGTGATCGTTCCAAGCTGGGCCAAGACATTTTACTTTGACTCCTCAGCAAAAAAGACATCGGACTTCAGCATATCACTAAGATTTTGGATACAGCTTTTTTCAAAGCCAAGTTCTCGGGGCATACTAAAATACCTGCAAAGGCGACAAAAATGGTACACCATTACAAGTTCCCTTGCAGAGTTCAACCAGAAAATAGCGTGACATGTGGGTACTACACCTGCGCCCATATGGATTGCTTTGTCCGGTACAAGAACATGCATTGGAAAGATATGAAAAGCATTGAAGGCTTGGAGCGAGCTGGGAAGTCACTTGTACGACTGGTGTCAGGACTTTGCCCGCATCCAAAAGTCTTCACCAAAGTCATCAATCTTGAAGTCATCATCCAATGGGTGAATTCTACGCCGGCCCCCAATTTCCGAAGCCAAGCTTAAGCGGGCATCAATAGATTCGTTGTTTCTGTAATTGAAGAATAATTATTTCATACTTGTGATAGAGATGAAGTGTACGTATTATATATGTGATTACGAATGTGTTATGTGATTATGAGATTTGACTATGTGAATGAATAGTTGCTATAACCTGTGATTATGAATAATGTAATTGCTATAGCCTCTGATTATGAATGATCTAACTGTGATTATGAGGTATCACAAAGCCTTTTTAGTTAGTAGTTATACAGTCGTCTACTGACGGGCCCTTATTTCATGCCCGTCAGTGTAATACAACCTCTACTGACGGGCAACTGTGACGCGCCCGTCAGTAGTTCCACAACCAGGAGCCTCCCGCGAGGGGTCTCCTCTGACGGACGTGATATGCCCGTCAGTAGTAATTAAAACTACTGACGGTCGGGCAGCCCGTCAGTGGTGTTACCCCCTCCACTAACATTTCCAGGGTGAAGGGCCCCCTGTCCGTCAGTAGAGGGGGTTAAGCGACCGTCAGTGTTGACCCATTCTGCTGTAGTGGTTGTCTCAGATCAATGGCGCACTTCATGGAGTCCTTAATTGACCAGGGTGGTGTTCCCTTACTCCTCTATCATCTTGATACCGTTGATGACAATGTCAACAATAATAACATCTTTCAACAACATATTTCAACACATATTATATAAAAGCATATGTCTAACTAAAATTTCAAGAATTGCATATAGTGGAGGCATTAAGATCATCCTGATGTTTGATCCTTATCATTGCATTTTCATTATATAAATTCATGTTAATTGCTGCTAATGACTCATGAATGTATGTAGGAATCGAAAGTACATGTTGAGAGGAGCGCTCACGAAGAAACAAGAGCTCAAATGGAGCATCAGTGAGCTAGACGACCAGTGATACGACCATGGTGCTCGTATCGAACGCCCGTACCGAGGGCGTACGATGCCACCACGTCAAACAAAACCTTTTCCATGAAGGGACCTCGATGGAAATCATGACGTACGATCCGCGAAACCCTAAACAACACCAGCAATTTATTTAAGAGGGAGGCACCGAATAGAGTTATCCGAAGGGAGGGATCCCCTCAATGCCATTAGATCCAATCTACAATCTCCACTATAGCTCAAGAACTCATCTACAAGTTGCAAGGGAGATCAAAGGAGGAAGAGAGGAAGATCATCTCTACCACGCCATCTGAATCACCTCCATGCCAAGCATCATCTCCATTGCTCCTCCATCTCTCTCTCTTTCTTGTAAACCCGTTTGTTTACTTGTAAGATGAATTTCGTGTTTGATAATCTATTATTTCTTAGCTATTAGTAATCCATGATGTTATTGATCTATGATTTGTCGCTATGCATAGATGTAATTCCATAGTACCGGTAATGAATACATGCATTGCCAGATTAACACTAAGAGGTTGTACCGATGAGATGTGTAGGATAGGTATCACGGTGACGACACATATCCTACTAAATTCCTTCATCATTTGTTCGAGGGAATCACGAAGACTCACTTCTTTATGCGTTACATTGGTAGTGAGGGGTATGGATGTACCTATCTTTGGCTTCTCCCTAATGCTTCCTTGCATAGTATTTCTTTAACATGTTATAAAGCCAATAACCTAGAGATTATTCATTACTTTTCGTCCCGTTCGTTGTGTCCTTTTATTCCTGTTCTTAGTTTACTTTCCCGTTGTCCTTTAGTTACTGTCTTAATCCTTGTTTTATTGCTTTTGTAAAAGTCAGTATCCAAATATATTAATTGCAAATTATTATTTGGGTGCAAGCACAACTATTGATGTGACAAGTCTAGTTGTGAGGAGGGAAAACATTTATCTTTTGCTCATGTGGTTTGATAATCTTGGGCTTTATAATTCCCTTGAAAAGTACTATGATGACCCTGTGTGCTTGCCGGCCATCACCGTGGCAGCAAAATGTACCAACTTTACTACTGCGACTGCCCGTGGTTGAGCAAGGACAGAGGGAGATGTAGGGAATAGAGAGAGAGAGCAGGGAGCAGTGGCAAATAGATAAGAGGCAGGGGGGCGCTCGGCCGTGGAGGCTTGTCGGTGACGTTTTCGCAGAGGGGCAACGCGACCATGTGAATGGGTTGAGGGCGTCAGGCTGAACCCGCCAGTGGGGTTGCACAGTTCGGGCGACGCTTTGGTTGTAGGTGGTGGTGAAGCGTTGTGGCAGAAGCGGCATGCACACATGAAGCGGAGCTATGGGCACGGTGTCGTGCAATTGGACGAGGAAAAAGACAAGGAGAGGGTGGCGATTGTGCAGACGGGAGGGATTGGTTCGGACCCCATCGTGCACAGAGATTAGAGGGCGGCATCGGTTGCCGGTGTTGGAGAAGATGGTCGTGGCACTGGCGATGCTGGACATGGGAGTCTGGTGGCTAGCGTCTTCGATGTGTAGGTGCGTCACTCCTAACGCAATCAGGACGGGCCGGCCTCGTCTAGCTGGTCATAGGCGACCACAGTGCATACTTCCTCGGGCCAATGCAACGCCGGCTTCTAGGTTCAATCTCCGAAGGTCCAAATATTACTGAACCAGGCTGCACCCATTTAAACGTGTGATTGAATTGTTGTCTCAGTTCAGGCATAGCACCACCAAATTTATCAAAAACATATGAGATCAAATGACATATTCTAAATAAACTCTTTTCCTAATTGGAACTATCTTTCCATGAAATGATAATCCAATGGTAATGACTTTAACCTACAACGAGATCATAGTGCTCATATATGAGTATTAGGTATCCTCTAAAATTTTACGAGTATTTAAATCTTCTTTTGAATTGCTTGTGTTCAAATTCTAAACCTAAAGCAAAAAGGAAGAGAAACAAAAGCAGAAAACCTATTTCAACCCTTCCCCGCTGGATGGGTTGTGTGGCCCATTTTTTTCCCGCTGCCTTACTGGGCCGAGGCCCAGCTTTGCCCGCCTAGCCCTCCTCAGCGCAGGCCGCTCGCGCCTCTCCTCTTTCTTTCTCTGCGCTCGGAAAAGGTCCCCCTGCACTGCGCCTGCTCCCCTTCCTTATCCCCTCCACCACCTGCTGGTCTGCGCCGTCCACGCAGCAGCCTCGCCGCCGCCGCCAGCGACGCGCGTCGTGCGGCCTCCATCTCCAGCGCACGACGCCACCGAGCTGCTCCTGGACTAAAGCCTCCCCTAGTCTCCTTCTCCCTCAAGCCATTTCTTGGCTCCTCTCCGTTATCCCCACTGCCAATTCCTCCACCGGGCTCCCTCCCCCATCTCCACCTACTCCAACAGAGCTGAGCTCCGTCCCGTCTACCAAGGACCGCGCCGTCGAGACCTCCCGCCATAGACGACGCCGCTCAGTCATCTCCTGGAGCTCCCCTCCTTGTCGTCTTCTTGCAGCCAAGGAACCGAGGCGTGGCAAGGTGCCTGTGGCGCCTGTGGCGCCTTTCCGCCGAACCCCTCTCCGGCAGCCACGAGCTCGACCTCAACATCCTCAAGTCACCACCCCTGACGGGGCTACTCACCGCAGCGCCGCCGCCTTCAACCTCAAGCCCGGGTCCGTTGCGGTGAAGCTCCCAACGACGCCGCACGGCTAGACCTCTTCTCTATGGAGCTTCGCCGCCGACGGCAAGCCATTCCTCGTCGACTTCAAGCTCCGCCCCGACGTCAAATGCTTAGCCGTGTCGTCCAATTCCTAGCGCCGCTACCGTTCCCACCATTAAAGCCACCTCCATCTCTCCTTCGGCCCTAGCACGAGCTCAGGTAGCCGAGCTCCTCCTTTCCTTTGTGTCACCTCGGATCCGATTGCCCCTTCGTTTTCGTTGCTTCTTGCTATCGGACAGGGGACAACAGCTGAGGGATCTACTAATCAAGCTCAAGCATGATTAATACTACAGATCACCGTGGACTTGAGACATATTTAAACGATCAATAATTACAACCATGTAATGATTAGCTTCTTAATTTAACCGCATCCGAACATAATAGGTTAAGTCCAAATTAGCTCACCTGATTGTTAATGATCGAAATTAATCAAAGCAACATGGGCTGTTGTATTCGGTCAATACATGGTCTAAGCATGAATGTGTATACGAGACACACTGTTTTTTTTCTGTAATTGTTAGTTAAAGTTTGGCTAAATCAATTGATGCATTGGTGAGTGTCAACTGTAATCAATATACTCAAATACTTCGGGTAACCTATGTTAAGACAAATCAGGGATGTCTCGACATACTACATATCCCGGAGGATTACTGTTAAAACATGTCATCGAATAGTTAGCTAGCACATGGTTTAACTACAACTCAAATAACTCATGGTTAAACATTAACAATAAGTGATTTCATCTAATCAGTGGTGACCTCAAGCCGACGCTATACCGACACATTTATTAACCAGCTACTAAGCAAGTTAGTTAACTTAATGATAACTAGCTATAATTGGTGAAAGTCCATGATAATTCTTAATCATAATGTGACCATGACTTGAGATGTTAGTTGAGACATGCTAACCAATTGTTGCATATAATCCATACAATGATATACTAAATGTTCTCTCTATCCATCTAGTCTGACATTTTAATACTAAAGAAATAAAAATAAAGAAAATGAAAGATATAACAATTTGACCCACATGTCATACTCATTGGTTATATTCCATTTAGGTGTAACAACTTGTAACTAATTCCCTTTACTGAGAAGAAGACACGAAATACTAAAGTTTAATCAATCCCGTAAAAATTGTAGAAACTTTACACCACCTCTTAAGAAGTTGATATTTTTGAAAATAACAATAATGCCACTAAAACCCTAAAATTGAAATAATCAGTAGAGAATCTAGCTCAACACCTAAAACGAAAATCTCTTGCATTAGTTTCATAAAAGCATGACATACATCATAAGATGCATTTCCACATACTCTCCATTCTGTTTTACTGGTATTGATTGGATTTCTCTTTTTCGTCGTTTCCTTGTATTACGATGCGCTCGTCATTAGGATTGGAACGAGGTTTATCCGTGAAAGTCCTCTTTATCAAGTACCTTTTATTCAAGGGCCAGGCAAGCATGCTCGCTTGTTGATAATATTCTAGTTGATTATGTTATGGTTTGGTGACTGATGTTTACGCATGCTTGTCTCATTTTCATCTTGTACTATTGCTTATCGGTGATCTTACTAGCATGTTCAAGGGTTGTTTGTGGTCGTGTCTCCCAAAACGGCTAATTGATTATCGAAAACCCTAATAAGTGAAATGCGAGAGCCGGGGATTGATGCCAGTTTTGACTAATACGATGCCGATCGGTGGATCTTTCTCTTCACCCACGCTAGGTTGATATCAACCGATGGGTCGATCACGCTGTGTGAATGATAAGAGGCCGATCGTGTTGCATCTTCTGAATAAGATACTTGGATGGGTAGCCCAAGTATTTATTTTTGAACCGATGGATCTATCATGCTGTGTGACTGATACGATACTGGTCGTGTTCTGGGAACTAGGGTGTGATGCCCTATCTTAGATCAATCAAGCTGTGTGGCTGATACGATATCGATCTTATTGATTTTGCTGTTTTGGGAACTAGGGTGTGATGCCTTATCCCAAAATGGTCTTAAGTTAGGATACGACTTAAGTTATTGAAATTGAATTAAATTGATAGGTTAGGGTGGGTAACCCTTCCTAAACTTCTTTTTGGATTTCGGATTGAGATGGTTAGTCTCCTCCTTGGATATCTCTAAGTCGGATAGACTTAGAGGGAATCACTTGAATTGTTTATCTTGTCATTATTATTCCATGCCATGGTTAATTAACTAGAATGAGCACATTAGCATCTTGCGAGTACGAAAGTACTCTTTGGGAATTCCATTCCTGCAGGTAGTTCTAGCAAAGGAGATTTTGAAGTTCCCACCTGTTTGGTTTTCCTCGGTCGGTGATCTTGTGGGATCTATTTTTGGGATACTTGATGCGTATCTTGTATCCATGGATGATCTTACTGTTTCTGCTGTTGAACTGATTTCATACTTCAACCTTCGGGTCTTTTGCTTGTAAGCTATGTAGTTGCCCGAAGGTAAGGGATGTGTTTTACTATATCTGTAATTCTCCCTTTAGAGTTGTGTTATGATTATCAATTTGTTCATGACGTCTACCCATACACATTGTGTGTATGTGATGAAGTGTATGGGATGACGGTAGAGTATTGTCTTCTGTATCGGTCTCAATTTTAGGGATTGCTGTAGTTGAGTGACCCTCTAGCTGAGGTGCTATTGCCGGCTAGGTAGGGTGTGGATATCTATGTCGGGTTTTCGAGTGACCCACTAGTTTGAGCTTCAGCTAGTGATGATGACATGGCACCCGGGTATCATCAAGGAGGACGAATCCGGCCCACTGGCCACGGGATGGGCCGGGCCGACTACTCGGAGTCCGACTCCAACACGGGGGCGCCTCATCAACGTGGAGTATAAGACAAGGACTATACCTGTCCGGCATACCCGGAATCAGTTGTAACAAGTTAGGAAATCAATCTGTTAACCGATTCGGACTCTTGTAACCCTACCTCGGTCGCCTATATAAGGCCTGGTAGGGGACCTCCGATCGGTAAGCTTTTGAGTATTCTCTAGATCATAGACAACCTCCATTGTTTCCAGGTCCAAGCAACCTTGAGATCGAATCTCCAGGGCTTGTGGCACTCGGGATACACACTATACTAGCCTCCGAACACAGGACGTAGGGTATTACCTCTCCGTGAGGGCCTGAACCTGTCTAAATCTTGTCTCCCGTGTGCACCCATCCTGATTTGCTGTGCTCACACCGCCCCATAGTTAGTATTGCCGGAATAATACTCCGACAGTTGGCGCGCCAGGTAGGGGAGGTGCGCATAGATCCATCTGCATGAATCTGGATGGGTTTCATTAACTGCAACAACGTCATCGTCCCGGGAAGCATCATGAGATTCGCTCTCGTGAACGCTGTCCCAGACCTCGGCCAACTTTTCCAATTTGGGAAGTTGAACTTCATCGCCGACGACATCGGCCAGCTTCACCTCTGCTACTCGGCGACGTCCCGATCGGCGGAGGTTCCATCGGCTTCTCGGCTCGGGCTTGCCCCTAAGCCCGTGCCTTCGCCCTTTTTCCCCAGGGAAGAGGCTACATCAAGTCTGGATCTGCTGTCCGCATTCGCCAGACAGGGATCTCGGCTGGTGGGTGCTATTGACTCTCTCCTCCCCGTCCTTGAGTATAACTCGGACGATTACGAGAGCTCCGGCAGCCACCATCCATCCCGGGAAGTCTTCATGGCCAACGCCGACTCACCAGACAACGGCGATGGCCGAGCGGTCCCCGTCGTGGAACAAACGCCGGCTGAGCTTGAAGCCACCCGACTCCGACTCCTCGCCAAGGAGGAAGAGTTGGTCGAGCAACAGACTCGGCTAGCTCGCCAGCGCGACGAACAACGGCGCAACGACGACATGAGGGCACGAGGACGCCAAGTCCATAACGAGCTCCGCATGCGCGAAAAGGACGGGGTCCCAATATTCCCGCTACCGAGTCACAACGTCGTCGCGGCCACGATGGCGGCACACGCCATTGAAATCCCCGAGGGCAACCTGGGACACGACGAACTTCGGCGACTCCCCGTTCTGCTGGAGGAAACCGCCCTCCAGCAGGCCGAAGCTTCAGAAGGGCGCACCGGCTCCTCAGCAGGTGCAAGGAGTCGGCGCTCTACCCCTCCAAAAAGTCCACCAACAATGGGTGGACGACGAGCAAGCCCCGACCGACATCAGCCGGCCGGAGCGGTTCATGAGCGACTCGGTCCTAATCGAGACGCCTGAGGCACCATAGCCGCCAGAAACCGCGCCCGACAGGATGCGGACAAAAACGCTCGTCAAGCTGCACCGGTCCGCGATCGACTCGGACCAAGGAACCTCGCAGACGCTGAAAGAAGCGCTCATCACGGTTCCAGGAGAGACGAGCGTGGCAGCCACCGCGACGACAGCGGCGCCACTAGCCGGGGACGTTCTCCGACTCCCTCCGGCATGGGATACTCGGGTCCGAAAGCATTCGGCCCCCGCATCCGCAGCGTCATCTTCCCGTCACGATTTCGAGTCACCGGCATCAACAAGTACACGGGTGAGACCCGGCCGGACATCTGGCTGGCTGACTATCACACGGCGTGCAGAACCAATGGTGGGAACGACTACGTCACGATCCATTATTTGCCGCTGTTTCTGGCCGACTCAGCACGAGCCTGGCTCACCAGCTTACCTCCGGGTTGCATCCAGACATGGAGCGACCTTGAGACCCTCTTTGTGAACAACTTCCAGGGCACTTACAACCGGCCCGGGAACGCGTGGGATCTCCATAGTTGTACCCAAGAGGAGGATGAGACTCTCCGAGAGTACATCCAACGCTTCTCTAAGAAGAAAATTTCCTTACCCGAGGACCGAGAGGGTGATGTCATCACCGCCTTCTCCAAGGGCGTCCGAAGCACCGACCTCATCCACAAGATAGCGCGCAAGAATCCCCAGACTACGCGCGAACTCTTCGACATAGCCAATAACTTTGCCACCGGCGAAGAGGCTGTCCGCAGTGCTACTCGAGATGACAAGGGAAGAAGCAAGGGCAAGGTGCCCGAATCACCCAGTCGGGACACCCATCCCGAGTCATCCAGGAAGAAGCACCGAAAGCGTAAGGGCGGAGATCTCATTGCTGCGACTGAGCGCGCCCCGCCACGCCGTCCTCAGCGCACCAACACGACCTTCGAGGAGATGATGAGTCAGCCGTGTCACTTCCATGGACCCAAGTCCAATCATCTGACACGTGACTGCAATCTCTTGAAGAATCTGAACAAACCCTTCGTCCCCAATCGGGGTAAAAAAGAGCCCCCCCAGGATGAAGGCGATGAGTTCCCGAAAGAGACCGCCTGCCTGATGATCTTTGGTGGACCTAACGGCTACGAATCCAAGCGCTGCCAGAAGATCACAGATAGGGAGGTCAACACAGTGGAACCGGCCGTGCCCAAGTACCTGCGATGGTCCGAGTCCGTAATTTCATTCGGGCGCTCGGATCACCTCGACTACATTCCCCAGCCGGGACGATTCCCCTTGGTGGTAGACTCGATCTTTTGCGGCGTCTGCCTTACCAAGGTCCTCATGGACGGCGGGAGTGGTCTCAACATCCTCTACGTCAAAACCCTTGACGACATGAAGATTTCTCGCTCCGAGATCAAGCCAACTGGTGCCCCCTTCCACGGGGTGGTACCCAGCAAGATGGCGAGTCCACTCGGGCAGGTCAGCCTGCCCGTTACCTTTGGCACTCCCGACAACTTCTGGACCGAGACCCTCACCTTTGAGGTCGTCGACTTCCCAGGGTCATACCATGCCATCTTGGGACGTCCCTGCTACGCCAAATTCATGGCTGTCCCCAGCTATGTCTATTTGAAGCTCAAGATGCCGGGCCCCCACGGGGTAATCACGGTGCAAAGCAGTTTCCAGCACGCTTACACGTGCGACCTGGAAAATTGCAAACTCGCCGCAGCCCAGATCGCAGAGGCCGCGCTTACCGACCTCAGTCGGCCGTGGTTGAGGAAGTGCCCCCAACCAAGAAGGCTTCGACATCGATATCTTTCCAGCCGGCGCAGGACACCAAGTCGATCCAGCTCGACCCCGAAGACCCCTCGAAGACGACGCAGATCGGGACTGCGCTCAGCGATAAATAGGAAAGCGCGCTCGTCAGTTTCCTCCAGAACAACCAGGATATCTTCGCATGGACATCTTCCGACATGCCCGGAGTTCCACGGGAGGCTGCCGAGCACTCTCTAAATATTCAGCCGGATGCTAAGCCAGTCAAACAGCGCTTACGCCGATTCACTGAGGATAGACGTCAGGCTATAGGAGAAGAAATAGCCAAGCTTCTAGCAGCTGGCTTCATTAAAGAAGTGTATCATCCCGACTGGTTAGCGAACCCAGTTCTTGTTTGCAAAAAGAATGGAAAGTGGAGGATGTGTGTTCACTATACTAGCCTTAACAAGGCATGTCCCAAAGACCCTTTCACTCTTTCTCGCATCGACCAAGTGATCGATTCCACGGCCGGGTGTGAAATTTTGTGCTTTCTCGACGCTTACTCGGGCTATCACCAGATTAAGATGAAGGAGGATGACGAGATCAAGACGTCTTTCATCACTCCATTTGGCGCTTTCTGCTACGTCTCCATGCCCTTCGGCCTCAAGAACGCAGGCGCTACGTACCAACGGTGCATACAGCGTTGCCTTCAGTCGCAGATCGGCCGGAACGTACAAGCCTACGTCGACGATGTGGTGATTAAGTCCCAAAAAAGAGAAGACCTCCTGAGCGATTTGGGAGAGACCTTCTCCAACCTCAGAAGATTCAGCATGAAGTTCAACCCCGAAAAGTGTGTATTCGGGGTCCATTCGGGCAAGCTGTTCGGTTTTATCGTTTCCGAACGAGGGATCGAGGTCAACCCGGAGAAGATCGATGCCATCGTCAAGATGGGCCCACCGAAGAACCTCAAAGACGTCCAAAGGCTGATCGGGTGTATGGCAGCTCTCAGCCGATTCATCTCCCGACTCGGCGAGAAAGCCATGCCCCTCTACAAGCTTATGAGGAAGTCGGAGACCTTCACCTGGACATCCGAGGCCCAGGACGCCCTTGACGGCTTGAAGAAGTTCTTAACTACCCCCCCAGTGCTGGCGTCTCCCATGCCCAACGAGCCACTGCTCCTCTATGTTGCAGCAACTACTCAGGTAGTTAGCACGGTCTTAGTTGTCGAACGCTCCGAGCCCGGCCATATCCAGAAGGTCCAGCGCCCGGTCTACTTCATCAGTGAAGTCCTCTCCGAGTCCAAGGCGCGGTACCCTCAGATCCAGAAAATCATCTATGCGGTGTTTATAACGTCACGGAAGCTCGTCCACTACTTCCAGGGCCACCCCATTACAGTGGTCAGCTCCTTCCCGATCTCTGATGTCATCAACAACCGCGATGCCACGGGCAGGATCACCAAGTGGGCCATAGAGCTCATGGCCTTCAGCATAGTCTATGCTCCCCGCACGGCTATCAAGTCACAGGCTCTCGCCGACTTCATGGCCGAGTGGACAGAGGTTCAATCGCCACCCTTCGTCGTCGACCTCGAGCACTGGATGCTCTACTTCGATGGTTCTCTGATGCTTCAGGGCGCGGGGGCTGGTGTTGTGCTTATATCTTCCAAGGGCGAGCGCTTCAAGTACGTGTTACAGATCCACTTCCCGGCATCTAACAACGTTGCCGAGTACGAAGTTTTGCTCCATGGTCTTCGTCTTGCCGTTTCACCCGGGATTCGCCGCCTCCTCGCGCGCGGAGACTCGGAACTGGTAGTCCGGCAGGTCATGAAGGACTGGTCGTGTAGAGACCCCTCCATGGAAGCCTACTGCCAAGAAGTGCGCAAGCTCGAAGCCAAATTCGACGGCCTCGAAATCACCCATGTCTTACGCCGAGACAACGAAGCTGCAGATGCACTCGCCAAACTGGGATCCAGTCGGGACGTCGTCCCGACTGGAGTTTTCCTCCAGGAGTTGCATGCCCCTTCTATCAAGGTAGACACAACACCCGAGACCGAAGAACAATGAGCCCCGGAGAGTGACGCCACTCGGCAGCCTTCAACAGAAGTCTTGACCGTCACTCCCGACTGGACAACGCCTTTCCTAGACCACCTCTTACGGGACATCCTCCCGCCGGACCAAACCGAGGCACGCCGCATTGCGCGACGCGCCAAGGCCTTCGTCATCGTCAATGGCAAACTCTACAAGAGAAGCACCTCCGGGATCCTCCAGCGATGCATACCCCACGACCAAAGAAAGCAGCTACTGCAGGATATCCACTCGGGAGTATGTGGGCACCATGCGGCTCCCGGGTCACTAGTCGGGAAGGCCTTCCGACAGGGTTTCTATTGGCCGACTGCCGTATCAGACGCGGAACACATCGTCCGTACCTGCGAGGGATGCCAGCACTTTGCCCGGCAGACACACTTGCCGGCTCAGGCTCTCCAAACTATCCCGATCACCTGGCCCTTCGCAGTCTGGGGTCTGAACATGGTCGGTCCTCTCAAGAAGGTCTCCAGGGGCTACACACATCTCTTCGTCGCGGTCGACAAGTTCACCAAGTGGATCGAAGCCAAGCCGGTCGCCACGATAACTGCCGAAAAGGCCGTCGAGTTCGTTCGGGACATTGTCTTCCGTTTCGGCGTGCCCAACAGCATTATCACAGATAACGGCACCCAGTTCACCGGGCGAGCTTTTCTCTAATTCTGCGACGATTACAACATCAGACTCGACTTTGCCGCCGTGCACACCCACGCACCAACGAGCAAGTCGAGCGGTCCAACGATTTGATACTGCAAGGCCTCAAGCCTCGGATTTTCCAGCGACTGAACAAATTCGCAGGCAAGTGGGCAGCCGAGTTACCGTCAGTACTTTGGAGCCTTCGGACCACGCCCAACCGGTCAACCGGCTACACACCTTTCTTCATGGTCTTCGGAGCCGAGGCCATCCTCCCGACTGACCTGGAGTACGGGTCCCCGCGTGCCCGCGTCTTCAACCAGGCTGAGTCAGAGGAGGCGAGACAAGACGCTCTCGACCTGCTCGAAGAAGCCCGTGAGGTTGCGCTCCTTCGGTCGGCTAGGTATCAGCAGGCTCTACGGCGCTATCACAGCCGGCACGTACGCGGCCGCTCATTCAACGTCGGCGACCTGGTTCTACGCCACGTCCAATCCAGCAAGGAGCAGCATAAACTCTCACCGCCGTGGGAGGGTCCGTACATAGTCGCCGAGGTACTGCGCTCGGGGGCTTACCGACTGAAGGACGACGATGGCAACGTCTTCACCAACGCATGGAACATTGAACAGCTACGTCGTTTCTATGCTTAAGTACTTTATAAGCGTGAACACATAAATAAAGAGACACCTTTTTCACTCGGAATAATTTCTTCCCGACTGCCCGCTACGCCCGTTCGTAGCAGGCACTCGGCAATTGCGTGGCTTCCCCCGCACTTGTGAACTCTTTTAGTACCATGTATAAAAGCCCGGCGTTAGCTCTTTGACTCCAATCGCCGGTTTACGCCACAACCTTACGCTACACGGGACACACACCCACGGCTAATCCCTACGCAAAGGAGGCTACAACGGATTGGCAAAGCACGGAAACAAACGAGCAGACATGCATGGGAACGAAGTTTCTTCACAAATAAAATAAGCTTAGTCATTGATTGAGCAATTTATACACAAGTCACTCGGCATCCCCGAGTGCATGCCAAAGAAAGTCACTCGGGCCTCCCGAGTCCTTACAAAATTCACTCGGACCTCCCGAGTCCTAACAAAAGATAACTCGGCACTACCGAGCCGTTCACTACCACTGTTATTTTTACAGGCCCGCGCGATCCATGAGGGAGTCGGCCGTCGCCTCGACGGTCTTCACCAACTCTGGAATCTCTTCGTCCGGAACGTCGGCAGCATACCCCTCCCCGATCGCGTCCATGTCCAGCAGTGGATAGTGTGACCGAGCCACTGCCAGAACCATGGAGGCGCCTGTCCGCACGGCGTCTGACTCTATTTTCTTCACTTGGGCAGGCGCTCGCGCCAGGCGCTCCGCGACTCCCGCCACGAAGTCAGGAGCCGGCTCCTCCAACCACAGGGCGCCGCATGCCACCCGTCCCGCAGTCAGCAAAGACTTGGCCATCCCACGGGCCTTCTCCAGGCGCGCCTTAAAAGCTGCAAAGACAGCACTCAAGCGGTGAGCAGTGAAGACTCGCGGACCCTGACTCGTTCTGAGCCTGGGTCAAAGACTTACCAGTCTCAGCCTCGGCGGCTCCCCTCGTCACCGCTTCGGCAGCCGCTGCTGACTCGGCGGCTCCCTTCTTCGCCGTTTCGGCAGCCGCCGCTGAGTCAGCGGCCTCGCGCTCGAGCTAATCCGCCCGGGCCGTCTCCGCCGCGAGCATCTCCTCGAGCTTGCAGATCTGGTCCTTAGCGGCGTCCAGCTCCCGGGCACGGGCCTGCACTGCCTCGAGATCCGCCTTGAGCTTCTCGGCCTTCTCCTCGACGGCTACAAAAGGCAGCACATGAGTAAGATGGACGGCAGCAAAAGGATGGCAAACACCACTCGGATTCCTCACCTTTGGTGAGGGCGATCTGCTGCGACAGGCCCGCCTTCAGAGAGATGACTTCCGCCCCGCGCTCGCGGGCCATATCCTCTGCCGACTGCCGGCTCGTAGCCATCTTGTCCCACTCGGCCTTCCGCAGGTCGAGTCAGTCAAGGACCGAGAGCCGGTCCTGCATGAAAGCAGTCTTGTGTTGCGACCGCTGATTCAGATTCTGCAAAAAGAGAAGACAACATAATAAAGTCACCTGGGAAGATTGTCAAAACCCTCCACTCGGTCCCAAGGACCCAACGGAGGCTCGGGGGCTACACCCTCTGGGTGCACTATTCGTGCACCCAGAGTCAGACTCAACAATGCAAATAAACCATCCGCCCGACTATCCTAGTCGAACGCAGGCTCGGGGGCTACACCCTCTAGGTGCACTGTTCGTGCACCCAGAGTGACAACTACAAAAGCTAAGGGTCCTCTACCCGACTACCTTAGTCGGGCAGAGGCCCGGGGGCTACTCTCTACGGCTACGCAAGCAAAGGGGGACTAACCTCCATCAACGGGCGCAACCTCCCGTTCAGCAGATTGGCTCCCTGCTTCATAGTCTTCAGCAAGGTCGGGAGCATCTCTCCAAGCTGAGCCGCGACCTCCGTCGCGTCGTTCCACTCTTTCTCCTCCGCAAGATCGTCGATCTCCCGGATCGTCGTGCCCAGCTGCCACGGATCCGACTCCCGGACCCAAAGCGGCCGGCGCACCAGCTCAGAGGACGGCGGGGGAGGAGTAGCACTGCTGAACTCCTCCATCGGTGGAGGCGGGCCACGGTCGCTCCCACGGCCCCGTCGGGCGGTCCCAGCTGACCCGGGACTCGTCCCTCCTACGGCTACCAAGGCTCCCCCGGCGTCCCCAGGCGCCTCCTGAGCTGGCACTCCGGCGGAGGGCTCCTCCTCCCGAGGCTCGGCGGCCGAAGCGGGCTGCGCACTGGGCCGCTCGGGAGACGGCCGGGGAGACGATGGCAAGGTCGCGGGCGGGGGCGACGCAGGCCGGACGTCCGCCGCCAGGGGATCCCCGCCTTGGCTGGGTGCCGGGGCGCTCGGGGGAGCCTTCGGGATGTCCCCCGCCCTTCGCGTCCTGGGAAGTTTGAGCTCGTCGGCTTTTGAAGAGCACAAACAGGAAGACAATCACCGAGAACACTTACTTGGCAGATCGGGGAACAGGAATACGCCTCTTGGGCCCTGCAGCTCGCCCTCCGGGTGCAGCAGCAGTCGGGGCCGCCGAGGCTCCCGGTCCACCTTGCGCCCCGAAGGCGGTGTCTGCGTCTCTTTTCTCCCCCCGGCTGGGGGGAGCGTCATCACTGGCCGCCCGAGGACTGTCACTCGGAGCGGTAGCCACCGCAGTGGTTCCCGCGTCAGCCGGCGCCGCAGGGTCAGCACCAGCGGTGGAGCCATCTCGCTCCGCCGGAGCGGCTCCTGCGTCGGCCGGTGCCGCGGGCTCGACGCCAGCGGCGGAGCTGTCCCGCTCCGCCGGAGTGGTCTCCGCGACAGCCGGCGCCACCGGGTCAGCCTCAGCAGCGGGGCCACCCGGCCCGGCCGAAGCGGTCCCCGTGGCAGCCGGAGCCACCGAGTCAGGGCAGGGCGGCTCTGCCGCCCTGCCCCGAGGAAGCGGGAGCCGCCGCAGCAGGCGTCGGACGAGCGGCGGTGCTGCCTTGTCACCTCCGGGCAGGGCCCGCCGGTGCCTTCCGCCTCTTCAGGCGGAGGGGGCATCCTCTTCATCCTCGTCCTCCTCCGGGGCCGGCGCGCTCGGCGGAGGAGGGCGGGGGGCCGCGGCCGCCGGAGCCTTCCCTTTGGAAGGGCCAGCGCCCTTTGAAGACCCGGCGCCCTTCGAAGACCCGGCGCCGGAAGAAGAAGAAGCCCTGACAGCTCCCTGCGGTGGCGCCCCGCCACTCGGGACGTCGGCGTAACGCGGCTGGTTCCATATCTCGTCCTCCGGGAGGGGAGCGTTGGAACAAAAGCTGAACAAGACCTGCCGAAACACAAAGGCAGGACCCGAGTGAGACTCGGCGAAGAAACGAGGAAAGAACCGAAAAGAAGCAGGACCCAGTTACTTACGTCACTCGGTGGATTTGCCCGGCAGAAAGGTGGCGGCCGCCCGGAGAAGTCCAGTCTCGTCCCCTGGGTCAGGATCCTCTCAAGCCGGCTCTGAACCTCGCCCTCCGTGAGCTCCTCCGCGGACTCCCGGGTCATGTCCCCTTCGCCGGTGTACTCGAACATGGGGTGCGCCTGCAACTTGGTGGGCTGCACCCGCCACCGGACGAAGGTCGAGGCGACGAACATCCCGGTGACCCCGGCCTTCATCGCCTCCTCGAGCTGCGCCATCAGGACGAAGACGCTGTCCTGCTCTCTGTCGAGCGAAAGGTCCGACCAGCTCGGCCTGACCTCTGGAGGCTGGCCCGAGAAGGCTGGCAGCGACGGCTCGGGGTTGGCGCAGTAGAACTAGTAGGCGTGCCAGCCCTTGTTCAACGATTGCATCGACGGGGCTGGGTAGCTCTTCGCCGCGCCGGACCTCAGCTGGAACCCGGCGCCGCCCACTACGGCCGGGTTGTCCCTGCTCGGCTGCGGCTTCACCATGAAGAGGTGCTTCCACAGGGCAAAGTGGGGCCGAATGCCGAGGTAGCACTCGCAGAGGGTGATGAAGCAAGCGATGTGGAGCATGCTGTTGGGGTTGAGGTTGTGGAGCTCCAACCCATAGTAGTAGAGCAGCCCCCGCAGGAATGGGTGGACTGGAACCGAGAATCCACGCTCGAAGAAGGGGCCGCGGACGACCAGCTCGCCGGTGTTCGGAGTGGGGATAGTCTCCCCTGCGGCGGCGCGCTACTCGACCAACTCCCTCGGCGGCAGTAGCCCGAATCACATGAGGATCTCCAGCCGGGAGTCCGTCGCCGACGATTTCATCCACGGGGCCATTGGGCTGGTGGGTGAATCCTTTTCGCTTAGCAGCTTCCAAACCAAGGCATCTTCTTCGGTTTTGGTTGGATCAGCTTCCCAATGCGGAGATTGCATCCGAGGTGGCCGAAGTGGAGGTTAGGGTTTTGGGCGGAGCGGCGTGTGCGGGCGGATTTGGGAGAAGAGAAGGCGAAGAGTTCGGGTGCGAGAGGAAGGAGAAGGCGAATGGATGCGTGGGCCAAACCCGCGATCTCTTTGAAATATAAAGAGACGGGCCGACGGTTCGGTTTCCCCACGTCCGCATGTGCCTGGATCTGCCGCGCCCCACTATGCGCCCCTTCAGATTCCCTCACGCGCATCTGGCGGGCCACGTCGCGTCCTTTTTGCGCCCACGACCTGGCGGCGCCACGATTCGTGCTGGCTAATGAAGGGAGATCCGACAGTTGGCTTTCCAGGCTTAATAACCCGAAGGAATACGTCTCCGTCAAACGGCGGCCAAAGCGTATTTCCCGCAAATCACTAGCCGGTTGCCGGGAGAGTCGGTACCGGGCGCTTTGGTTGTGAAGGGTATCAGAGGCTGGCCTCAAGCAGGAACGCAGTCGTCTGAGTATACTCGAGCGAGGGGCAGTAATGGCGTGCCTCCCATAGGCCACAAGTTGGATGCTGAGCAACTCGGAGCTGCCAGATTCTCCACCCGGACTTGCCGAGCACTCAAGTCTCGGAGGTTTTGGTATCTGGGATCCCCAGATTCAGTGGAATGACCCGGTGTAAGACTTCGTAACTCAGGAACTTATGTGCCATGACTTGTTTCTCTGGTTCTGATGCGAATTTTCGGAGGCATTCCTTCAGGGGACTCCAGCTGGCCTTAACCCACTCCGAAGGGCCGGATGCTACTCGGGAATTCAGTCGGGATTCATGGCATGCCCCACGCTGGGTTATCAGTCGGTCCCTGTCCCCAAGGATGGATCGGGTGCCACCAGAGATTACCCGTTAATAGCTCATCTGCCTTAACATTCCTGCCTTACGGGTGAATGTTACTTGGCTTTAATTGTCTTGTTTGCAGAAGTTCAATTAGCCCTTCACAATCTCCCAGTGAGCCGAAGTCAGTCGGAAAGCTCGTCCAGAGGTGAAGACCGGCGGCAGTGAGATCGTGAAGGACTCGGGGGCTACTGATGATGACATGGCACCCGGGTATCATCAAAGAGGACGAATCCGGCCCACTGGCCACGGGATGGGCTGGGCCGACTACTTGGAGTCTGACTCCAACACGGGGGCGCCTCATCAACGTGGAGTACAAGACAAGGACTAATACCTGTCCGGCATACCCGGAATCAGTTGTAACAAGTTAGGAAATCAATCTGTTAACCGATTCGGACTCTTGTAACCCTACCCGGTCGCCTATATAAGGGCCTGGTAGGGGACCTCCGATCGGTAAGCTTTTGAGTATTCTCTAGATCATAGACAACCTCCATTGTTTTCAGGTCCAAGCAACCTTGAGATCGAATCTCCAGGGCTTGTGGCACTCGGGATACACGCTATACTAGCCTCCGAACACAGGATGTAGGGTATTACCTCTCCGTGAGGGCCTGAACCTGTCTAAATCTTGTCTCCCGTGTGCACCCATCCTGATTTGCTGTGCTCACACCGCCCCATAGTTAGTATTGCCGGAATAATACTCCGACAGCTAGCTAGTTTAGGGTGTGGGCGTAGATATCGGGCTCCTCTACGTAATTGCTCTAATCACGACCGACTACAGGCGACAAGCCTCTACAGAGTGTTTCAGAACAGAGTTTGACTCGCTGAACGGGGTTAGCCTCTGGTCAGCTTGACCAACAGTGATACATACGACTGCGGGTGCGTATGCGGTGTTGGTCCGATGTCGGGCCACCTAACGATGATTGATGCATACGACGCAAGTGTGTGTGGTATGTTGGGTGGTTTCTTGGTCTTTGGCCAATCATCGTATGCCAAGTTAGGCACCTGGTTCCGGGCATGCAGTAATCATGGACAAGCATAGGTATAACTAAACCTAACTACAAGTGTTTATTAAATATAAAGCATGCATGTTTGAATAAAGAGAGAAATGAAGGAACGTAGATTTAACATGATTAGAGTATCCGCTTGCCTTGACCTTATTCTTGGATCTTGACTTTGGCGTCACGTGCTTTTCATCCCTCGAGCTCAGGGGCAACATACTCTACACGCCAAAAGGAAAGAGAAAACATAAATGACATGAACCAAGAAATAACACCAAATACAAGCTCAAATAAAATATATATGTAGCTAGGGTTTGAAGACAAGAATGCTTGAGCGCAAGAATCGTCCAACATGGATTTTGTACAAGGAAGATATGGCCTCCAGAAGTTTTAAAGGATTTTCTAAAATTTCTTATACAAAAATAAATCTAAAAGAAAATAATTATTGCACAGTGCTGATGTCAGCGGAGGGAAAAAAAGGAAAAGATCCTAACATGCTGGGCTTGGTTCATCGGGGACCGAGTCCACCGTGTACGGGGCTGACAGGGTGTGGGCTTGGCTAATGTGGCCGCCATGCTGTTGCCACACGAGCAACATATTAGCGGTGGCACTGACGTGGCCAGCGGCGTGCGGGAGGCGGCAGAGATGGTGTTCGCTGGCATGTTGAGGCACAAGTGGCAGTGGCGACAACGGCGAAGCACGCGCGGGAGCGAGATGACGTCACGGTGGCCAGCATCGAGGGAGATGGTGGCTGACCGTCGGGCTCGCCGCTAGCAAAAGAAAGGGGCGTGTGAGGTTCGTGCGATGATGACGGTCCCGATGGTGGCTGTGTCATGCGGTGGGGCCTAGCTGAGAGACGGCGGTGCTCGCTGGAGTTAAGGTAGGCGGCGGTGGCGTTGAGCTTTGTTGTGGCGACCTGGTAGAGGTAGAGAGAGCGAGAGGAGGTGTGGGAGAGAGAGGAAGTAGCGAGCAATTTATAGGGGCCCTCGGGAGGCGGATAAGGCCGGCAATGGGCACAGATTTGCGGCAGCGGCGCTGGGAGGCAACCTGGCCATTTGCCAAATCGGACGGCCCCGATAGGTGGCATGCTAGGGCAAGTGGGAGGTGGGCTGTGGCGGCGACCTTAGTCCAAGTGGGGCACACGTGGGGCAAGCTTCAACCCAAGGGGAGGCAGGGCAGAGGCGGATCGGGACGCTGTCCGGTGGATGCGGGCGAGGTGGGCCGGACGAGTTGGGTCGGTCGTCCTTTTGGGTTTTATTTCTTTAGAAATAGGTTTTTAAATAGCAGAAAAATGTAAATAAATCTAAATAAATACCAAATGAACTCAGAAAAATACCAAAAGTTCACAATATTTGAGATGATTGTAAGTATGAACTCATAAAAATAGCAGAAAATAGGCTTATAGTTCTTGTTAATTCGAAATTCTTTCAAAAAGGCAAAAATTTAGGATGTTACACCTTGCAAAAGGAAGGAGGATGGATGCTGACCGTTCTATAACTGAACCAATCGTCGGTATGTGTGTTTAAGGTCTCTTTGATTCGTAGGGAATTATGACAGAAAACAGTTCAATTTTCACTGGAAATGGAGAAATGTCCTCTGAATCAAAGAGGCTTTAGGATAACGTGCAGTCCACGGTGCACAGCAACTCATAGGTGCTGCTCATTTTGTTGACTATCATCCATCCGCACTTCCGCAGAAACTAGATCAACAAGCACACTCGGCAAAACGTTGGGTTTATGTCCGCAGTTGTGCAATTTTGTTCTTCCTCGGTTGTAGATGAACCAAGAAAGATAGGAAGGTGGGAGCGGCGAAGCTGCATCTCGTATATGGGAGTACAAAGTAGTTTTGCCCACCAATAGTACTTCATTCAGATCTGTCGCGGGGATTTCGTGGCAATATACATTTGTATTAGGATTTGGGGGATGCGTAAGGAAAGATTCAGGCGGTGCACGCAAGAGTTTTTTACCCAGGTTCAGGCCCTCCAATGGCAGAGGTAATACCTTACTCCTGCTGTTTATATTGCTTGTCTTGCGTGAGAGAGATTACAAGAGATTGAAGATGAAGTTAGCTTTAAGCCTATCCAAGAGAATCTAGCCCCCTCTGCATGGGGTGCTCTGCCTTATATAGGCTGTACATGTGCCGACTCGGTCAGTCGGCTGAGCTACAGTAACTGCACAGATTAATTAGGACATTTATTCTTTGTAACCGTCCGAGTAACACCAATCTTCAAGTAGGCGAAACGCATGTCTTGATGGAATTGTAACGCCTGCCTTGATGGCACCCGGTCGTTGTACCCGTGCAGGCCTTACTTGGGCCTTTGTCCGAGTGGGCCTCCATGGGACTCCCTGAGCATGTTGGGCCGACTCGTTGTGCTGGGCCTACCCTGATGGGTTCCCCCCGTCAGTAGCCCCCGAGTGCTTCGAGGTCCCGACATGGATGCCGACTGACGAGCAAGTTGTGCATGCCCAAGTCGCTGGTGGAGAGACCTTGATGGACTCCCATGAAACCTGAAAAAAGGTTAGATTTGAACTAAGTGCTAGGAACTCGGTGATACCCGCGCTTTCCGGCTGGGGAAGTCGGCTAGTGGCCTTCCAGGAGGCGTATCATGAATTTCGAGTGAACCCGAAATAGCGCCTGGCATGTCCGAGTGGACGTTGCCATCTTGTGCCCGCAGGGGGACACCTTCGATCTTCAGCTTCGAAACCGAGTCCTCGAACTTCGGTATTGAGTCCCGAATCGGTGAACCATCTCGCGCCGCTGTGGCGTCCGGCTCTGATTCAGGGACCATTTTGCTCCGCTGTGGATGCCGAGTTCGTTCTTAGCTTGGGTGCTTGCCGAGTGACCTGCTAACCCTGTTGGGTCGGCCATCGGCACCCTTTCGCAGAGCCAGTCTGCTTCCGAGTGTGGCGGCTTGTGCGCCTCGGAATCGTTTGGAGTCGATACAATCTCGTGACGTGTCCCGGTGAGCCAAGCCGACTTCAATCCGACACGGCTTCCGAGTGATTCGACTTGATCGAATCGAACCCGGTCGAAGCTGGCTTGTGTCGCACGGTGTCGTCTTGACTGTACCCGACGTCGCCTCAGCATTTAATGCGCGCAGTCGGTTGGACAGAGCGCCTGCAGCACCGCAGCGCAATGATTTCGCCTCGAGTCGCGCCCGAAGCGTGCCCGAGACATCCGCTGCCGCTGCTCTGACTTCGCGTGACGTCTGAGGCGATGGTTCATCATGACTGTGCCCGAATCACGCGGGCGGTGTGCGCGGGTTGGATGCTGACGTAATGTTCGCCGGTCAGGATGCCTGGGATGCCGCGCCGTGGCGAAAAAAGCGCCCGAATCCCGCTGGTTCGCGCGCGCAGGACGGCAGTTGCCGTGGCGGTTTGCCGCCACGTCGGATGCACGATTGCCACCGGTTTGCCTTCCCCCGGCTATAAGAGGGGGCGTAGGGCTGCCGTGTTCTCATCTGCTTTCGCTTTCCTCGCGCTCAAAACCTTTTGCCTTCGGAGCTCCGCCACCGCACACTTCTTCCCGAGAGAAAAAACTCGCTCGCCACCGTTCTTCAGCCGTCGACCATGTCTCGCGCCGGCAAGGGCAAGAAGGCCGACACTTCCTCCTCCGCCACCGTCGCTGATGGGTGGAAGAAAGGAGATTGGGTCCCGTCGGTTGTCACCGACCGGATCCTCCTCGGATTCGCCAGCGTAGGCCTGCTGCCGCCCCGCACCATCGGCAATTGGAGGGCGCCGTTCCAGGATGAGAAGCCCGCTCCGCACGCGCACGAACACGTGATGCTGGTGCTGTTCATCGAACGGGGCCTCTCACTGCTGCCGCACGACTTCTTGCGCGGCCTCCTCTTCTTCTACGGCCTCCAGCTCCATCACCTGAGCCCTAATGGCGTTCTGCACATTGCGTGTTTTATCACACTGTGCGAATGCTATCTGGGGACTCGGCCTCACTGGGGGCTGTGGAAGAAGATATTCACGGTGAAGGCGCAGCCCATCTAAGCCGGTGGCCGACTGTCCATCTGCGGGGGAGCCGGAATCCAAGTCAAAGCCAGCGCAAAATACTTCAAGCTGCAGCTCCCGGACACCGTTCGGAAATGGCAAGACGGGTGGTTCTACTGCCCGGATGAGCGCACGCCGACTGGCCACGAAGGGCTTCCCCCGTACGCCGAAGGTCCTCCCAAGTGGCGGAAGCGTTGGAGCGTTAAGCCCTCCAGCGAGGAGATGCCCGAAGTCGACCGATTCCTGAAGAGAATCCAGAGACTTCAGGAAAAAGGACTCACGGGCACCGACCTCATCTCCACTTAGCTGGTTCGGCGCATCCAACCACTTCAAACCCGAGCGCACCCGATGTGGGAGTATTCGGGCTCGCACGACTCAACGAGGGTGTCGGCCGAGGGGCTTTCGGATGACATCTTCATGGAGCTCCTAAAGAATTTGACCAAAGAGCGAACCGGGCTCACCCGGACGCCACATGTGATTCCATATTCGAACGCCAACCCTCCGCCGACTGTAAGTGACTTATATTTCGAGTCGGACTCTTGAATGTTATTGCTTATTTGTTCTTTCTAACAAGTCTTTCGATGCTGCAGAACTTCCTTGACTTCAATTCCATGCCGCCACTCCCCGAGCAGAGTTCGATTCCGGCGGCGTTGGACGACGTGGAAGTCGACGAGGAAGCCCCCGAGGGAAGTGTCCAGATTGACTCAGATACCGAGTCGGAAGGGTCCTTCCAAGTCGTCAAACGGAGCCGGCTCAGGCGGATCCGACTGCCAAGCGGGCACGAGCCGCACCTGCCGGTACCGCGGCACAGGCTCCGGCTTCTGCTGCTAAGCCGAGTGCGCCACAGCCGGCACTCGCCGGTTCCTCCAGGGGTCCGCCCGCCCCGGGAAAACCGAAGAAAAAGATGATCCCCACAACCACCAGGTACGAGTCCTTTTGCCTCATACTCCAGTCGAAGTAGGTTGGTGAAGATGCTGAAGTCGGTTTTGTTTTTGACATTGCAGAGTCCAAAAGAAGTTCTCCGACAAAGGAGACTCTTCAGCCGGCACTCCCGCGGCCCCGACTCCAGTCCCGCCGCCGGAGTCGGCTCCCCCTACTCCAACTGCAGCCGAGCCCAGCGCTCCGACGCCAGCCGTCCCCGCTGTGGAAACGGAATCGGCCGCGGGTGCCGAGTCGACTGTGCCTCCGGCTGTGGCTGCGCCAAGCACGCCGCAGCCCGTTGTCCCCACGCCACAGCCTGCCGCTTCCGCGAAGGAGGTGCCGGAGTCGGACGTGGGCGCCGGGTCAGCCGAGGCTCCGGCTGACAACCCACAGCTTCCGCCAACTCCTGCCAGCGAGGAGACGACGGAGCCGGCAGCTGCAGCCGGTGCCGACTCCTCAGAGCCGGCAAGCGGAGCTGGAGGCCAACTCGTCACCAAGTCTCCTCCGGTGGCCGAGCAAAGCCGGGCCCTGGCTCCGCTTCCCACGGCTGAAGAGCCGACGCCGGCTTCATCCGGAAGCCTCGTCCCCGCGCTGCTGCTACCGAGTTGCAGCACGGGGGACTTGACGGCTGCGGAAGCAGCCACCGACCGCGTCACTGCCCTTAGCTCCAAGCTTAGGGATTTCGCCGACGCGGCCAAGTCCTTGGCGGACTCGGCCGAGGTTCTCGAGTCCTCCGTCGCGGTAAGTTTTGCTTTCAAACTTTGTTTAATTCTTAACACTGGGAGCACGATCAGTGCACCCAGTGGGTGTAGCCCCCGAGTCTCCAGCCGACTGGTTGAGTTGGTTGGAGACTTATTAATTCGGGTACTGACAAATCTTTTCCTTGCCCAGGCTGCCATCCGGCTCGGCGGAAACGGCCCGGCCCTCATGGAGAAGAACGCCTCCCTCGAGAAGGCGTTGGCCGAAGAAAGGGCCAAGAGTCGGCGGCTTGAAGAGAAGCTCGCCGCCCTCGGGAGTAAGTATCCGGGTCTTCTGCTCCTTTGCCTTAAAAGTTTTAGTATTGACTTTCTTGAGTCGGCAGACATCGAAGCTGAAAACGCCCGACTTCAAAAAGAAATGAAGTCGATGATCCCGATGGTCAAAGTCTCTGAAATGCTCGATGCCAAAGTGGTCGAGTATGAAGACAAGTTGCACAAAGCTCGCGAACAAATGCAAACCGCCACCAAACTGCAGTCGGAGCACTCGAAGTTGGTGGCACAATACGAGCAGTCACAGGCCGCGAACAAGAAGCTGCAGGCGGCCTTCGACGACTTCGCCAGGAAAATGAACGAGTCGGATAAGCGACATGCCGCGGCCATCGTCGACTGGGAGAAGCGCGAGGGAGAACTCATAGGCCATCTCAAGAAGGCCAATGAGACTCTACTCGATAAGCCCCCGAGTCCTTTATTTTCCACTTCTTGCACGCTTCCTTAGTTCATTTCCTTACAATAATTCGCACCCAGACGCTTGCCCAGAACTAGAAGAACAGGCAAGGCGGGTGACGCTCTGACTCCGCGCACTATCCGACCCGGCGAGGTCAGCTCTCGACGCGTTCTGGACACCAGAGCAGATGTCCAGCTGCGTCGTGACTGTGGAGGACCGACTCCTCCAAGTCAAGAGCTTGGTGCAGAATATGAAGTCGGCTGTCCAAAGCCTCTACACCAAGCTATGGCCCGGAGAAGAGCCGAGTTCCAGCATCTTCGCCCTCGCCGACAAGCTCTCGTTAGCCTCGGCGGAGGTGGAGAAGTGGAAGGAGTCGGTAGCCCGCTCGGGAGCCGGCATGGTGCTAGCAATGGTGTTGGCACACCATCTCGACGCAGATGTTGACAGCATCTCCGCTGGGGCCCCAGTCGACGAGGAGGGTCAGTCGGTGAATCCTCTGGAGCTCCTTCCCCGAGTCTGCGCCGCTGCCAGCCGGATCGCCGACTTCACCGACCTGGAGGAGCGCGTAGAAGCGACTCCAGAAGAATAAAAAATTATCATGTAATATCTCTCGGTATGCCGAGTAGAAAAAATGTAAAGACCGTTTTGCTTTGAATGAAAATGCTTTTCGATTCATTTTGATTTTTGCACAAGTTATTTGATTCGTCCAAATTTGTTTTTTCCGCCGAGTCGGATCCTTTCGCGTGCAGGCCGACCTTTAGCTTTTGCTCTTGCCAACCGGACAGCCGGGTTGTGACTGTAGTTGGGGACGAAGAGTGGGCCTTAGGTACCGTACACGTTTACTTAGACGCTCGTGTAGAAACAAAGTTAGGAGATTCGAAATAACTTGCGCCGAGTGATAAATCACCCAGTGGGTTTGTGGTAGCTTCCGGGGATTGCCCGAAGTGAAGCCACTCGGTTTTATTAGACGTAGCCCCCGGGGGTTGCTCAAAGGAACATAGTCAGAAAATTGAAATTAAATAAACAAAGTGCTTCCCGAGTGCCGCTCGAAGGAAACAAATATTTATTCATAATGAAACAACAAACTGTTGGAAGTACAAAGTCTAAGTGTAAAAGGGACGCAGCTGAACAATGTTCCAAGTTCGTTCGGTGATCGAGCCGGTTGTCGGGTCTTCCAGCCGGTACGCGCCGTTGTGCAGCACCTGGTTGATGATGAATGGGCCTTCCCAAGGCGGAGACAACTTGTGCATGCCCGCCTTGTCTTGGATCAGTCAGAGGACCAAATCCCCTTTGTTGAAGACTCGGCCCCGAACTTGCCGACTGTGATAGCAGCGCAAGTTCTGTTGATAGATGGCCGAGCGTGAAATGGCGAGTTCCCACGTTTCCTCCAAGAGTTCAAGATCATCTTGTCGTGCCGACTCAACATCCTTTTCCACGTATGCTGCGACTCGCGGGGAGTCGTGGAGGATGTCACTCGGCAGAACGGCTTCGGCTCCGTAAACCATGAAGAAAGACGTGTAGCCAGTCGACCGGTTTGGAGTTGTTCTTAAACTCTAGAGGACAGACGGAAGCTCATCAATCCAGGAGCCGGCGGCCCGCTGCAATGGGACTAATAACCGGGGCTTGATGCCTTGAAGAATAAGAGCATTGGAACGCTCAACTTGTCCGTTGGACTGCGGATGAGCCACGGAGGCGAAGTCGATCCGGATTCCATGATCCCGGCAAAAGTGGTGGAAGACTTCAGCAGTGAAGTTCTTGCCATTGTCGGTGATGATGCTATGAGGAACACCGAATCAGAAGACGACTCCCTTCATTAAGTTGACGGTAGTCGGACCATCAAGTTTCATGATTGGCTTGGCTTCGATCCACTTCGTGAACTTGTCCACCGCCACAAGGAGATGAGTGAAGCCTCCTCAGGCTGTCTTAAGCGGAGCCACCATGTCGAGTCCCCACACGGCAAAAGGTCATGTGATTGGAATAGTCTTGAGCGCGGTAGCCGGCATGTGCGTTTGACGGGCATACCTCTGACACCCTTCGCAAGTTCGGACGAGTTTCCTCCGCATCAGCATGTGCACTGAGCCAGAAGAAACCGTGTCGAAAGGCTTTGGCGACCAAGGCCCGTGACGAAGCATGGTGGCCGCAGAGTCCCGAGTGGATTTCCTCGAGCAATATTCGGCCTTCTTCCGGCGAGATACAACGCTGGAAGATTCCAGTGGTGCTGCACTTGTAAAGTTCACCATTAATGATGGTGTAAGCTTGAGCGCGGCACACAATGCGGCGCGCCTCAGTCGGATCCTCAGGTAGCTCCTTGCGCAAAAGGTAGGCAAGTAACGGCTGAGTCCAAAGGGGAATGACTGCCAAGACGTCTTCTTGGGCCGGTTGGGCTGGTTCAGGGTGTGGCGACCCAGCTTCCGATGACTCGGTTGCCAACTCCAATTTGACGAACGGCTGAAAAAGTTGCTGAAGGAAAACTCTAGGTGGCACTTTTTCTCAAGAGGAGCCGATCCTGGCGAGGGAATCGGCTGCCTCGTTATCTGCTCGGCGAACATGGTGAAGTTCGAGGCCATCGAAGTGTCTTTCCAGCCGGCGCACTGCAGCACAGTATGCCGCCATGGTGGGATCTTTAGCATCCCACGTCTTCATTACTTGCTGCACCGCCAGATCCGAGTCGCCGCGGCAGAAGAGTCGCCGAATGCCGAGTGAAACTGCAATGCGCAAGCCATGCAGTAACGCCTCGTATTCCGCCACGTTGTTGGAGGCGGCGAAGTGGATCTGCAGCGCGTAATTCAGCTTGTCGCCCTTGGGGGAGATGAGGACGACTCCAGCCCCCGTGCCCACGAGCATCTTTGAGCCGTCGAAGTACATGACCCAGTGCTCCAGATGCACCTGAGTCGGAAGGGACTAGCTTTCAGTCCACTCGACGATGAAGCCTGCAAGGGCCTGTGATTTGATTGCCTTGCGGGGCTCGTAGCTGATGTCATGCGGCATGAGTTCTATCGCCCACTTAGCGACTCGGCCCGTGGCATCCCGATTGTTGATGATATCAGACAAAGGAGCATGACTAACCACAGTGACCGAGTGGGCTTGGAAATAATGCACCAGCTTCCGAGTCGCCAGGAAGACGCCATAGACGAGTTTCTGGTAGTGCGGGTAGCGTTGCTTCGACTCGGAAAGGACCTCGCTGACGTAGTAGACAGGTCGCTGTACCTTCTGGACTCGGCCTTCTTCTGCACGTTCCACCACTAGAACAACGCTAACCACTTGATTCGTGGCCGCGATGTACAGCAGCATGGGCTCTCCTTCCATTGGTGCAGCAAGAATTGGAGGTGTTGACAGAAGGCGCTTGAGATCCTCGAAGGCTTGTTGAGCCTCGTTCGTCCACTCGAAGGAGTCGGATTTCTTGAGGAGTCGGTAAAAAGGCAAAGCCTTCTCACCGAGTCGAGCAATAAACCGACTTAGAGCAGCTACGCACCCGGTTAGGCGCTGAACAGCCTTCAAATCCTTCGGCTTGCCCATCTTGATGATTGCATCAATCTTGTCCGGGTTTGCCTCGATTCCTCGCTGGGAAACGATGAAGCCGAGTAGCTTGCCGGCAGGAACTCCGAAGACGCACTTCTCCGGGTTGAGCCTCATGTCGAACCTCCTGAGATTGGCGAAGGTTTCGGCCAAATCAGCCAAGAGGTCCGCGGTCTTTTTTGTCTTTATCACAATGTCGTCAACGTAAGCTTGGACATTTCTGCCTATCTGGTCGTGCAAACACTTTTGCATACAACGTTGATATGTTGCGCTAGCATTTTTCAAACCAAAAGGCATGGTGATATAACAAAAAGCCCCAAACGGGGTGATGAAAGAAGTCTTTATTTGATCTGATTCTTTCATTTTGATCTAGTGATAGCCTGAATAGGCATCCAGAAAACACAAGCGTTTGCAACCGGCCGTGGAGTCGACGACTTGATCAACACGTGGCAAAGAGAACGGATCCTTGGGGCATGCCTTGTTTAAGGACGTATAGTCCACACACATGCGCCAAGTCTTGTTCTTCTTAAGAACCAGGACCGGGTTTGCCAACCAGTCCGGGTGAAGAACTTCCTTGATGAACCCGGCTGCGAAGAGTCGGGCGATTTCCTCTCCGATTGCTTTGCGCCGGTCTTCAGCGAAGCGGCGGAGAGACTGCTTCACTGGCTTCGCGTCCTTGGCGACGTCGACGGAGTGCTCGGCGAACTTCCTTGGAACACTTGGCATGTCAGCTGTCTTCCATGCGAAGATGTTCCAATTCTCACGAAGGAAGTCGACGAACGCGCCTTCCTATTTGACCTCGAGGTCGGTCCCGATTTGGACCGTCTTAGACAGATCCTCAGGATGGACCTAGACACGTTTAGTGTCCTCAGCCGACTGGAAGGTGGACTCGGTTGCCGCCTTCTTGCATGGTGGAATCGGTTGTAGATGAACCAAGAAAGATAGGAAGGTGGGAACGGCGAAGCTGCATCTCATATATGGGAGTACAAAGTAGTTTTGCCCAGCAATAGTACTTCATTCAGATCCAACCCCGTTCTTGCAGAGATTTGAATTTGAATCTTGTCAGACTTTAAATAAAACGCAGACACGGGAGTTGAAACGCCACGGGTCTAGCAGCTCGTGGTGCACAGACGACCTATTTAGACCTTTAAAGGGCAGTGTGTGTAGCAGAGAGAAGATGAGTTGATCCTGAAAATGGAACAAAAATGACAGGAGAAATTCTATGGAGAATCTTCAAGTTCAGCTTGATCTGATCTATAAGCTGAACACAATGCATGTCACTAAATAAGGCTACAAGAGGCACGGCATAGATCAGAAATTCAGAATATCGCAGAAAGCAAGCAGAACTCTTTTAACATCTGAAGACGTTGGTGAAGAAGTGCCCGTAGATTTCTCAATTCCCCACATCTATATTGTTCCTGAGCAGGTACAACCAGACAAGAAACAAATTGTCCCTTATCGGAAGCAAAAGGAATGTTAAGTACATAGTTTTAGTAACAAAGTAGCCCCCGCGGGGGTAGTTTGAAGCCTGACAATTTTACTGAAGGCTCACATGACCATGCCTCCATCAATGGTAAGGACCTGCATATGACACCACCACAAGGCAAAAACAGTTGATTGAGAATCCTCCACAGAACCACCAAGGAAACATAATGCACAAACAGACTATGCATCGGACCTGTCCCGTGATGTAGCTTGCTGCAGGGCTAAGAGCTAAGAACTCCACCAGGCCAGCAACTTCCTCTGGCTGACCATATCTCCCTGAGAAGTTACATAGGGGCGTCAGTGCTAGAAATGCGATATACTGACGTCATCTCTCAATACAACCAGGATTCATATAACTTTATTTCCCGTGGCTTCCAAATTCAATTAGATATTACAAAACATATTTGATTACTCATCTGACAGCCACATTTGATTGGAGTTCATGATGGCAATACACAAGGAAAGACATACCTAAGGGAATTGTTGTCAAAATTTTCTTCTCAAGCTCTTCACTGAGTTCAGCAGTCATATCTGATGCAATAAACCCAGGAGCAATAGCATTCACCTGAATAGAAATATCCAGAAATCTTTCAGCACTCGGATAACTAACTCAAAAGCTTTAAATTAATAAATCATATTATATGCTCACATTAATATTTCTGCTTGCATATTCCCTGGCAACTGTTTTTGTGAATCCAATAACCCCAGCCTTGGCAGCACTGTAGTTAGCTTGACCAAAATTACCAGTAAGACCAACAACTGATGCTATGTTAATAACTCTTCCCTGCATGGCAGTATTAAAATGCGAGGCTAATATACGTTATGAAAATCATGCATCACAATAGGAAACAATCATCAAAGATCATTCTGATGATGAAAAATATTTCATACCTTTTTCTTCTTCATCATTACTTTTGTGGCAGCCTGCAAAGAAATGTTGCAGTAAGATGTATACCACAATTGAAACAGCATAATTGGAATAGAAAATTGGGGGGAATGGAGGAAAGAAGTACCTGTGTACAAAGGAATACACCTGTAAGATTCAGATCAATTACATCTTGCCACTGTGATTTCTTCATTCTCATCAACAACGTGTCCCGCGTGATCCCTGATATCAATTTGGTATTTCAACTCTTGAAAGTACAACAAACTGGAATGATGCAAAAAGGTAAAATTCCATCTAGCAGTACCTGCATTGTTTACCAGTACATCAATTGTTCCCCATGTATCAACAGCCTGGAACATTTTCGCATTTGTTCTTCTCAGAATCCGAAAGACAATAAATAAGGATATGAAGAAATCAGTTGCTCATAAATCAACTCCGCATACTGCTTTTATCATAGATTCGACGTCAGCTTCCTTGGAAACATCTCCTCTGAAGGTAATGGCCTGTCCTCCAGATGCTTCAATCTGTAAAATATAGTAACATCAGTATCTGATTGGGTCTAGTTTAAGGACAAGACAAGAGAACAAAAACAAAAAAGTTAACAAAAATCTCCAAATGTGAGCCTCTAATTTGTATTTTCTGTTTGGTCTGTACACATCTTGGTAACCCTTTGAAACACCATTAGATGATAATACAGAGTTTATTAAGAATTATAAGTACCAGTGATCAGTATTCAAAAGATATTTGGATTTAATTGGTTGTGGCATTTGACAAATCGCCAATTTATTCCTTCATAGTCCCTATAAGTTAACTATTTAACCAGTCCTGATGACAAATCACCAATTGATTATTTAATTATTTAACTTGTCCATACTTCCTCTGAAGTGGAATGATCTATCCTAAAGGGCACTAAGTACTTCGACACAGGGAGATGCTTCTTTTAATAGTGTGATTACAGATAAGACAATATTTTTTTACACATGTACAAATCCAGAGATGACAGAGCAAGTAAAGATAATATGTGTAATGTGTAAAGACAAAAGGTGCAGGCAAAATACACACTTCATAGTGGAACTGGAAAGCAATGTTTATGTTGACTGGCCAATTTCTTGTCAAGTATAGCCAGCACACTGCATAGTAGAATGCAATGCTTTACGCTGACATGGTGATCTCTTGTCAGGTATACTCAGCTGCATGCAATGGAATATAGAGTAGAAGGATATATGCAATGAAATGGCCATTGGTTCATTCACCATATTAAGGTTCAAATTAGTGTAATCATCAGTCAGTAAATCAATATCTTTTCTGATGACAAGATACGCTTTTAAGTGATTTGCTCAAAGAAAAATGCAACAATACTTCAGGAGGAACCAGTACAAATATAGACCCAAATCCATCAACATTGAATGGATTGGAAAGAGAATCAGCAGGAAGGTGGTTACCAAACCCAAGATATAGTTTACTCAGATGGTAGTCTGCCAAATTTCCATTTAAAGTAATAGCATGGCATCATATTATTGCCTTTTCAGACTGTTACGTTCATGTTATTCTTATATTACAACTATAGTTAAGAGTACACCCGTGAAAGACGACAACCCAAATTATTTCTGCAGGAAACCAGTGCCGGTCCATAGCTTACCTCCTTTGAGACTTCTTCAGCCTCTTTTGAAGACCGGGCATAATTCACCAACACCTGAAAGTTGAATGACAGCTTTTGTAAATCTATGAAGTATATAGCTAAGTATAGCAACTGGATAAACAGATAAATATTACTTGATTGCACTTGACCATTTATATTCATCATTATGGAACCTATTTATAACTTGCAAAAAAGAGTAAATTTCTTTCAGAATATACCATGTGATTCAACATTTTGCTACTTCATCTATTCAATGCTGTAGAAATTGTCGAAGACTCATTTGGGGAGAAACCCAATCGGGTCATTGGATAAAGTTCTTAGACGTGTAAGAAGAGTTGCACCGAGAACCCATGCGCCTAGGCCTCCCATGTTGCTCCGCAACTAGCGAAACCGGGGCATGCCCAACCCAAAACCCTAGTACCCCACCCTCGCACTTCCCATTGCCGTCGCTGCTGCCGAGCGGCGGGGACCACCACCGACGATGGAGGCCAGGTTCTCGGTGCACCTTCTGCGCGGTGGCATTCCCTCCTAGCAGCTCCCTCTCGACGGCTCGACAGGTGGCGCTCCCAACGGCGGGTTGCTCCCCTCCCCCCTGGTGGCGACTCGGAAGGCGATTAGCGGCCCCCACAGTGGTTTCTCGAAAAAGTTAAGTAGTAGTACATTAATGTTCTAGATTTATTAAAGAGTAAAAGTACGGGACTAGGCGGCATCATGCAGAACAATCTAGATTTACTGATATCATCAAAGATTCTATTTATTCTAAATACAAAATGTTTTATCTCTTAAAATGTATGCCCTATCCACAATCCGTTTTCACTGTTGAGCTTGTCTTGACAAGGGCTTCAAAACTAGATCTCACTTGGTTATGTTCTGATGACTTTTTCTCGAGCTCATAAATTATCAGGTAGTAATATGCGAGTTACCAGTTTCTTTACATGTATGTTATTAGCATGTAATAATATCATTCCCACATGGGAAAATGGTGACGATGTATACTTATTTTACTAGTTCACCTTAGTTATCGAACTAATTATATCTAGTTATCATCACAGAATAATGCATTCTCCGCACCTGTCTTCAAGAAAATAATGTTGGTGTATACTTATCTGACTAGTTCACAATACTTATCATACTATTTATCTATGATTATCAACAGATAATAATATATTCCCCCTATACAGATACCACCATTGTGGTAATGTACTTACCAGACTGTTTAGTACTTAAACAATTACCACTATAGCGGTGATGTAGATGACATGCTATCTACTGAACAGTTACAACTACTATACTGCTGTAGTTACCAGATCGCATAATAAATAATTACCTAGCTAATTCGCACGTGTTATCATGCCGGATACCCTCCACAAAACAAGTAGCTAGAGCTAGCATTATCTGCTTTACAACAATAATAAACTAATTAACTAGCTAATGCACTTACACTGCAACAATGTTTGCACCAACTATGATTGGTGGTACAAGCACCAAGCTAGATTGCTTGAGTTACCAACAATGGAAACCTTTTTTTAGTACTGGATTCTAAGACACCCAATGAGCAAATACTATTATCAAATTACTAAGACCAAGCACCATGCACTCAGGAATCATCGGGGTGGTATATGTAGGAACAAAAAAATCAAGGGACATATTATGTGTACTAAGGTTTAGGTGTACCGGTGCACTAGAGACGCAATTGGCATATCTAATGGTCACAAGAGATCAAGTTTTTTACAACTACAAAATATATCTATAACCGAACAAAAATCCAAATCCAAATTCGATCTACATACCAAGAAACAAAAAAAGACAAATCACTACTAGCATCACTCGACTTGCACATGGACTTGATTTGAATGTGTATTGAACCTATCTGAGAAGCTTAGTCAAATACGCTAGCAGTGGACGGCTAGGTTCAACTATTTGATAACTTGTTACAAATAAGATGGATAACTAATGCATTACCGTGTGGTAACTAAAGAGTCCGAAAAAAAGACTGTTGGAACATAAACGATTGGGATCTAGTTTTAAAGCTCTCATCGAGAAGATGCCGACGGATTGTGAAAAGAGTAGAACGTTTGAGCTACAAAACATTTTAAATTTTGAGAGTTAGTTATTAATGTGCTAACATCATCAATTGTTGTCCCTTTTGGGTGTGGACTTAGCAATGCTCTTTGCATGCACAGATCGGATGATCATGAGCAGTTCGTTGGTTAAAACGAACCATCGAACGATTGACCACTAGATTTTCCAAGAATAAAATACATTCTAGGTCCCTACACTCGTATCGAGCGGTGAAGTAGTTCCCTAAACTTACAAGTTGCATATTTAAGTCCATATAGTTGTTCTAGACTTCTGGTGGTACATATGAGGTCCCAAGCACATTATGCCGGATTGTGGAGCTAAGCTAGCGGGTTGATGGCCAAGGTGGCAATGTGGTGTTTTGGCGACAGAATTCTAGAGTTGGTAGGAAAATAGTTTCGACTCATAAAGTCCCTTCTAAATGGCAGTAATGTTTACAGCAAGGTAGGTCTGTGCGATATAGCACATGCAAACTTTTCTTTTTGTTTGTTCAATCATAGTGTGCTAAATATTCTTATAGCTTCCATATTTTTTCTCACATTCAGAGTCACATGGTGGTTAATGGTCCACATTAGAATTGACCTGCCAACCTAGCTCTCAGGTCCCACATGGTGTGCTCGGGATCTTGAGTGACTACCTGACCCCGCTTGGGACAATTTTAGAGACCCACAACGCATTTGACTCTTTGTTAAGTGTCTATCCAAAGTATATAAATGAGCCATTTAAATTGATAACCTTCCAGTCTGCTCTAGGAAGTAGCAAGAACCAATGAGTGGATTGTATGTGCACCATACTGTTTTTTGATAGAACATCTAAAGATGTCCAAGAAGATCAGTAAAAACTGCTAACCTTGCAGCCTACTTTTCCAAGAGCCAATGCAATGGCTTTTCCAATTCCCCTGGAACCACCCGTAACAACAACAACTGGAAATTCCAACTTTGTCGCATCTTGTATTACTGCTTGCTCAACAGCCGCAACATGAGTTCTTACACCTGAAAATACGATAGGTTAGTATGAAATAAACAAACATTACTTTGTTGGGTTTGCAAAAAAAGAGTTGAAACCGTGCCATGATCAGACTACATCTTTTCACATATGCTATTGTTTTTATATCGGCCCCAGAGCATAGCGATCCCGAAATAACAGACAGACACAAGTAAAAAGACCGAGCTTATCAGCGTAAGAACAGAAAACAAAATCCAAAAAAGTTGCCCCCAAATTATCCAAACCTTAAATCACAATCCAGTTTTTTCAACAGTAAAATCAATAAGACAGTAAGCATAGTTCAAATAAGCATCCACATAAAAAAAAATTACACCAGCATCCACCATAATTAGCTGACATACTTGAATCAACAAGTTCAAATAAACATAGACCATAAACCCCATTCGCCCTAATTAGCTGACATACTCCAAGGTTCCAATGCATCACCTTAATTCAAAACCAAACTTATCTGTTCAATATAGTCAGTAGAAACCTTACAATCTAGAACCTACAAAGCATCAACAGTTCAACACTGTCTAGAACGCAGGCCAAAAAGGAATAACTGCACCGCTGCAGTTCCCAAACAGCAGACCTACATTGCTCTGTCAATTCAACACCCTAACTCCACCAACGCAAAGCAACAAATCCAAAGTGAGAATCACACATTCGAACTACCCAATTCCCAATTCGGAGCAACGAGCATACTATCGCGACGCCACATTCGAATTCGAGCACTCGGTACCGGAGAGAGCGACGGCGCGGCAGTCGGATCGGAGGGCAGGGGCGAAGCTGACGAAGCCCCGGCGCGCTGCTATGGCGGCGGGCGGCGCAGGGGAGACGGCCGCCGGAGAAGCGAGCGCCGCGGCTGCGGCGGCCATCAGGGATCGGAGGGAGGAGGAGAGGATAAGGATGGGGAGGAGGTAGGATGCCAGAGAGAGCAGCGGCACGGCGAGGTGGCGGAGCGCGGAGGCGTCTGTTTCGTAGTAGGAGATGGTGATGCCCTCGGGGGTTTGGTGGGAAATGCGGAGCGATGCGCGTGCGCCTTGGAAGCTCCGAAGGGCTTCATGGGTTGGGCGGAGGCAACGAGGACAGGAGTGTTCGTGCGTGCGTTCCCTCGTCCGATCTTATTTCGTCGATGTCTGATTTTGGAAAAACAAGCAAGATGTAACAACTAAGGCTTGAACGTACAACGCTATGGAAGAGAGAACAGAATAGGGCTATGTCGGATAAAGTATTGTAGAAAGTAGAAAGTAAAAACTAGAAAAAGCAATCGCAAAAGGTAACAAAAGGCGTCCGTAGCTTGTTTGGTTGAGAACTTCGATGCGAAGCAGCACACGATGCCTCTAAGAGCCTGAGACATGCTGACGAGTTGATATCTGCTCGGCGGCTCTCTCGGTGATCGCTCTAGTACGTGCACTTGAAATAAGAGATGATCGGACTGTAGAGATGGGATGAGCATGATCAAGACCCACCTCAATTGGTCAACTTTGTGTAACAACAAAGACCCTTTCATCTGTTTTCAGTGTACAACTCAAACAAAACCTGCATTGCGACTTCTCCATCTTCACCATTGATTGATTGCAACACATGCAGCACAGCTTGCCACCAAGCATCGCTAGGGCCCGTAAACAAGCTACAACAATGCCACGCATGCCTCATCTAGACGGGCCACACAACAATATTGCATGGTGCGTGGGACACGAGCAGTAGCCATGCAAGCCACACAACATCACACGGTGCATTAAGCGCAATATGGCGGAGCGTCATTGGTAGCAACGTAGGCAAGTTGCTCCTTGATCTGAACTCCAAATTCAGTCTTCATGGGGGCTTGAGAAACCGGTGTGGAACACCAAACCGAGGCAAGAAGGGTCACCTAGTTGTGCTTGCAAACATTAGAGCCATTGGGAGGTAGGCCGCAGAATATGGTTCCCAGGCCACCACACCATCATCACCTTCCTTTGCCTAACCCGCCACCAAAGCAGAGCAAGCGCAGAGAGGAAGAGATGGGAGCAAAGGACACCAGATCTAGGGGAGCTTGTTTATTTAAGTTGTCCTTAGTAAGGATGAAATCATCAGCAGCGCGACTAGAGGAAATGATTGTGGTAGTCATCCATTAGACGTCCAATCGGAGCAGACCCCAAATCTCCGCCTAAGCAGCTGAGGAAGAGAAACAATGCATGGAGGCAAACACGCCATCAAGGAACAACCCTCTAAGGAAACTAAGATAACATACATGATATAGGGGAAGCCGCACCCTTCTCATCCCCCCTTTCGGCTAGCAAGGCCGTTAGACTAGAGAGGGAAGGAGGCTAGGGGAAGAGGCACACAGAGAGAGAGAGACGTTGATGTGTATTGCTTAGGGTGTGTGGAAGATTGAAATGGGCCACCTTGCAGTGGTCGGTGGGATTTTGGCAAGAGCCACCTACGAGCATGTTAACCGGGCCAATTGACCTATTTGGACGGTAGTGTAGGGAAGTGACGGGAGGTCGCCTTCTTGTCCATGCTAACAATTGGGTGCCGCCGCGGTTGCTGCCTACCTTGTCTCTAGTGGCAGGGCCACTAGATCTGACCAACCGGGCATCTAACCATATCAGGCTTGCAGCATATGCCATCTCCTCTATGTCGATTCGCACTCCATCAACCGTCCACCGATTGTCTTCCTCGACCATAGCCGCCGATGATGTCATGTTGCCTCACCGTGTCCTCCCTTCTAGCAGTCCCTATAAGTCCAGGGAGCACAGCGAACCCCTCCGCTACCTCTTTGTTACCAACCTCCAAATACTTGATTCAAGTCACTCCACTATCACAACATGATTCACTCCCCATTGGTTACAATCAAATGGAACTATGGAGGTAGCTTAGGGTACAAGGGAGCACTCTAGAAGGCTTTAGAAGGAGCGGATAAATGAGAAAGAGAGAGTCCAGGGAAGGAAGAAGAGGCCATTATCCAAGCTAGGATCTTTGTTCGGTTCATGATCAATCTTCGATGCCTCTCCTGCTCACCTTTGATAGGTCTAAGTACAACTACCAATCATCTACTCTCTTGTCATGGGCCTCTGGTTCCTGGTCAGTGCAGCCAACGTGGCTAAGTTAGGTGGCTCCTACAACCAGTGACACTCTAACCTTAACTCCAATGAGACTCTAGCGCTCCTATCCCTAATCCTAACCATAACTAATGATAGGAAGAAGATGGCTACTGTTGTTTGGGTGTCGCCATGTGGGGCCTAAACCTTTGTTTCATCTCCTCCTCTGGTTGGCGGGGGCCATGTTCCACGCGTCAATGTGTGTGTGATGCCCTACTATCCCCTTAGTAAGCAGTGTATAGGATTTTCAAGAATTTCTAATGAAGTACCCCTCCCTTCAACTAACTCATATTTTCCTACAAGTGGACATGATCAATAACAGTGTAGCTTTGAATAGAAAGGTTGTCGAATCCACGAGAAGTAAATGAAATGGTTGCCACAATAATTTGATCCTTGGTGCATAATGAATAGAGCAAATGTAAGCAAGTAATATTTTTGGTAACTTGAAATTAATGCAATAAATAATAAAAATTTAGAAATAATAAAATACTAAAAATAGGAAATAAAATATAAAAGAAACACATAAATAATGAAGATGGCGTACTTGAGGTAAGGGTTCTCCACTAGTGTTGGTTATGGATTTAATCGGTGCTAACATGGTGTTTGTGATATCTATATGTCCATGTTATCCAAACTAGCATGCAAATGTATGAACGAATACAAGCAAGATATGACCATAGTTAAGATTTCCCTGACCATAACATAAATTCTCCCGCTACATGCGCTAGGTAATGAAGAGAGGCTGCTCTCAGCCCATCCATCCCTTGTCTCGTACACTAGTAACGATGCTCATTTTTATGTCCATAAGGGCAATTGGTTCACAGTCAACATTCATACAACCATCATAAAGAATAACAACATAGAATAATATGGTAACATTAACAATAAATATCATCCATAACTTCAACTAGGGATCACCTCATGTCCTCAAGAACACAATAGCTACTCAACATGACAAGGGTGTGCATAATCATGACAAACAACATAGACATCACGTTCTGAAAATATAAATAAATCGCTAAACAATTCAAAGTATGACACGTAAAATGCTGATAATACTAGAAACAAGTTTAGGGATCAATCTATTAGAGGAGATGGTGGCAGCGTTGATGTTGCGGTTGATTCTGGTGATGGATATGGGAGGGGTATGGTGATGACATTGTCCTCTAATGATCTTCAATGATTTGTGGTTGAATATGGTGGAATTATGGTGGAAATCGATAGAGGAGATGAATTCCCCCTCTTGAATTGAGAGGAAGACCCCTATGTTCTCTTCCCATGCTGCATAGATTCGTAATTGCCCCCCTTTGTTTCTTCGTCAAACGGGAAATAAGTAGACGAAGACACCCATCAAAGGTTGTTGCCAGTGGAGCCCTAGTTGGCCCACACGGTAGGCTAGGGCAGCTCAGCTTGTCTTGTGAGGCCTATAGGCCAGTGCCCCTTCGGCTAAGCCTTGTCCCGATGTATCTTCCCTATTTCTATAGAATTCTGATGGAAACTTTCACATAAAAATGTTATTTTTTTCATGTTGCAATAATTTCCGATTATATTGGCGATCTGCAGTAAACATGAAAATAAAAAATCATTTTATTAAAAGGGAACTAAATACTATGAAAACAACAGTAACAAGATAAATAAATACTATGCAAAATGCATGCATCAAGCTCCCCTAAGCTTAGACGTCTGCTTGTACCCTAGTAAAGCTAGCTTGATGAACATGATCCTCATGTTTATAAAGTGAAAGTTGATAATATAAATACGGGCATTGAAGCATATGTAGTACAATGAATCAAGAGTCTCCTAGTTGATAGGCTTCAAAAATTTAATTGTTGAGAGGTCAAAGCTGATGTACATGTTTAAAAATTAAAGCTTTGCATCAAAAGTCTAACAAGTGAGCTCTACCTAGCGTTCTTTATCATTCAAGCTTGTGAAAGCAATGATTAAATTGAAACAATAGCATTCAAAGTATGGTCTCTCAACTTACATTTTTCTTCCTACCCCTATGCCACTTAAGCTTTTTAGTGGATCTTGGTTCAGGCAAACATGACATAATAGATCACAAAGTTTAATAAATTTCCAACAAATGCAATAAGCTTATCTGACCCTCAGGCATTTAGAAATAATGATGGTGAAGGAAAGGACTCGATTAAGGAAAAATAATGGCTCATGCATTGCAAAGTGACCCTAAGTCACTATTGATGTCCTCGGTTTCCATGTTACATAAGGAGTAGAGATTTACCATAACATGCACATGAATAAATAAATGATGTAATGGAGACTAGGAGACTATGGAGCAATAGACATCCCACTAATATGAAAATATGAGCTGCAAAGTAAGCTCTACATGATGAATATGTGGGGGAATAAAAGCTAGTCGGTGCATTCGCGTAATGAAGTCATCTCACTAGCATGAAAAACAAAGAGCTCAATAAAATAAACATGGCACCTCTCTTATTATACTTCCTAGTTCTAACTTTTATTTTCCCTTCTTGTTTTCTTTTTCTTTTTCTATTTTTCCTTTGTTTTGGCCAAAAACTTCTCCCATTTTTTCTTTCTTTCTTTATTTTTCTTTCTTCCCTACAAGACATGAAAGGATGTCATTTACAATGAGTAAAGCTCTATATCACATACAAATGCGAGGTATAAAAGATGGCAATTAAATGAAAGAACTAAAAGTGTAATGCTCCACAAATGTATACATAAATGCATAAATGTGCAAGGCAAATATCCACTACTTCAAAATGGCATGATGAATTGCTATGAATAGGTAGGTATGGTAGAATTACTAGAAAACTAGATATTTGGGCTAAGGTGGGAGCTCTCCCTTTTTATTCTTTTTGCGCCAATCTTACTTTTTTATTGGCCATTGATTTTTTTGAAACTCCCACAAGGATTTGGATGTACTGTAGGTGTATGCAAAGTATCGGTGTGATACGTGCAATGCGGAGTACCGTAGAGGCTAGCAAAAGATAATGCCCGGCTTGAAAGACAAATTGATGAGAGGACAATAAACTGAATAACGTTTCACCACATGTCATGATGCAAAAAGGTTATGTCATCTCACTATATGTGGCTCTGGTAGGACAAAAAAGGTACTTCTAGTAATTGCAAGTGCTAGTCTTGATCTCTTTAAAGTAAATTTCAAAAAATAAGAATGAAAGATAAACATTATGCATTAACTAGATTTTTATAAATTAATCCTTTTATATTTATTTTCAAATTTACCCCTCCGGTAATTTTTTTTTAGTTCTAACCCTTTTGGGGTGCTAGTGCCATAGAAGCGCCACGGTTTACGGCGCTGCAGACCTTGCCAAGGTGGAGCCCCCGCTGCCGTGGACTGGTGACGTGGCTAGGGGTTGCAGCGCCATGGATCTTGGCGTTGCTACTGTGGCGCCACAGATCACAGCGGCGCCACACATCTTGGTGCCATAGTTGTGGAGCCAAAGCTGGTGATGCCGCAAGGGGTATACCCCTTTTGCAGCATTTTTCCCCAAGTCTCGAGTATCCTGTCCCAGCGTGCCTCCCGCTCAACGCTTACCGCTCCATCGTGCCCCATCCATGGCCATCGCACCGGCCGCCACCTGCCTCCCTACCGTGCGGGCTGGTCATCCTACCGGTCCAGCCGGCAACCACCGGTCCTACTGGCAGCCAACCGCTCCGGCGGTCGCGCCACCATGCGGGCTGCCTCTCCATCACACAGTCCACCAGGCCGCTTACCATGCGACGCACGAAGGTGAATTTTTTTAAAGATGAAGCAGTGAAAATTGGATGTAGATTTGTGATAAAGGAGTCAAAATTGCATGTTAAGTTGTGATGACGAAATGATTGCTTCAGATTAGGTTTTAATGAGATGCTGAAAATCTTTTCGTATGAATTTTTTTGTCAATTTGTGATGAAGATGTGATTGTTGAGTTATATAATTGTTACCATTAAATTTGATTGGGATTAGGTATTAGTGACATGTCGAAAGCCTAACATGCATCGGAATTACTTCGTGTTTCAGATTAGGTATAAGTGACTTGTAGGCTTTCAGGTCTACATTATATTTGTTAATACAATATGTAATAGCTAGGAGTGACATGCTTGATCTTATCAATAGATCATTATTAAAATTTAGATGTATCGGTCATTGATCACTTTTCGCAATTTATGCGTAACTAAATCTGTTATTGATGACTTGCACATGTTTTGTTAAAATGTCGATGGATAGAATTGTCCGAGTTTATAATTGCTCTGAAATATGCGAGAGGGGCAATGTCAACATTGATTTGGAGTCCATAGCAGCCATGATAGTTACTTTTCGGGGGGCACCAACATTTAGTGAACTAGTAGCAAAGATCCACTTTGAATTTGGATTTTTAGGAAGTTCTATTGAAGTAGAAGGATGATATGATGCCGAGTTTAGTATGAAGAGGTACCTGATGATGAGTAGTACACCTCTACCATGTAGGATGGCAGTATCTGTATACAAATACACAAAGGCCTAGAGATACCCTAGATACCCGAGGTAGTATCCGCTTCGTAGAGGGTCTCTAGACAGGTAAAGAAACCATCCACAGGTGTCCGAGACTCTTTAAGCAAGGAAGTCAATCCCAATGTTTAAAGATGATAAGGAGTCCTGCTGCAACTTTGGATAGCCAGAAGCCTAGCCTGAAGATTTCCAAGCAAGTAAAAGGGAAGACCAGCCTCGACATCCACCTCCGACTAGTAGTAGATCCCATCTAGATTAGCCATACCCCCCTTGTACCTTGTCTTGAGATCAATATAAGACACACATGATGTAGGGTTATTATCCTGAGGGAGGCCCGAACCTGTATAAAATCCTTTGTCATTGGTGGGCATGACTTGGTTCCAGGAGTCCCTACCCTACAATCTTTCTCACCAGTATTACATAAGATCAACGGTACATCGATCATTGACAGATGGCACCGACCGTGGGAATTCCTTCAACCAATGTCGCCAAGCTTCTGTTGATAGAGATTGCAATAAGATTCGGCTTCTCGGACGAAGGGTTCTATGACAATTTCACCCTTCTGACTGATTAGGAGCCGATGAACGATCGAGTAGATCTAGGAGATTTCTACCCTGAAGATAAGTCCGATAGTGACATGACTCACCTGATGGGCGAATACGCCAGGACCTATGGAGTTGCCTTTGGATTACCTAATCACCAAAGTGTTCACGCAAGCAATGCAAGCCTCATCTCAGGATTGTCCCCGGCACATTCCGACCACTTATGTTGGCGTTACAGGGCCCAGGGTCCCCTAAACTGCTGGCAAAGGTCCCACTTGACACCACGTTGCCAAGGACACGGGAGTTAAGAAGAGGTGCTCGGGGGCTCACCCCGAGTACTGTTCCACTCGGCTAAATCGAGGGGTGCCCTGAGTCGTCCCTTAAGGGTGCTTCCCGAAAGGCCCAGGGCGACTTGGTCCCCGCCCGGGACGAAGCAACACTACCTCAGGAAACACTATTACTGACGGGCCCAAAACGGTAATCACTCACGGGTTCAGGGCCCGTCAGTAACGTCCTGTCAGTGGAAGTTATACTTCCACTGACGGGCACAGGGCCCATCAGTAGATATACTCTTTCACTGACGGGCGAAAAAGGACCGTCAGTGGAAAGACCTCCAGGCTGTAGTAGTGGCATCTGAGCTGGATCTCCACTGACGGGCGTGGACTGTGTGCCCGTCAGTGGTAAGAATTTCCACTGACGGGTACATGTCTTCTGCCCGTCAGTGGAGATCCATTTTCTGTCTTTTTTTTGCATATATAGCATATATAGCAACTAATAGCATATATAGCATATCTTAATAGCATATATAGCAATTAATATGACATAAATTAAGCACATACACCAATTAATATCACAAATAGTAAATACACATATAAAAGCAAGTTTACAACGAATTAAAACGATAAACAAATGAATTTAACAATGTTTATTCTCACTAGCCCTACTAATCTACGTCTACGACGCTTCGCTAGTACTTGCAGGGCGGCAGGAAGGGGGTAATTGGACTCCCGCGTAGAAATCTCCGCTTGGCCGGATGACTTCGTTGTTGATGACGTACGCGAAGGTCTTCTGGATGCGGGCAAAGTCCTTCCTCCAGTCATACTTATCGTCGGCCAGGTCGTGTATGAAGTTATTGAATTGATCCTGGCTCCATTGCGGGTTGTGGGATATGAGAACGCGTCTATGTGAGCACAGACGTAGTACCCACATGTCACGCTATTTTCCGACTGTTGCCTGCAAGGGAAGTTGAATTTGTGGATCAGCTTCTTGCTCTTGCTTTCTGCTCCTCCCCCTCGCAAGTTGTATTCCCAAAAGGCAGCTTCCAGAACTTCCTTAATTTCAGAGTAGTCCCGCTTGGCACTTCTTTGAGAATCAAAATAGTATATCATTCTGGAAGGCTTGTGGATGACATTGAGGATCCAATGGTCGCTGCGTAGAAGGTAAGGAACCAATATAAACAGACGGGGATACGTGCTTAAGAAAAGTAAACTAGGGACGGTAGTAAGTAACTTACGGGGGGTTGTAGGGTATGAGCACGTGGTTCTTGTCCTTATGGTATAGCAATGACTCGGTGATGAAGTTTATTAGGACCAGCTTCGCTTCTCGTATATAGTACTCGTTCATGAGGACTATTATTCCAAAAGCGCAGTTGGGTAGACGCCTAGACTCTTGGGCTTGGTAAAGCGCCCACAGCCTGACGAGCATGGTGTCGAGCCGGAAGAGGTTGAACAAATTGAAGATATCTTCAAAATTGATGTCGAAGGTGTCATGATGTCTGTCCAGGAAGAAACTGAAATCTTTTGGCACCTCGACCTTAAAGTGTTGCACGTAATCGTCCCGATTCCGTGACCTCATCATGATCGTGTCATGGAGCAGTTTCATCTGCGCGGGCAACCTCTGCACCTCATCATCTGGGAGCAAGGGCTCACCTGCCTCGTACACTAATCGTCGAGGCTTCTTGACGGTTTCGGCAGATGTCTGGAAGGATAAGACCTTTTTTTGCTCTCCTTGCTTGCCTCCTTCGCAGCGGTGCCGCCCCGTCTGTGTGGTCTTTTCTTTTTCCTCTCTGGCTTCGGAGAGGAGGCCCTCTTGCCTCCTGTCAACGCTTCGCCCACTGCGGCATTGAGCGTGCTTGGAGATAAGATTGTCTTTCCTGCTGTCTTCGGGTCATGGTGATGCTTGGAGCGCTTTTCACGAGGCGGTGAGTCCGTCTTGGGTTGCTTCTCCTCCTGGGACGGAAGGATCGTCGTGTCTTGATGCCCGGCAGGATCGTCGTCCCGATCATCGAACGAAACCGGCGTACTACACAGGCCGAGCGGAGACGGCCTGGCTCCGGCTGACGGAGAGGGGATGGCTGACGTACTAGGAGAGGACATTGCGGGGATAGTTATCTGGCTCTTCGGCCACAGGATGTAGTACCCCTTGCAGTCTCCTAACTTCGTGACATCCTCTTCAGGGGTGACAGGGACTGCGACGTCACTGAACTCGGCGACGACGCGGTCCACCTGCACCCTCGCCATATGGGAAGGTATAGCTACGTTGTGGCATGTTGCGCCCTCTACTATTGGGAATGCTAAGCCATGCGCAACCGTCTTCTTCACGCCGGGCAAAGGGATAGTGAGATGGCATTTCGTAGGCCCCTGCATAGTAAAGGTACCCATTGTTATCCATACTATGCTGTGAATTAGAACCCTCATACAAAGTGATACATTATGGCGAGGAAGCTTACAGCGATGTCTTCGACGGGACTTGGTGACTCGGGGGCGACGTTGGAGGCTGAGGCGCAGGTACTCTATCTAGCGGGATAGGAGCCCTGATGTACATGAGGATGCACAGGTGGACGAGATGCATCGCGGGCGGCGTCGTAGCCTCTGGACGCTAAAAATTCTTGCGCCGCCAGCTTGCCAGCCTCCTGGGCTGCCCTTATCATCTCTTGCATAAGAGATGTTTGCCTTCCTTCTCTCCTCTGGCGGGCAGCCTCACGGTCTTGAGGAAATACGTCGTCCCATATAGCCCCGCTCCCGATCCCTCGGACACGCCCTGTCTTCTCCCTTGTTCCTAGAGCTTTCGAGAGATGGTCTTCCCACCTCTCACTCTGGACGGAGTCCTGGGAGCTCACTGGTTGTTGGGACAGTTGCCTCTGCAAGGAAAACAGCACAACGTACAGGCTGTTAGCATATTGGAAGCACAACAGTATATTTGAGGAAGACATTGGGTTTAGATCATACCAAACGTTCGGACATCGCCTAAAGCTCGGGGTTCGTGATAATAGGTGACCCAGTGGCTGGGTCAGAAATAGTGTGCGCCCTCATCCAAATCTGGGCGCGTTCCTGCTCGATATCGGCGAAGGGAACCGGTTTGCCAGCCGCTATCAGCGTGGCGTCCTCTTTCGCCCAGATCGGTCTTTTCCCGGGGACACCTCGGCTGCCAAGGTGGTGGGGGAATTTGTTCTTCGCGCGCAGCTCCTTAGCCCGGTGGCTCTTCTCCTTGAATGCGTCGCTCTTCTTGTCGGCAACGAACTCCTTCCAGTGTTCGAGTTCTATCTTCGGCCATTTAGTTTTAATTACAGTTTTGAAATTGGCGTCTAGCAGCTTCGTTGCTTCATATTGCCATGTCCTTAGCACAGCACACATGATGCTGTCGGCTTTCCGCTGCACTCTTTCCTTGTCAGCCTCTGGGATAGCGTACTTATCCCAGAGCTTGTCGAACAGGACCTTTTTCTCGGCGTCCGTCATTTTCTTGAAGTCCTGACATGCTCGCGGACAATGCACCCGCAGGTGTTGCTGAACGACCTCGCAGCCTTCTCAGGACTTGTAGGAACACCTGTTACACCGACTCAAGTGACGACGAATGTCTCGTTCGTCAGCTGGTTACCACCTCTAGGGTTATACCGTCTCTTCGGCTTCGATGCTGCTGACGACGGCTCCGGCGCCTCCTGTTCCTCCGATCCCGACTCGCTAGACCGAGAAGCGTCTGACGAGCGAGACGCACTCTCTTCATCTCGCGCCGTGGGAGGTGCAGGTGCCGAAGGTACATTCTCCAACGCCTCGACGACAGGTTCACTGGTCGGCTCGGGGGCTGTTTGATCGGTTAGGAGTGGGGCGTCAGTAGGGGCCGCCACGTCTAGGGGCGCCGCCATGTCATCATCTACGCGGGCTAGCTCCCGGGTTGGCGAAGAGTCCATTTCTGATATATTAAGAAACTTGAAAAATGAAAACCATGTATCAGAACAAGTAACTAGAAAATGAAAACTAGAAATTTGCTCACTGCTCACTGCTCAATGCAAAAATTTAGAAACCAACGCATACATATATGACAAAACATTGGTGATTGCACATGTCCAACGACAACTTAAAACATATAAATCAATTTGGAACAGCAGCCTAAACCAGCATCCCACAAGACATGTACATCAATTTGTAACACAACACAGAATCCACAACAATATGTTAGATATGTCAGAGCGCATAGGTGTTTTCTTGTACTTGGGCACCTCGGTGATCAGCTTGTTGTAGGTGGCCTGGTCTAACAGCACCGCGTTGTTCACCTTCTCCTTTTGTTTACCCTTGCTCTACTTCTGCATCCCACCCAAAGCACCACAACACAGAATCCATGAGAATTAAATCGTGAGAGAAGAGAACAACCAAAAGTACTCATACGTAGAAAACACTGCCAGTATAACAGAACGTAATGTATTTTGTTAGCTTAAGATGATTCTCAACTAGGAAGGTTCAATCAAAACACCGAGCAAACATAAAGATTCTCAACTAGGAAGGTTGTATCAACTAGGAAGGTTCACGTTGATATCAACTAAAATGTATAATCATTTCTAAATTCCTAAGTATTCCACCTCGCAGCAGCTGAAATCATATTAACCACCCCAATTTTTTGTTGTTACTGCTCCATAGACTAGCAACATAACATTAATAGCAACATAGCAGTTCCATACAGACAAAAACGTGACATAGCTATAAGAAAACAAACACCGTCTTCACATAGAAACAGAACATGCAAAATAACTGCATATATTCATCACATAATAACTGCATATATTTATCACATAACAAACACCGTCTTCACATAATAACTGCATATATTCATCACCAGTGACAACGTTTTCCCAAGATGCATACATGGCCAAAGTCCCGAATGTCTATACACCGTCAGTTCATCATATTCTATAAGAATCACCACAGATCACCCAATGGATTTCGTGAAATATTTCCGTACAATGGATTTGCAGACCACCCAGTCATCCACCGTGACATCTAGTCATCAAACATTCTCCTAACAGATCAGCTGAGAGCAAAGGTGGCCGAATTTAGCCTCACAACCGAATCAAGCAACGAGAGTTCACAAGAGAGAGGGAGAGAGAGAGAGGGAGAGGGAGAGAGAAAGAGAGGACCACGGCTTCTCCTTCTTCGGGCTTGAACCACGACGGCGGTGCTTCTCCTTCTTTGGGCTTGAACCACGGTGGCGGCGCTTCTCTTCTTCGGGCTTGGACGACGGCGGCTCTTCTCCTCTTCGGGCTTGGACGACAGCGGCGCGCGGGGCTCGGGGCAGCGATGCGGGGAGTCGGGGCAGCGGCGCGGGGGCTCGGGGCGGCGGCGCGGGGAGTCGGGGCGGTGGCGTGGGGGCTCGGAGGGACGCGGGGCTCGGGGCGGCGCGCGGCAGCCTGGCGGGTGGACTAGGGCTTCGCGGCTGGTTCAAAAACAAAATGCGCGAGGATGCCAAAAATTTCGCCAAGTCCCGTCTTATATAGTCTCGGGCTGACACCACTGACGGGCACAGTAATAACACCCGTCAGTGGAAGACTTCTACTGACGGGCGATCCAAGGAGACCGTCAGTAGAACTAGATTCGATCTGTACTTCTGAGGTCCTCGGCACCACTGACGGGCACAGTAATAACACCCGTCAGTGGAAGACTTCTACTGACGGGCGATTCAAGGAGCCCGTCAGTAGAACTAGATTCAATCTGGACTTCTGAGGTCCTCGGCACCACTGACGGGCACAGTAATAACACCCGTCAGTGGAAGACTTCTACTGACGGGCTGGTGAAGTGGGCCCGTCAGTGGAAGTATATTAGGGTTTGTTGCTTGTCATCCTTACTTCCATGTTTGCGGAGATTTAGAGAGTGAAAATAAGGGCTGATTTTATGGTTTGCGCAGTGGACTTATGGGCTAATTTTTGGGTTTGCGGCGTGGACTTAGAGCATAAATGCAACACGTGCCTAGCTATTTCAGGAAATTCCAAACATATATGATATATTAACCATTCAATTCAATAAAATGATATTATTACATATTGACCTAGCTATTTCATGAAATTCCGAACATATTGAGATTCCTTAATTCTGAATTGATCGGAAACCTAGATTTTGTTGTCTTCGACACGCTTCTCAATAGTACTTCTAATCTTCTTGCTGGTATACATCAGACCTTCGGCGTGACTGCGTCTAATGTAGGGGCACACATCCTGAGAACCTTTGCGCCTCTTACTCATTCGATCATCAACATCTTCTTCTTCTGTGTCCGGATCATCGAACTGGTCGTAGTCCTCTTCGTCAACTACACCATCGACTCCGACAATACTCCTTTTCCCTTTCCTCACGACAACGCGCTTCTTATTATTTGGGTTGGTTATGTAGAAGACTTGTGCGAGTTGTTTGGCTAATACCCATGGCTCATCTTTGGGACTGATTGATTTGACTTGTCGTGACTCCATAGGGATCGGTGGAGGTATCACCATGGTACTGGTGTTCATATCTTCGATTCTAACGTCTTTCACCCATCTGACACGAAACATGGGGATCTTGGTCGCGGTGTAGTCAAGTTCCCAGATCTCTTCGATCACGCCGTAGTACCTACACTTCTTGCCATGATGACAGTTCTAGACTCCTGCGTTACACCGCAGTTCTGGTACGTACTGCGTCGGTCTTGAGCCTCGGTGTAGAATGTGTATTCGTTGATATCATACGATTGCCACGTGACGACTTTGCTATCGGGCTCTTGTGACAATATTCGGATGGTTTCTTCTTCTCCATTTGACGGCTCCCTTTCATACTAGTAGTCCTTTAGCCACCTGGAGAACTTTGCGTTATGCTCTTTTGTGAGCGCAACTGTGCCCTTTTTCAGATTCGCTTCGCGCAAACTGTTTCATGTGGATCTGAATATAAGGCCGTACCACAGCCAAGTGTTGCAACACCACGAAATGTGCTCTGTTGTAGTCATCTGATCTTTTCGATCGACACACGTGTAAACTTTTATGTCCGATCGCACCTTTACTGTCGAGCCTGCCTGTATGCCGCAAAACTGGAACACCTATAGGTTTTTGATCACGCATGTAATCTGCGCAGAACTCGACGCCCTCTTCGGTAGCATAATCTTGGATGATGCTACCTTCTGGATGTGCTCTGTTACGAACGTAGCGCTTGATAACCCCGTTGTACCTTTCAAACGGGTACATGTTGTGCAAAAACATGGGACCGAGGTCCAGTATCTCCAGGACGATATGGATCATGAGATGTACCATGACATCGAAGAATGCTGGAGGGAAATACATCTCAAGTTCGCATAGTATGACAGTGATCTCGGCCTTCAGTTTCAGGCAGCGTTGCACCGTGATTGACTTCTGACAGATAGTGTTGAAGAAGCTGCAAAGATCCGTAATCGTTTTGCGGACACCTGGCTCCATGATACCTCTAATTGCAACAGGCAGTATCTGTGTTATCATCACGTGGCAGTCATGAGACTTCCATGCCAATCAGTCGGTGAGTCTTCATGTCAACAAGTTTTCGGATGTTTGCGGAGTAACCCGAAGAAACTTTAACACCATGGAGGCATTAACAAATGCTATGGAGCTCGTCTCTACTCAGAGTGTAGCAGGCAACAGGACAGCTGGTCTTGACCCTGAT
>JAGXJF010003839.1:0-396653 GCA_019208055.1 Stipa capillata
TTTCCTAGGACCCAACGTTGTTGGGGACCAACAAGCACAAACTTGATCAATAGGTAAAATGGAAGACATTGAAGACTTGGCTATTCTATGAAGATGAAGAATTCATCATATGCTCAAATAGTGCCAAGTCATGTGGAATACCAAAAAAAAACCATCAATTCAATGTCTCTCCTAGCGGTAACCTACTTTCATCATATTTACATTAAAGGTTACTAGCCCTAGCATGTGTAGGTTTTGTATCTCACATGAATATGGAATCCATGTTTTTAAGTATAATCAAATTGCAATATCTAGTATGACTAGAATATGGTTATAGAATGAGCATGATGGAATGCATATCATATAGTCATATAAGTTTTCTTTGTGCTTAAATTGGATCTCCATTTGGTTCTTGAAGAAATTAATGGAATGTCACATTATGGGGGAGTGCTATGCTTTGTGCATATCACTAGCCAAGAAAATGTGAATATTTGAGGAATGTCACATAATATTGATATCAATGCTTATCTAGCTATTGTGTGATATGACAAACTCATATAAGCCCCGAAATCGATAAATATCCATTAATTGATTCAATTTGGAGTTTTATTTGCAACTTGAGATTTTAGGTGCTTTGGGCTCCAATGATCTCTAGAATTTTATTGGAATCATCTCTTAGTTTGGATTATCACCAACTATAGCTCTCTTTGATTATATGTTGCTAGTTGGTGACATGATAAACAAAATTCCGAGCTTAGTGCTCAAATCCAAAGCCCTTACCTCATCCTTCCTCTCTCTCACCCAGTCTTCTCTGTGAAGAATCTGGGTAGGGCGGTCTGACCGTGCCCTAGCCGGTCTAAGACCGGCCCTGGCCTCAGACCTCGGTTTTTCTGGCAGGGCCGGTTTAAACCGGCTGTAAGGCCGGTCAGACCGGATCTCCTCGGGGCAGTCGGGACCTTATCAACCGAAGGCATCTCTTCTCTTCCCATTTGCCTCATCTTCGGTTCCTTTTCTTCCCAACTTCAACCGGTGCCCCCAAGCCTCCTTTGTGGAGCTCTTCTTCTCTCCGGCGGTCCAACCGGGTATCCGGCCGCCTTGCTCTCCGGTTTTCCCTTCCGGTGAGGTTCCTCTTCCCTTTTTCCCTTCGTGTGTTGAAGAACTAGGGTTTGCTCTTCTCCTCTCATCCAAATCCTTTGTGGATTCTTGATGAAGGTGTTGATTCCCGGCTTCGTGGGTGATCTTGGAGCCTCTCCTCTCGCTTCCCACCGTTTCCTTGAGCCGGTAATCTCTCTCCCTACTCACATTGCTTCAATTTTCAAAGTTTTCCCCAAATAAGCTAGGGTTTGAGGATTCTTCGTCCAATCCTTCAAGTCAGTGGGAGAAAATTGTTAAGTGAGTAGATCGGGCACTGTGTGATGCCTCCCTGCTGCATTGTTGGTCAAAGATTTGAATTTCTTTGTGAGATTCAAATTTTCACCGCAGGTTTCTACGTCGGCCGGTTTAAACCGCCCTAGGGGCCGGTCTGACCGCCTGTGTGGCCGGTCTGACCGCCTCTGTGGCCAGTTTAAACCGCCTGACGAAGATCCTCTGCTAAAAATTGGCGGCAACAATGCATTTGCTTCTCTGTCAATTCCTTTGGCCTCTCCATTCCCTGTTATCTCTTATATATGTGTCTCTTGCTCTGTGTGACAGCGATCATGCCAAGGATGAAGAACGCCTCTCGTGGATCAGCAAGGGCAGAATCCTCCCGTGCAACTATCGAGGTTGAAGAACCAATTGAGGAGGAAATTGCCAGCGAAGAAGAAGTGGAGAGTGACAATATCTCTGAGCAGTCAGGTCAGGATCAGAGTGTGTCAGAAGATGAGATTGAAAATGAAGAGGATGATGAGATGGAAGATGACATGGACAATCTCGATCTATCCACTCTCATTGCTGAAGACTTTGCTATCTACAGGAGAGTGAATCAATATGAGCGAGCTCAGTCATCCAATGATCGTAGGTTCCGCACTCTCTTTCAGGAGCATGTTCATGAGTATGCATATGGACCAGAGAGGAAGTTTGCACAGCACAATCCAATCAAGTGGGACGTCATTGATCAGATTCCAGATTATGATGGATTGCATCAATTGTTTCAGAATGTTGGGCTTGCAGCTTTAATGTCTTTGTCCCAGGGCTTCAACAAGAACATCATCAGGCAGTTCTATGCCACTCTCTTTGTGGCCCCGGACAGATCTCAAATCAGGTGGATGACAGGACACCATGAGTATTCAGCTACCAAGGCGCAGATTGAGGTTATCTTAGGTTTTCCCCCAGGTGATGAGTTCAGCAGAATACATGATGAGGATCACCTATCTTTGGATGGACAGCTTGTCTACTACCGGCCCCATCAGCATCATAACAGACCTATTCGGGCGGGTAGAGTTGACGGTCTCTACACCATTCCCAGTGTAGTGAACCGCTTGGTCAGACGCAGTGTGTTGCCTAGGGGAGGCAACAATGATGAGATTCGGCCTCCAGCATGGAACATTATTGATCACATCATGAATGGCGTGAGGTTTGATGTTGTGCACTGCATGTTAGAGGAGATTGCTTCGTCTATGGGAGATGTCAACAAGCTAATCTACTACGCTCCCTACATCATGAAGATTATTTCAGCTGAGACAGACTATGCAGGGCCTCTCAGTACTTCTTTTGGCTTCTATACACCGAGAGAGAGGCAGCCAGTGTTTCATCCCCACATGGTGGCGGATCCACAGCAGGTTCCAGGTGCAGCTCAAGCACAGCAGCAGGATTTTGGTCAGCAGGACCATGGAGAGCCTCAGCACCAGCAGCAGTTTCCACCTCAGGGGTTTGTGCCACAGTTTGCAGATCAGGCACCTTATCAGTATGGAGTTCCACCTCAGCTTTATGATCCGTTCATGAGCAGCATGGTTGGACACTTTGAGAACCTGAGCATGAGCATGAGACAGTTCCAGACAGATTTGCGTTCAGATATTCATCAGTTTCAGTCAGAGTTCAGGGCAGACTTCGATTCCAGATTCTCTGCTATGTCTGGACAGCTGTCAGAGCTTGGGCTTCATGTCAACAGCATTGAGGAAGCTGTTCGCCCTGTCTTCCATCATCGCCGCCGTGGTGACTCGTCTTCCAGTGCTCCGCCGCAGCCTCCTTCTTCTGAGTCCTAGGTGGGTTTTGGGGAGGTGTCTAGATTTCTTCTATTTTGGCACTTGATGCCAATGGGGGAGAAGTCTAGAGGGTTGTGGAGAAGTTAAAGGGTTAGCTTTGTGTTTTCCTTATTTGGAGCATGGGTAGTCGGGCTATATGGGTGCTAGCTATTTCTTTTGCTTGTATTATATATTTTGCTAGTATTGCTATGTATGTGTTAAGCTTGTATGATTATTCTTATAATATCTCCTGTATAAGCTTAAACACTTTCCTCTAAGTTGATCTCATGTGTTGAGACTTGATATACTTTGGACAACTATGTGCTTAATTGATATTTATGTGGTTCTTCAGTTTTATGTGATATCTTTTGTCCAAAGTATATACTTATGATCTTTGTGGTGTCATGCATGCATATTTAGACTTGATGTTGATATATTGTGCATTGCTTGTCTATATGGATCATATATATAAGGGAAACTCCGCCAAAATTTGAGATGAACAAAATATGCAATGAAACTCAAAATCATTCACATATGCATATATTGTGGGGGAGTTTGCCATATATATTGTAGCTCTACTAACATCAATCCCTTAGTGGTGTTTGATGCTAGTAAAGTAGGTTTTGGTATCCATAACATCTTTGTGGTGTTTGAAGCTATCAAAACTAGTTCTTAGTATACATTTTACTCGGATGAGATGTATACTTAGAACTTTAAATCTTCATTTACAACCCTCTAGTGAGATTGTCATCAATTACCAAAATGGGGAGATTAAAGGTTCATCTAGCCCCTAAGTGTGGTTTTGGTAATTAATGACAATACCTATGGACTAACAATTATGTGAGAATTGTTTGAAAGATATTCCATAGGTGATGCAATGGTTGATGAAGTATGGATTCATTAAGGAATGCCATGAGATCAAAAGAGACGCATCGAGATCAATGAGTTCTAAGTGATGCTCATATGATCAAGAAGAAGCTAGAAAGAAGAAGACCTCGGATGATCAAGATCGTAGTTCAAGGAGTGAACTCAAAGATGATCGAGGCATACGAAGCTCATGAGTTGAGCTAAGAGAAGAACAAGAGAAAGTCCATGAGTTGGACTCAAAGAAGATTGACGATAAGCGTGAAGGCTAAGTCATTTGATTGGTTCAAATGACTAAGGTATATAGTCGTCAATCTGTGTTTATGGACTAACCCACATGCTATATATTTGAGAGTGAGTTGGAGTTAGATCCATATAGTGGCAAGAGTTGAATCGAAACATTCAAATGTGCCAAATGGAAGAGCAAGACCAAGTCGAGCACGGTGAAGACTCATGAACTTGATGCTTGCGGTTCAAACCTTAGTGGTGAACCGGTGAAGAAGATGAAAAGAGAAAAGCCTCCCATACTTGGTGCATGGGGGAGCTATCATTTGGAGTTCATCAAGCTTCCAAAGATCAAGAGAGGATCGAAGTGGGAAGCGAGGATGAAGATGGTCATCAAGCTCAAGTGGAGTTGGTGACAAGCATAGAAGAGCAATGAGAAGCGTCGATATTTGGATGATGTGTTCATCGAGTCCGGCAAGGATTGCTCAAGGCAAAGGTATGCCGTAGACTAGGGTTTCCTAGTTTTACCGGTCTCAAGGAGTTTGGTGGGAGACCGGGTTATAGGTTCGATAGCCGTTCTATTAAGAGGGGCTAACGGACGGGTTGCGCGATCTTATCGTGTGTCGAGTGCTCAACCTTTGCATATTGCATTTGTGAGTCGGGTTTAGTCAAAATCCTAGAACTTTGTGTTCTAGGGTTCTGCCTGAGCCTCAGGCGGTCTGACCGGCCTATGCGGCGGTCTGACCGGCCTGTGGCTGTTTCCAGTAAGTTTCCCGGTTGTGCCGGGATGGGTTCCCGGTAGCTCCGTGATTTGCTTCTGGTCCTTGTTTTTTATCCCTTTGAGTTGGAGTTTCCGGTGCATCCGGATTTGGGTCCGGTGCATCCGGATTTGGTGTCCGGAGTATCCGAGGTTTTTACCCCGGAATGTCCGGACAGGTGCTCTCGGGGAGAGTTCTCTGGTGAGGCGGTCTGACCGGCTTTGTGCCCCGGTCAGACCGGCCTTCCTCGGGAGGGTGCTCGGGATGCCCAGAGCCCTCGGGGTTCGTCCTCGGGTGAGGCGGTCTGACCGGCCCATGTGGCGGTCAGACCGGCCTTGAGAGTTGTTGCCTGTCTGTGTGGCAGCTAGGCCCAGTGAGGCGGTCTGACCGGCTTGGTGCCGCGGTCTGACCGGCCCCGTGTATCCAGATGAGTCTTGGCTCATTTTGGATTGCTCTCGGGCGGTTGTCCGGAGTATCCGGGCATTTGCCGGAGTATCCGGGTGTAGTCCGGAGTGTCCGGAGTTTCTACCCCGGTATGTCCGGGCTTTGGTTTTCCAGTGTGGGCGGTCTGACCGGCCTTGTGAGGCGGTCTGACCGGCCCAGTGGTTTCCCTGTGTGTCAGGAGGTCCAACGGCTAGTTTTTATAGCCGTTGGAGTAAGGCGGTCTGACCGGCCTTGTGAGGCGGTCTGACTGGCCTTTTCGCAGAAACCTCCCAACGGCTAGTTTTTGGGGTTTGGGTATAAATACCCATCCTAGCCCGTGGGGGAGTGGGGCTGCTGCCTCTTGGGTCATTTGTTGATCCTTCCCTCTTGCTCCCACCCTCTTCAAAGTCCTCTAGTGCATGTGTTGCCAATTTGAGGTGTGAGGAAGAGTTAGTGCATCGGTTGCACTTGGCGTTTGCATTTGTTGCATCGTGTTGAGCATTTGGCGTCGATTGGTTCGAGCGCGTGTCCGAGAGCTTGTTACTCTTGGAGGCCACCGACTCCTAGACGGTTTGGTGGTTGAGAACTCGGTGATCTCTTCGTGAAGAATTGTGAAGAGGCCCGAGGAATTGTGAAGTGGCTTTGGATCTCGCCATCTCCGGGAGTGGAGAAAGGAGATAACCGTAGTGGTCGAGGAGACTCCGGAGAGTCCTCGAGAGGAAGTGGCTTGAGAGGGAGCCCACCTTGATCAAGAGTGATCGGGTCCTCAAACGGAGACATAGGATATCGGTGGATATTCGAACTCCGGGTGATAAATCCTTTGTCCCTTGTCTCCTTTACTTATCGCAATTCATTCTTGCTATATTGTATATCTTGCATAGGATTGAATTGCTTGCAATATTGTATTGCTTATTTATCAACCTAGCTTTGAGATCATATTCATTTGATTAGGTTGCTTGTGCATTAGTTGATCTTAGCTTTTGAGGGGAAATAATCTAGTTCATAGCCAATAGTTTAATTCCGCATTTAAATTGGCTAGAATTGATTAGAAGTTTTAATTGCCTATTCACCCCCCCCCCTCTAGGCGACATCTTAGTCATTTAGGTCCTTTCAATTGGTATCAGAGCAAGGTCTCTCTATTAGGGCTTCACCGCCTAGAGAGTAAAGATATCGATTAATAATTTTGTGCACATTGATTCACTTCTACTAGATGGCACAAATTATTATCTATGGAGAACTCGCATGCTAAATAGATTTCGGGACATGGGTCCCCAATTCGAGCGAGTTGTAGATGTGAGTTTTTCTCCTCCAAGCAATTGGGATAATGACCTATCCATTGAGGAAGAGAAAAACCTACATCTCAATGCTCAAGCTACTAATGCCATATTTGATGCTTTGAGTGTTGAGGTGATGGAGTCGATCATGCCTCTTGAGGACGCTCACATAATTTGGACCACACTTGAAGAAAGATTTGATGGGTTCAATTATGATGAGGATGATCTTCTCTCGGAGGAGTCAATTGAAGAGTGCTCTACTTCATCATCATATCTTGAAGAGCACACAATTGCTTCCACCCTCGAGCGCGCCACCGCCACCTCCACATCTTCATCATCCTCACCAACGTGTTTTGACACACAAGGTAACGACATGGTGAGTGATGTTAGCATGTGTGATAATATTCTTAGGCCAACTCAAAATGATTTATATTGTGGGCTTAAGGATGCCTTGCTTGTTATTGACAAGCTTAAGGAAAATAGCGATTTTTGGAAGAATGAGTTTCTTTCATGTAATTGCTTTAGCATGTCATCTAGGATTAAATTGTCTAGTCAAAATGATGATATGCTTGCTTTGCTATGTTCACTTGCATCGTTTTCCTCTCGTTCGTGCAAACCTAAACTTGTAGGGGAAACCGACATGCGCGTGACATGTGAAATTGGTGGAAAGCCAAATAAAAGGATTGAGAAAAAGGCGCCACCTAGGAGAAGGTCTTATGAGCATAAAACATGCTATACATGTCAAGAACGTGGACACGTTGCCGTGGATTGTCCAAGCATTGGACTTGAAGAATCTACTTCTTCAAATGAAGAATCTTCACACTCCGATGCACCCATGTGCCTCATGGCAAAAGGTGCTAAGGTATCATCCTTCAAGAAACCCTCTCTAGCAATTCTAGATGATGTTAGTGATCTAGATAGTGATGATGAAAATAACTTGCTTGATGCTAAGTTCTTGAGCTCCTTAAACAAAGATACAATGTTTAAAATCACTCAATTAGTATCAACTATAGAAGCTCAAGACTCAACTATAAATGAACAATATGAGACTCTTGAAAAACAAGAGGACATGCTTGTTGATAAAATTAAAGAGCTAAGAGCTTTAACTATTGAGCATGATGAATTAAAAGAATCTCATGATGATTTGACTATTGTTCTTGATAACCTTAAAAGTGATCATGCATCTTTGCTTCAAAAGAACAATGCCATGTCTTTAGTGGATTTAGAGGAACAATGTCCTAAATGCAATTCTATATCTAAGGACAAGTCCACAAATTCTTCAAATGATGATGCTTGTGTTACAAATTCTACATTATGTGAAGCATCAATTATGAAGGAAAATGAAGAGCTCAAAGTTCAACTTAAAAAGCTAACTAGTAATCATGAGGAATTACAAAGAAATCATGAAAAGCTCTTAAGCATACATAAGAATCTTGTAATTTCTCATGATGAACTAAAATTAGCTCATGAGGCCAAAATTACAAAGGTAACACCAACTATGCCTCATATGGACACTAGCACTATTACTACACCAAATGATATATTGACATGTGCTAGTCCTTGTAATTCATCAATTCATAATGATAATAAATCTTGTGATGAATTGCTTCCAAAACCTTGTTGCTCTAACAAAAATGATTCAATATCCTCTAGTACTCTTGTTGATACTAACATTATAGAGGAACTAAAAGAGCTCAAGGATCAAGTCAACTCTTTGAAAGAAGATTTGACTAAGTGCTTCAAAGGGAAGACAACCCTCAACGAGATCCTAAGTGACCAAAGGCACCCACATGATACTCGAGGACTTGGATTCAAATCCAATCACAAGAAGTCCACAAATAGTAACAAGAAGGGTCAAGGTCAAGTCATTCCTTCGGCTACCATCACTTGCTTCAAGTGTAAGAAGGAGGGACATCATGTGAGGGATTGCCCTTTGAAGAAGAAGGAGATCTTGAGTGAAAAGCAACAAGGCAAGAGGCCCATGGTGGATGGAGCACATTCATTTTCAAATACTCAAGCAAGCTCTCACCAAGGTGGCAAGCAACAAAAAGAGACCTCCCAAGCTAAGTCAACATCACATGAGACAAGAGGTCAAGCAAATGGCCATCATGGTGAGAAGCCTCAAGTGAAGAGGCTAGGCGGCAAAAGATGTTATACATGCCGTGAGAAGGGACACATGTCTTCATCTTGTCCCAAAGGTACCTTATCTAAGTCTCAAATCATCAATGAATATTATTCGCTTAGAAAAGATAAAATTGGCAATGTGTTTGCCAAATATGTTGGTAACCCAAGTGGCTTGAAGAAGAAAAGGGACATTTGGGTGACCAAGCCTATTGTGACTAATTTCCTAGGACCCAACGTTGTTGGGGACCAACAAGCACAAACTTGATCAATAGGTAAAATGGAAGACATTGAAGACTTGGCTATTCTATGAAGATGAAGAATTCATCATATGCTCAAATAGTGCCAAGTCATGTGGAATACCAAAAAAAAACCATCAATTCAATGTCTCTCCTAGCGGTAACCTACTTTCATCATATTTACATTAAAGGTTACTAGCCCTAGCATGTGTAGGTTTTGTATCTCACATGAATATGGAATCCATGTTTTTAAGTATAATCAAATTGCAATATCTAGTATGACTAGAATATGGTTATAGAATGAGCATGATGGAATGCATATCATATAGTCATATAAGTTTTCTTTGTGCTTAAATTGGATCTCCATTTGGTTCTTGAAGAAATTAATGGAATGTCACATTATGGGGGAGTGCTATGCTTTGTGCATATCACTAGCCAAGAAAATGTGAATATTTGAGGAATGTCACATAATATTGATATCAATGCTTATCTAGCTATTGTGTGATATGACAAACTCATATAAGCCCCGAAATCGATAAATATCCATTAATTGATTCAATTTGGAGTTTTATTTGCAACTTGAGATTTTAGGTGCTTTGGGCTCCAATGATCTCTAGAATTTTATTGGAATCATCTCTTAGTTTGGATTATCACCAACTATAGCTCTCTTTGATTATATGTTGCTAGTTGGTGACATGATAAACAAAATTCCGAGCTTAGTGCTCAAATCCAAAGCCCTTACCTCATCCTTCCTCTCTCTCACCCAGTCTTCTCTGTGAAGAATCTGGGTAGGGCGGTCTGACCGTGCCCTAGCCGGTCTAAGACCGGCCCTGGCCTCAGACCTCGGTTTTTCTGGCAGGCCGGTTTAAACCGGCTGTAAGGCCGGTCAGACCGGATCTCCTCGGGGCAGTCGGGACCTTATCAACCGAAGGCATCTCTTCTCTTCCCATTTGCCTCATCTTCGGTTCCTTTTCTTCCCAACTTCAACCGGTGCCCCCAAGCCTCCTTTGTGGAGCTCTTCTTCTCTCCGGCGGTCCAACCGGGTATCCGGCCGCCTTGCTCTCCGGTTTTCCCTTCCGGTGAGGTTCCTCTTCCCTTTTTCCCTTCGTGTGTTGAAGAACTAGGGTTTGCTCTTCTCCTCTCATCCAAATCCTTTGTGGATTCTTGATGAAGGTGTTGATTCCCGGCTTCGTGGGTGATCTTGGAGCCTCTCCTCTCGCTTCCCACCGTTTCCTTGAGCCGGTAATCTCTCTCCCTACTCACATTGCTTCAATTTTCAAAGTTTTCCCCAAATAAGCTAGGGTTTGAGGATTCTTCGTCCAATCCTTCAAGTCAGTGGGAGAAAATTGTTAAGTGAGTAGATCGGGCACTGTGTGATGCCTCCCTGCTGCATTGTTGGTCAAAGATTTGAATTTCTTTGTGAGATTCAAATTTTCACCGCAGGTTTCTACGTCGGCCGGTTTAAACCGCCCTAGGGGCCGGTCTGACCGCCTGTGTGGCCGGTCTGACCGCCTCTGTGGCCAGTTTAAACCGCCTGACGAAGATCCTCTGCTAAAAATTGGCGGCAACAATGCATTTGCTTCTCTGTCAATTCCTTTGGCCTCTCCATTCCCTGTTATCTCTTATATATGTGTCTCTTGCTCTGTGTGACAGCGATCATGCCAAGGATGAAGAACGCCTCTCGTGGATCAGCAAGGGCAGAATCCTCCCGTGCAACTATCGAGGTTGAAGAACCAATTGAGGAGGAAATTGCCAGCGAAGAAGAAGTGGAGAGTGACAATATCTCTGAGCAGTCAGGTCAGGATCAGAGTGTGTCAGAAGATGAGATTGAAAATGAAGAGGATGATGAGATGGAAGATGACATGGACAATCTCGATCTATCCACTCTCATTGCTGAAGACTTTGCTATCTACAGGAGAGTGAATCAATATGAGCGAGCTCAGTCATCCAATGATCGTAGGTTCCGCACTCTCTTTCAGGAGCATGTTCATGAGTATGCATATGGACCAGAGAGGAAGTTTGCACAGCACAATCCAATCAAGTGGGACGTCATTGATCAGATTCCAGATTATGATGGATTGCATCAATTGTTTCAGAATGTTGGGCTTGCAGCTTTAATGTCTTTGTCCCAGGGCTTCAACAAGAACATCATCAGGCAGTTCTATGCCACTCTCTTTGTGGCCCCGGACAGATCTCAAATCAGGTGGATGACAGGACACCATGAGTATTCAGCTACCAAGGCGCAGATTGAGGTTATCTTAGGTTTTCCCCCAGGTGATGAGTTCAGCAGAATACATGATGAGGATCACCTATCTTTGGATGGACAGCTTGTCTACTACCGGCCCCATCAGCATCATAACAGACCTATTCGGGCGGGTAGAGTTGACGGTCTCTACACCATTCCCAGTGTAGTGAACCGCTTGGTCAGACGCAGTGTGTTGCCTAGGGGAGGCAACAATGATGAGATTCGGCCTCCAGCATGGAACATTATTGATCACATCATGAATGGCGTGAGGTTTGATGTTGTGCACTGCATGTTAGAGGAGATTGCTTCGTCTATGGGAGATGTCAACAAGCTAATCTACTACGCTCCCTACATCATGAAGATTATTTCAGCTGAGACAGACTATGCAGGGCCTCTCAGTACTTCTTTTGGCTTCTATACACCGAGAGAGAGGCAGCCAGTGTTTCATCCCCACATGGTGGCGGATCCACAGCAGGTTCCAGGTGCAGCTCAAGCACAGCAGCAGGATTTTGGTCAGCAGGACCATGGAGAGCCTCAGCACCAGCAGCAGTTTCCACCTCAGGGGTTTGTGCCACAGTTTGCAGATCAGGCACCTTATCAGTATGGAGTTCCACCTCAGCTTTATGATCCGTTCATGAGCAGCATGGTTGGACACTTTGAGAACCTGAGCATGAGCATGAGACAGTTCCAGACAGATTTGCGTTCAGATATTCATCAGTTTCAGTCAGAGTTCAGGGCAGACTTCGATTCCAGATTCTCTGCTATGTCTGGACAGCTGTCAGAGCTTGGGCTTCATGTCAACAGCATTGAGGAAGCTGTTCGCCCTGTCTTCCATCGTCGCCGCCGTGGTGACTCGTCTTCCAGTGCTCCGCCGCAGCCTCCTTCTTCTGAGTCCTAGGTGGGTTTTGGGGAGGTGTCTAGATTTCTTCTATTTTGGCACTTGATGCCAATGGGGGAGAAGTCTAGAGGGTTGTGGAGAAGTTAAAGGGTTAGCTTTGTGTTTTCCTTATTTGGAGCATGGGTAGTCGGGCTATATGGGTGCTAGCTATTTCTTTTGCTTGTATTATATATTTTGCTAGTATTGCTATGTATGTGTTAAGCTTGTATGATTATTCTTATAATATCTCCTGTATAAGCTTAAACACTTTCCTCTAAGTTGATCTCATGTGTTGAGACTTGATATACTTTGGACAACTATGTGCTTAATTGATATTTATGTGGTTCTTCAGTTTTATGTGATATCTTTTGTCCAAAGTATATACTTATGATCTTTGTGGTGTCATGCATGCATATTTAGACTTGATGTTGATATATTGTGCATTGCTTGTCTATATGGATCATATATATAAGGGAAACTCCGCCAAAATTTGAGATGAACAAAATATGCAATGAAACTCAAAATCATTCACATATGCATATATTGTGGGGGAGTTTGCCATATATATTGTAGCTCTACTAACATCAATCCCTTAGTGGTGTTTGATGCTAGTAAAGTAGGTTTTGGTATCCATAACATCTTTGTGGTGTTTGAAGCTATCAAAACTAGTTCTTAGTATACATTTTACTCGGATGAGATGTATACTTAGAACTTTAAATCTTCATTTACAACCCTCTAGTGAGATTGTCATCAATTACCAAAATGGGGGAGATTAAAGGTTCATCTAGCCCCTAAGTGTGGTTTTGGTAATTAATGACAATACCTATGGACTAACAATTATGTGAGAATTGTTTGAAAGATATTCCATAGGTGATGCAATGGTTGATGAAGTATGGATTCATTAAGGAATGCCATGAGATCAAAAGAGACGCATCGAGATCAATGAGTTCTAAGTGATGCTCATATGATCAAGAAGAAGCTAGAAAGAAGAAGACCTCGGATGATCAAGATCGTAGTTCAAGGAGTGAACTCAAAGATGATCGAGGCATACGAAGCTCATGAGTTGAGCTAAGAGAAGAACAAGAGAAAGTCCATGAGTTGGACTCAAAGAAGATTGACGATAAGCGTGAAGGCTAAGTCATTTGATTGGTTCAAATGACTAAGGTATATAGTCGTCAATCTGTGTTTATGGACTAACCCACATGCTATATATTTGAGAGTGAGTTGGAGTTAGATCCATATAGTGGCAAGAGTTGAATCGAAACATTCAAATGTGCCAAATGGAAGAGCAAGACCAAGTCGAGCACGGTGAAGACTCATGAACTTGATGCTTGCGGTTCAAGCCTTAGTGGTGAACCGGTGAAGAAGATAAAAAGAGAAAAGCCTCCCATACTTGGTGCATGGGGGAGCTATCATTTGGAGTTCATCAAGCTTCCAAAGATCAAGAGAGGATCGAAGTGGGAAGCGAGGATGAAGATGGTCATCAAGCTCAAGTGGAGTTGGTGACAAGCATAGAAGAGCAATGAGAAGCGTCGATATTTGGATGATGTGTTCATCGAGTCCGGCAAGGATTGCTCAAGGCAAAGGTATGCCGTAGACTAGGGTTTCCTAGTTTTACCGGTCTCAAGGAGTTTGGTGGGAGACCGGGTTATAGGTTCGATAGCCGTTCTATTAAGAGGGGCTAACGGACGGGTTGCGCGATCTTATCGTGTGTCGAGTGCTCAACCTTTGCATATTGCATTTGTGAGTCGGGTTTAGTCAAAATCCTAGAACTTTGTGTTCTAGGGTTCTGCCTGAGCCTCAGGCGGTCTGACCGGCCTATGCGGCGGTCTGACCGGCCTGTGGCTGTTTCCAGTAAGTTTCCCGGTTGTGCCGGGATGGGTTCCCGGTAGCTCCGTGATTTGCTTCTGGTCCTTGTTTTTTATCCCTTTGAGTTGGAGTTTCCGGTGCATCCGGATTTGGGTCCGGTGCATCCGGATTTGGTGTCCGGAGTATCCGAGGTTTTTACCCCGGAATGTCCGGACAGGTGCTCTCGGGGAGAGTTCTCTGGTGAGGCGGTCTGACCGGCTTTGTGCCCCGGTCAGACCGGCCTTCCTCGGGAGGGTGCTCGGGATGCCCAGAGCCCTCGGGGTTCGTCCTCGGGTGAGGCGGTCTGACCGGCCCATGTGGCGGTCAGACCGGCCTTGAGAGTTGTTGCCTGTCTGTGTGGCAGCTAGGCCCAGTGAGGCGGTCTGACCGGCTTGGTGCCGCGGTCTGACCGGCCCCGTGTATCCAGATGAGTCTTGGCTCATTTTGGATTGCTCTCGGGCGGTTGTCCGGAGTATCCGGGCATTTGCCGGAGTATCCGGGTGTAGTCCGGAGTGTCCGGAGTTTCTACCCCGGTATGTCCGGGCTTTGGTTTTCCAGTGTGGGCGGTCTGACCGGCCTTGTGAGGCGGTCTGACCGGCCCAGTGGTTTCCCTGTGTGTCAGGAGGTCCAACGGCTAGTTTTTATAGCCGTTGGAGTAAGGCGGTCTGACCGGCCTTGTGAGGCGGTCTGACTGGCCTTTTCGCAGAAACCTCCCAACGGCTAGTTTTTGGGGTTTGGGTATAAATACCCATCCTAGCCCGTGGGGGAGTGGGGCTGCTGCCTCTTGGGTCATTTGTTGATCCTTCCCTCTTGCTCCCACCCTCTTCAAAGTCCTCTAGTGCATGTGTTGCCAATTTGAGGTGTGAGGAAGAGTTAGTGCATCGGTTGCACTTGGCGTTTGCATTTGTTGCATCGTGTTGAGCATTTGGCGTCGATTGGTTCGAGCGCGTGTCCGAGAGCTTGTTACTCTTGGAGGCCACCGACTCCTAGACGGTTTGGTGGTTGAGAACTCGGTGATCTCTTCGTGAAGAATTGTGAAGAGGCCCGAGGAATTGTGAAGTGGCTTTGGATCTCGCCATCTCCGGGAGTGGAGAAAGGAGATAACCGTAGTGGTCGAGGAGACTCCGGAGAGTCCTCGAGAGGAAGTGGCTTGAGAGGGAGCCCACCTTGATCAAGAGTGATCGGGTCCTCAAACGGAGACGTAGGATATCGGTGGATATTCGAACTCCGGGTGATAAATCCTTTGTCCCTTGTCTCCTTTACTTATCGCAATTCATTCTTGCTATATTGTATATCTTGCATAGGATTGAATTGCTTGCAATATTGTATTGCTTATTTATCAACCTAGCTTTGAGATCATATTCATTTGATTAGGTTGCTTGTGCATTAGTTGATCTTAGCTTTTGAGGGGAAATAATCTAGTTCATAGCCAATAGTTTAATTCCGCATTTAAATTGGCTAGAATTGATTAGAAGTTTTAATTGCCTATTCACCCCCCCCTCTAGGCGACATCTTAGTCATTTAGGTCCTTTCATCTTGGAAGAACCGACAAAAAATCGGAGATTCCAACTTTCAAAGCACAGCGAACATATGTGAATGTTGGAGGTTCCTACTTTCAGAGCACATTGAACAGATATGAATGTCAACGGTTCTAACATGGAACTCAGATGTTCTAGGATTTTGAATAGCCTTAATAAGGCATCTCTAGAACAGATATCCGGAGGTTTTGACATTTCATTCGGGACTTCCCGAGATTTTAAATGACCTTGAATGAGGTGCAACAAGACATGTACTCGAGGGTTCTGAGAAAAAACTTGGACATTCCGGGATTCCAAAGAGAAGTCTAGAACAAGAACTCAGAGCATCTGGAAAACTTCTAGTTGCTCCGATTTTAGAGCATTCAGGACTTGGGCGATTCCAGAACTGAAACTTGGAGGGTTCGGAAAGCACACTCGGATATTTCAAGATTTCCAAGGAAGCCTAGAACAGAGATTTAGAGCATCCGGAATATTTCTGGTCGCTTCAACTTTAGAGCACTCAGGACTTAGGCAATTCCAAAATTGAAATTCTGAGGTTCCAAGAAAATCTCAGATAGGAAAGGCTAACTCAAAGGCTTCGAGTCCTCTAACTCCATAGACAAAACTGAATCTTGGATACTCTGAGATGGATCTTAGAGGTTCTGAATTTGTCTACAAAAGCGTGTAGAGAGTTTCCAAATGCCTCTTTAGATTTTGAAATTAGTTCCTAGTTGAGCATTAAGCAAGACACTCTCACCAGCTTCTTGATTTCAGCTTGCATTAATAGTATGGTTTGTCCTAAACTCAATGTGATTCCATGAAGCACTAAAAGAGCTAGAAAATGTCCTTAATCTTCTTTTCTTCAAGTCGTTCTTCTTTTAGAACTTTTCAGAGGTCACTAATGCTGGTAAAAATACTTATTTATGGGACTAACAACCTGATCACACTTGATGCACACATTAGTCCCTTAATTATTTGTCATTAATCACCAAAAGTCATTTAGGAGGCCAAGATGTACTTTTCACGGATACATGATTTAAGAGCTATTGCATTTTCTATTTCAAAGCTAGATTTTAGCAAGGATGGAATTACTTGTTTTGTCCATCTTGTCTTGTCCACTATGTTGCAGTGGTTTTAAAAGAATCTCTATTGGACATTAATGCGCACCTAACCGGCCTCATCCGTCCATTAGCATCTTGTTTCGGATGCAGGTGTTTAAGCTGTTAAGACAAACCAACTTGCTCCTGGTGCAGGTGTGTAAGCTATTAAGACAAACCATCATATGTAAGCTGGATAGATTTTTTGACTACAAACCAATTAGGGATCACATCGTAAAAATATTGCCCTTTTGGTAGAAAGCGTGTTGATAATGAGTACTATAACTCTACCGTATAGGATGGCCTTATCCAAATACGATATCCCAGGGGTCTTCTAGATACCTGGAGCAACAACCGTATCTACGAGGAACTCTAGGAAGATAAGGAAGCTGTGTGTAGGTTTCGGATACCACTTAAACAAGGAAACTTATCCCTACGTTTAAGGATAATAGGAGTCCTACTCGGAAAAGAGTTCGTGCCCGATACGGGATACTCACTACCAGAGGACCCTACAGAGAAGAGGACGAAGAGAAGACAGAGAGAGTAACTCAAACACATGAAGCCAAACGGATCGACTCGAGGAGACTTCTGAGCCGAGTAGAAGGGAAGGCAACACCCTCGACATTGACTCTTGGCTAGTAATAAATTTCCATTTAGGCTAGTTTTTTTTCCTTGTACTCTATCTGGAGATCAATACAAGACACACATGACATAGAGTTATTATCCGCAGGGAGGCCCGAACCTGTATAAATCCTTGTCTCTCGACGATTTGATTTGGCACGAGTGGGTGTCCGCAACACTCATACTTTCATCATATACACCTGTAAGATCAGTGGTTTACCAATCATTGACATGTGTCCTTGGTTGGAAAATGTGTTAGAAGTCCCTCGGCACGTGTATTGTTTACATGGATAGCTAGCTTCCGAACTAGATGACATCGTCGTTTTAAAATTAATTTTATAATTTCAAAAACCACTGTTGTCAATCAAGAATTCAAATCATGATAACTTTTTACTGTTGTGTTTGTTTTGGTGAGAGCTTCAAAACTAGACCGTACTTGGATATGTATAGAAGATTTTCTCTACTTCATGATAATATTACTATCCACTATATTGTGTTAGTTGCCTATAACTATTTTTATTGTCCACATATTCGTCCACTACCTGTGTTTTTCCAGCTGTCTATTGCAGTATACTACATGTTGTCGTCTATCGTATACAATACTTTTTGGTCATAGTATATTGCACTCATGGATAGTTATTTATCGTATATTTGTCGACTATATTTTAATATAGTTATTTACTACGTACTTGTTTACTATATTTTTTGGTCGTCGTCTATTGTATTTTTCCTCCCGAGTATTTGCCCCCCTTTTGCACCCACATTGCCCATAAGAGATATGGGTGAAAACAGTTGGTGTAAGTGACAAAAAAATTATACAACCAATGACTGAGAACTCGGTGAAAAAACCAGTGACAAACGGTGGGAAAACTAAAAGAAAAGAGTAAAAAACCACGGTGACAAAACCTGAAGAAAAACATTATACTAAGAAAAAGAAACAAAAAAAGGAAGAAATGAAAATGGAAAACCACAACCCTAGGGCCATCGCTGGAGTGACAAGCGTGAGGCGTTATGTAGCGCAAGTGTGGAACGTTTCTCAAGCACCTTAATCGTCTTAAGCGGTGTTCCGTGTTTACTAATAATAAGATGGTGGTAAACATTTACACCGTAGTGGCCCACAAAATATTTACAAACTAGCACCTAAACGGCTTTACCACCTTCATCAGATTATCCAAAAGACTAAACTGCAAACATAAACTTTACCCCCTTCATCGGATTATCCAAAAGACTAGACTACAAACATAACGGGGACATATTTGATAGACTAAGTTCTACAATACAACCTCTGTGCAATCCATTACCAAAAGTCATAAAAATATTGAAAATAATTTACATATACTTCTAAACTTGCTCTATCTATATTTAAGATTTCAAGTTTAAATATGACCTACGTTAGGAGTAAGAAAAAAGAGAAAATATGACAAAATTTAAGAATTTTTCTATCAGAAATTTATCTTTCTTGTTGCTTCTAACATAGATCATATTTGAACTTGAAATTTCAAAAATAGGTAGACTGAGATTAGAAAGTATATGCATAATTTTTTCTGTTGACAAAAAATTTACACGAAAAGGCTAGATTGCACCAAATACGCCCCCATATAACACACTATCTTCCAATTTCCATCGCTGGCACTGGCAGCAATAACAACTCACTCCACCTTTATAAATAACCACCGAGCCTTTCCCTATCTAATAACCACACCCTTTCACACATTTCTTCTCCAACCCCTCACGTTAACAGAACTACCAAACCAGTCCTTGCCTCTCTGTCCGGCTCTCCGCTAAGTTTTTTCCCGCCACGATGGCATCCGGTTCAGGCAAAGACCCGGACGACCACATCCGAGAACCGGTCCATGGGCACGGGCAACTAGAGGACTCCAATGCCGCGCCTGCCGCCGCCGCCTCCACTGAGCCGCCGAGCGCTGCGGCAGCCGAGGGCGGCGCCGATTTCCCCTCGCCGTCACCTACCCCTGCCCCGCCCATCGAGCGCTCCCAAGAACTGGTCCGTGAGCAGGCCGGTGATGGAAGCCGCGGCACCGAGGGATCGAGCTCCGCTTCGGCGGGGGTCGACCGGAAGGGCAAGAAGGTCGCCGCTGTTCCTTCTCCGACAGATTCCTCACCAACCTCGTCGAGCAGCAGGCCCTCCGTCGACGCCGCTGCATCCGGAACCGGGACGTCAAGCTCCGCGGCGGACAGCGGCAAGGGTGTCACGTGGAAGCATCCGGTGGTGGCCGGGACGATGGTAGTACCGAAGGTGGCGATGCGGCGGTTTGAATGCACGCCCGTGGTCGAACACTTGGAACAAGAACTGGCGGCGATGAAGGAGGCGGATAGGCGATGGACCGAGAAGGAGGAGAAGAAGAAGAAGAAGAAGCAGCAGGAGGAGGAGGAGGAGGAGCAAGTGATCGTGCGTATCTTGCGTTCTTGGAGTTCTTGGAGTGTGTTCTTGAGCGTTTCTTGGAGTTCTTGGAGCGTGTTTCTTGAGTGTTTTCTTGTTTCTCTTGAGTAGGTGAAATTGCCGCAGGCCACGGAGGCGCTCTGGAGCAAGTTAAAAAACTACAGCATGAAGAAGGTATAACCTGAATCTTGTCCTTCTTGCTTGCTTGTGATCCTTGGCTGTTCTGAGCATTCTTGTGCCAATTTTGGTGTTCGGGATATGGATTGTGATCTCGAAGTTCGTGTCAATGTAAAGTAGGAAATCGTTTTGTATTAGCATAACCCTATCCGACGCTTGTAGTCTCCTGACGTGCAAGTTAGTGTGGCTGCCGTGATTATAGGGATTGCATCGACCAATCTGTTGTAACTTCCTTGTACTTGTATGCACGCGTATATATAGAGAGAGCAGACCGATCGGTCCTGCTACGGCAAATTCCTCCTTTGACTGAAATCTTGGGGGGATGATTTAGAGTAATACAAGCGGAATCGTTGGGCAAATGTTAGGGCCAATTTGACTTTCTGTTACGCCTAGATTAGGCATTTCGTGATTATTACTCGAGGGTCTTCTTATGATTAGTCAAAATTATTAAAGATTTAGGTGTCCATGCTTGTATTGATCATTCTTCTATCAAGTGTGATAGCATATTCGTTGGCAGTGTAAAATGTGGTGAGATATGGGGATCATGTTTTGATCAGTGGTGGCTGTGATATTTTGGCATGAATCCTGAAGACAAATATATCAGCTTTCAGTGTAATGAATGATGTTACAGGGGAAGTTGTTCTGAATGTTTATGCGGGGTTGTTCTGATTGTTTATGCCATCACATAGAACAGCAAAACAAATTGGCCACTTTCATGCAAAGTCATTTACCGCTTGCTCTGGAGTTGCTATGTTACCTGAAAGGCTGAAGCTGGATTGGAAGCCTTAAAACTCAATTCATATAAATAATTGACAAGAGTAGTTTTGGATATCCCAAATTTTTCAATCTTGCTACTCCTTTCACCTTTTTTACTAGTCCGAATGTGATTCATGCCCGGTATGAGCATTCTTTTACCAACTTTGCGAACGGAATGTGGAGTGGGGATCTTGGTGTTCTTGATTTCTTTTTGTTCATGTTAAATTTTTGGATGATTTAGTGTAATCATGGCAAGAAATCTTGGTTAGACAATCAGAATGGTGTGGCATCCTAGAGTAGAGAAGAAATCTTGGGCAAATGTTAGGAGTGTTTTTGACCTTCTTCTTTTTTTTGCCTAGAGTAGACACTTCCTGATTACTGCAATGTTTTGGTAATAGAGCCTGAAGCCAAATATATGAGCTTTCATTGTTAATGAATGGTCTTATAGCGAAGCTTGTCTAGATTTTTATTCGAACGTAATTTCTGTAAATCATTGGCCATTACATGCAAAATCACTTACTACTTCAGAATTTGGTCGAGAAGTTTCACCATTTGGTTGTCTGGTACCTGAAACTGGCCAGGAAGTCTCAAAATATATTTCATGTATTTGGCAAAAGTTAAGAAGTTTCGGAAGCACCAGTTTTGTGGTCTTGCTATTACATTTCTTTTTTAGATAATGGAAGAGAGAACTCTCCGAGGCTCTGGATTTACATTCTTTATAAATTCCATACGTTTCCTATTCCCTTGTTTCTTATTTTGAAATGTTTGATCTTGATGTTAATTATGTACAATTGCTTCTAAGTCTGGCAAGTTATATGGATTTTAACCCCTTTTTTGTGGAATAGATTTCGGCCAGAAAAGGAAGCCAAATATATTGGGGCCATGTGGATGACCAGGTTTGACTGCTTTTTGCCTTTGACAATATTCTAAGTGTGCATGAAATGTCAGGATCAAGATCCTAGATCAGATGATACTGTGATTCATGCTGCCTGTACAACCAACTGTTCGGAGGGAATATGTTCTCTTGTCTGGATACTAAATTGTATATTAAACTCTTGATTGTGATGGAACTTGAATCGGCCTTGTACTGTTGTTGACTTTATGAGACGTTGTATATCTTTCCCTATTTTCTTACTGAACAACAACCAATCAATGTCAATACAGGTATTATATTTGTTAATGGTTTCAAACATTTTCAGATAACATCGAAACCGAAAAACCTTGAAGCAAAACAAAATTTTCATCTCATTTTAAATCTATTGTTTCCTGGTTCTACTCAGTGTAATTTGAGATTTTCCTTATTTGTGTGTGTGGTGCAGACACTTCCCATCACTGAAGCCATTAATCATTATTTTGGTTACGGTTATACGGCTACAGCACAAGGAGAAGTTCCTGGTAATGTGATGAACCTTCTTGATGCCTATTCGGAATTTAGGCCGGTGGATGGAGATGGGGAATGTTTCTACAGGAGCTTCATATTTTCCTACCTTGTAATTGTCCTCCTCCCTGTTTTTCAACATAGGATGTATGTCTAGTTATTTATCTCTCTTTGTTTTGTGAATGTACAACAGGAGCAAGTTCTTGACAGGCAGGACACACATGAGGAACACCGTCTCCTTGCTGCTGTTGAAAGAGTGAATATGCAACATGCACATCTTGGATGGGCCTCTGAATTTTCCAGGAGCCACAAAGTAAGTTGTTGCCTTTCTCCATATTTGGTTTCTCTGAGATAAACATTCCTGTAAGGGATGATTCTCTTCAAGTTACAGTACACTTCAAGCTGGATCTGGCATCTCACAATCATTGTTTTATCATTTGCAGGAGATGCACAATTTGCTTCCCATCACAGTTTTACACCCTGTTGACATTAACTCAAATTCGAAGCTTATTGTAAAGTTAACAACCCAATTGTAACAAAATTGCACCATAAGAGAAGTTTACTTGCAATGGAGCACTACTAATGATACATATAACGCGCAAGAATATAATTGTATGCTTCTTTGAACACTGAAATGCTGAACCACGTGCTATTTCTTGTGGTGTAACCATCTCACTATTCTGTTGTCAATTATTTTTCTTCCTTAACTACTATCTTAGTAGATTATTAATAACCAAAGCTTCTCGGGCGAGTTATCCTAGTTGTGTTTGTTCATATCTTGTTATTGAATAGCAATATTCTGTAAGCATTATTGTAATGTACGGTTTAGCCTTCCAGTTAAACTCCTCTATAGGTGCAAAATGCCAGCTGTATGTAATGATTACCAAATGCGATTCATCGAGTCACTGATTCTTTCAGGCATTTAAGAAGCTGATAAAGAAAGTAATGAGATGGAAGAAACAAGGCAGATGGAGCTCTGTAGCATCAACTAACAGGTTTTGATACGTTGGTTTTCTGCAATTCCATCAAAGTGTTGCGCCAGAATGCTTCCATCTCACTGACTTAACATGCGCCTTTTTTAGCTACCGTAAGCAGAAACTTCTCAACTTCTTCAGCACTTACGATACAACGGAAGACAGTGAGTAAAACACCCTTGAACTTATGTTTCCTTCAGTTCATCCTAATTCATGGTTGTGACAAATTTTGTTGGTCAGTTTTTGTTTTCCTCAGATTAGTAGCAGCTATCTGGATATGCTCGCACAGGGAGGAGTATGAACCGCGTATAACTGGGCTCAGAGAAGACTACAGTCTGAAAGATGTCAGTATCAACATCACTTCCCTTACGTTACCTCGTTCTGAGTACTTGACATTCATTTTACCTGACGCGTTGCTCTACAAACAGTGGTGCTTTCGGCGTGTTACTCCATCTCGTAAGTATACAGACCATGTTCAGATGACAGCTTTGGCGAGCGCTCTTGAGGTACCTCTCAGAGTGGAGCAACTCATTGAAGGACCTGCTCAAGATATCTATACTGGTCCTGGAGGTCCCCTTGTGAGTGTCACCTTGCTGTTCACGGGTAACCACTACGACATCATCTACCCGCTTCCTCCTTCTGATGAGAGTTCAAGTCAACAGACTTCCCTGGGAGAAAATTCTGCTGATGAGAGTTCAAGCCAACAGGTTCTGCTGGGTCGACGTTGAGTTCGGCTGCTGCCTGTAAATATGAGCGTTTCCAAGTTTGATGGTGGAGAATTAGACATACACTGATGAAGTAGGTAGGTATAGTATATACTTGTGCATTCTTCCTTTGTTGGCACAAACTACTGGTGCCAATTGATTGATCAGTAGCTGTTCCCTTGTCTGAAGAGTGCGACAAGAAAAACTTGTGTTGTATTTTGTTTGAATTGTTTGCTGGGATACAGTGATTCTTTTGTGATCATATTCATATGTGCTGAACTTGTGCCCATTTTTTCCTTTGTGATACTTCCCATCTTGGCTGGCTATCCTGCTTGCGCCTGAATCTGTATGATCATCAAAAAATTTCGAGAATGAACTTGAATGATAAGCTCAACGTGGTGCTATTTGGCTTGACGTGCTACCTTAGTTCATTTTTAGTTTTTTCAGACATTGACATGTCTTTTCTTTGCTGAGTGAGTGAGCTCCCACTAGGATTTGGATGTTGATGGCACAACTCGACAACCATATCAAGAGGTGATTTTCATTTTAATAATTTTTCTATTTCTTCTAATTGTACGATGATTAAATCATTTAATATACAATAGTAATAAAGTATTTTCTTGTGGCGGTGAGCTACGAGGGCGGCAGAGGGTGCGGGTGCCGAGGGAGGTAATCGACGGGAAGAGAGGAGGAGAGATCGGTGGGTGCGCGTTAAACCTACCCCGCATTTAGGCACACGTTAGCAGATTCAAATGATAAAGTAACATTCGCTTAAAACTGTCGGTTATGTTGCTTCCTTGGCCGCATGGTAGAATGGGTCTGTTGATTGGTTTTGGGAGACAACACTCTTGCGTTCCTTCCGTATATCGTACCACTTGTAGATTCACTCCGGCCGTCTCTCTTTCGTGACTTGTTCTTTTATTCCGGGAAATGACGTGTTTTCAGTAATATGGCATATGAAAAGTTTTCACGCTCTGACGCTATCAAGGAAGTAGTCCGAAAGCACGATCAGATATATACGAACATCTTTGTTTTTTAAACTTAAGAGATGTGTTCTCCCATGGTTCTATCGTATCACGACATGAGACTCTCAGAGATCGAAGGAAAGGTTTACTGAAAAAAAAAGAATGAAGGAAAGACTAAGGGCCTGTTTGGATGGCCGGTTTTTAGCCTAATCCATGCGTAAAATACAGCCCACATAAATAATTCTGCCCTGCTAGGAATACACTGTTTGGATATCCGGTTCTGGGTCAGCCCAAATCTTGTCGTTTTGTTTATTCCACCGGTAAAACAAAACACCCCTCCACCCCTCCTTTTTCTAATCCGAGCCCGAGCCCGATGCTCTCCGCCCTGCCTCTGCCCGCTCGGGCGCCGCCCCTCCCGCCTCTCCCGCTCTGCCTCTCCCCCCTCCGATGCCGCCTCTCCCCGCTCCGCCCTTCCTCTCCCCGCTCCGACAGCCGCCTCTCTCCACTCCGCCCCCGCTTCTCCCATGGCGTCCTCACCACCGACCGCGCCGCAGCTCTCCTCTCCGGTTGCTCGACCGCCTATTGCTCCTCCGAGCTCCACACGGCCATGGTCCGCGCGCCGCCGCCATCTTCGCCCTTCTCTAGCCCCGCTGCTCCGATGCCCCCGCCGTCAACCACCTCCTCCCGCCCTAGCCACTCCAGGTACGCCCAATCTCTTCCACTCACGGCGGCGCTGCCCAAACACGAGCAGAGGATGATGCCCGAGGTCTCGGTGGTTGATGATGCTCGGTGACGCCTGAGGTATCGCCGGAGGTCACCGTCCAAGGAGGAGCCGTCGGAGGTCTCGTCGGAGGTCAAGTTTTCTGGACGAGCGAGAGAGCCACGGTTGATTACCAAACAGCTAATTACAGGTCAATCAAATTACATTTGTATTCAAGAGTTTTTATGGGGACAAGTATATTACCAGTGCAAAACTTTTACAAGTGTGAAATTTTACTAAACTCCCAAATGGGGCCTAAGATGTAAGTTGCTTCAGTTGGAAGGGATCGCAAATTTGCAACCAACTGTATTGAGTTTTTAGTAACAAATCAAAATATCAAGTTAAAATGGTATGCGACAGTAAATTGATACAAAATTTATGAAAGATAGATCCGACGGAATCGTTTGTTCGACCGAGAAAGTCAAGCGCTGGTTCCAGCAACACTCACATGTGCGGTTTTGAGTGCATCCAGCGAGATGAGGCCATCCTTAACGACTCTACGGCACAAAACGTTGTGCATGTTTGGTTGCCTAAATGAATCTCAATCAGGCTCATCAGACGCAGATAAAAAGTGTTGGGTTGCTTGCATCGTCTCTTGGGCTAGACCCGGGGAATCAAAAGAATTAGTCGTTTCTTCAGGGCCAGGCCTGCGTGGGCGCAAGGCGTGCAATGAGGCTAGCTCAACACGTGCAGGAGGAAGATGAAGTGGAATTTAGGGTTACATCCGCTGGTGTGAGCGGAACTTCGCGGCACGCTCTCCTCTTTCTTCCAGTGAGCAGTGGTTGATGTGTCCAAAATATGCATCATTCATTTGCTCATTTGTTGTATATCCTTGGACTAAAATTATTCATATTACGTCTCATAGAGCTAACTTTATATCTCTTCGCACAAATATCGATATTTGTTATCTCACATGTGAGCATTGCATAATCCTTAGTTTTATTAGCTTTTATTATTTTTATTGTAGTTTAAAAGCTTATTGGAACTCCTATGGACTTATCACGATGGGTGGAGCCAAGTTGGGATTGATTTGATGGAGTTATGAGTATTTGATACACGACCCTTGGAGTACTTCATATTTAGAGGTTTCACAATATGTTCAAACAGAATATCTAACAAAAGGAGGTTGTGGGGATCATTGATACTAATCCAATGGCATAAAGATCACCTCAAATTAGAGTTCTAATGCAAATTGGCGATCAAATTACAAAACCCTGCACGGAGATAAAATCAAAACCTTGGACGGGTTCGATACGGGCCAACTAGCCCGTACCACTTGCCTACGGGATTTTGGGGCTATACGATTGAGTCACGAAAATTGACTTAACTTTCCTGTTCTCTGATTTGGACACGGTTTGTTTCTTGGATTCTTTAGAAAATAAGGAAGGTATTTGGAGGGTCTAACCCATGTGTTAGCCCTTGGATCAAAAAAGGAAAATAAAAAAGGAGAGCAACATAACCATCGGTGCCAGCCCTAGGCCATGCGCCCCAGCCTCCATCGCTCTAGATTAATTATTTAGTTGGAATTATTTAGTTGGAAGTGAGAGAGAAGGTAGAGAAAAATGTTGTTCTCTTAGTGAAGGGATGATCCTTCACGTCCAATGGATCTCTTTTTCTTAATTTCTCCATTGTAAATGACACGTTTTATAATTTAGTTTTGGTCCCTGTACATTTTTAGAACCATTCAAAGATAACCTATTGTATAACATGCTGAAAGCAGCTACATAGCGACCATCATAGTGTAGTCTTATCCAGTGATGTGCCGACCCATCTCCTGCTATCGAAACGTGAGGTTGTCAGAGCGCCAAAGTTTCTCTTGTTTCTATGCATGCATGCACAGTGGCCCAAAAAAAGATGTTAGCAAAAGTCCCTTCGATTATGAAATTTTAAAATATTTTATCTCTTAAACTGCATACCTAATCCACACTTGAGTATGTTTCACTGACTTTTTTCAGGCCCAACAATTATCCGGTAGATTTGTGGGCTATCATGCTATTGGTACACCACACAGTAACGTAATATCATCTCCACACTCACAAGCAACCCTGATATACTAGGAAAGCAAAGTTTGCGAAAATAAAGTGCAGAAAGAAATAACCAAGATGACATGAGGTATTTGTTGCCAGAGTTCAGATCTTTTGGGGGAATCCTACGTCTTTGTTTGGGGAGCTCGATCACTTTCACTACCACAGATGTCCTATTCTATGATGATCAATGTTTGTCACAGAACGTTACACAATCGTCATGAAAACACTTTTATGACGAAGTAGTGACGAAAATTAATACTTCATGGTAGCTGCGTCACATATGATTTTGCATGACAAATGGACAAATTTCGTCATAAAACCGTGACGGAAAATTGTTTGTCATAGAAATGTAAACGTTCTATGACGATATATGTTGTCATAGATGGCCGCAAAAATGTCACGTGTGGTGTTCATTTTCATCATGAAAAGCTATGCTGGACTGCCTAATCTGATGTTGACGCAGCATTTCATGACGATATTTGTGTCATGAATGGTGATATGTCACCTTCTTTATTCGTCATAAACGCTTAGGCGGGTCGTAACTGACGCAGCTGCCACGTTGGATGCTGACATGGTGGTCGTGCCGTGATGAATTTTAGTTCGTCATAATGTGTGTGCCAACGTGTTGCCCAGGTGCCATCTAACGTGTCAATCTGGGGTGACAAATATTTTCGTCATAAAAATTATAGCTGACGTGGCGCCAATCATTTCCTGGCCTAGTCTATACGGCCCAGTCTATTTAGTTCGGTCCAATCATTTGGTTCATATCTCCATTCCGAACCAGATTTTTGGCCTGTATGTTTTGGTTCAGTACAACTATTTTGGCCCACGATTTGCTAGGCCGATTCAATTTCTATTTTGGTTATATCCAGCCCAAATACACATTAGGCCCACTGATCCGGTCTTTTGTACAACCCATATAATATTTGCAGTCCAACATTAGCTAATTTCAACATTGATTGGACATAAAAGAAACTGGAGATAGATAACACAAACATATATTTAACTGATTTAAGTACAATTTCAGCTAGCAAAACATAAAGTTCTAGCTACCAAAATACAAATATTGTTCATGGTACTACATTGAACATCACACCTAAATAGCACATAATAAGGTGACTAGCTAGGAACCATCCCAACTACCAAAACACAATGTTTCACCAGCTCAAACAGTTGCAAGACATGTCACCATTCCAGCTATCAAAACACGAAGTTTCACAAGCACAAGTATTAGCAAAACATGCCACCCTGCAAAGTTCTTTCAATAACATATCAAGGAGTGTTTTGAACCTGTGATAAGGTCAACAAACAACGAAGAATTGCATCTGTCTCTTCTTGCTTCTTCAAAACTTGTTCCATATCTTGCTGATGCTTCTTCACAACTGCTTGTTCCTTGCCTCATCTGCTTCTTGTGCACGCTTCTTCCATGTTTCGAGCTCTTGCTGTTGATACTCAAGTGTTTCTCGAAGTGCGGCTATTCCTCGTCTCTCAGACTCAAGTTCTTCACAAATGGTCTTAGAGCTTGACTCCAAGCCAACATTCTTCAGAAACTTGCTTGTTGCACTTGACCGAGTTATTACTTTCGAAACAACATTTGTACTAGTTCTTGGTTGTTCACCATCTTCAATAGGATCCTCCATCATAGCTTCCATTTCAGCCTATGATTGCAAGGAGTTTACATAATTAGTAAAAACAACAATCAGATGAGCATAAGGCAAAACAATAGAGAAACGTTGCTATATAAATGGTGCTTTGTGTCAATAGTATGTTGATGTGTTTCGAAAACAAATCAAATGAATGTGACAGTATTGGGAATAGTACAGAACTTGTTTACAAACTAGAGGAGTAGGCAACAAGGCAAGCACAACATCCATTCAGTAAAGATAAATTAGCAACTGTCAATACCTTGTAGAAGCTATATTTATGACAAGACTATAAATAGATCAGGTTAGAGTGACAAAAAATTGACAAATGACAAATTTAACATGGTCATATTATGACAAGAATAATTATGAATAGCTTGGTACATTTAAATCAAAAAGTAGGATAGCAAGGCATGAGATAGCACTTACAATTGCTTGTTGTACAGGCTCGCTAAACCCCTTTTTCGTGCTATTGTGGCATTCCTTGAAAATGTCAATTGCATTGAATTCTTTATCCTTGTATTTCTCCTTCTATTGATGTTGGAAGAATTACATAAGTCAGGTTGGCAAATTAAAAGCAAATGTAACTTGGTATTGGAGAAAAGCTTGTTGTCATAGCATGCTTTCTTGTACTAAGTTCTCTGAACTACAGAAATTCTATGAACGATGTGTTTGAAGAGTCTGGCAAGATTTTGTGATATTGCAGTGTATTTTTGTTGGACATGAACACGCTGATCTACACTAAGGATAAGAAATATGAACTTGAACATAAATGTAAATTTGTAGAAGTAGCAAACTGATGACTACTTAATTGATAAGATAAATCTTAAATAGGAACAGATATCAACCTTGACATATCCCATTGCTTTCTTTTTCTCACCAAAAGCATTATTAAGTTGTATATAAATCATGTAAGAGAAGGGGAAACTATTCCAATGAACCATTAAAATATATGGAGAAGAGCAGTAGAGAAACTCTTAGCATACAAAAATGAAATGATAGAAAAGAAATGCAGACTGAATTGAGCTAAAATTGGTGCATGAAATTAAAGGTGCAGCAAAACAGAGCCTTACCAACACTAATTAGCACATCCTGTTAGCATTTGATTTTGATATATATCATTTTAAATGAGGAACAAAAGAAGTTCAGCAACACAACATTGTTAGTAAACCCCTTTTTTCTCAGCATGCCAAATTTTAAAAATTTAAACCAAACCTAGAAATGACTGAAATTGTATTGACACCTAGTATAAGGATAGTAAGCATCAGGAAAATATGCTCAATATGAAAATAAGTATACAGGGAGGTTAATTGTGTCAGTTCTTAAGCTTGCATCTATTCGGTTTTAACCATTTATCAATTATTGTTGCTTACATGATTTTGATATACCTGTATCACTGTTGGCAATATAGCTTGATAGTCAATAAGTAATCAATAATTACTCACCACAGCATAGCAATGAGCAATGTAGCTCCTAGAACTTGTGGTCTGGTGAAACTTGACTTTAGCTCGGTTCTGCTTGTTCTTTTCAGAAGATTCCTATAAAAATGCAGTTATGTAAGGCACATTCAAAATAACAAATTTGACAAAGTAATGAAGTGATTTCGTAGTTCAGACCTTGTTTTTTGGGTCAAACCACTTCGACACTAGTTTTCTCCACTCTTCATCAGTGATATTAGATACCGGAGATGTTGTCCTCACTAGATTAGCTGGAACGCCGTCAAATACCTCTTTTTCAGCCTATAGCGCGCCTGTCGTACCCCACATTTGAGTATATCGGCACATGCAACCTTCGTTGCCTTATTATTGGTGTCCAAGGCCAACCTTCCCTGACAAAATGAATTAAAATCATGTATGAAGCATACCATCTTAGATGTTGTATATATGATAACCTTTTTACTAATGATAGATTAAATATATGAAAAAAATAAACTTTGAGAGGTAGGAGAAAAAATTGTAATGGAGGTTATGCACAATTACTGGACAATATCATCAGCAGTGGCCAAGATGAGTATGCAGCCAATTGTCTCATGTATTCATGTTGTAGGTAATCAAAAAAGTTTCACGTGTACCATAAAAAAAGAATCATGCAGTGCAATAAAAATAAAGAGCATGATGGCATATGTTCAGCATATATATGTGCATATGGTTTCTTTTGGATAATTCATACTAATTAAAGCACATCAATAGTTAGCATATAGTTACAACATGTAGCAGAACAATGCAAAATAAATATAGTGCAAGAATCAAAAGACTTACAGACAATGTGCCCACGAAGTTATCTAAAACAGTAGAGTCTTTTTCCTTGTACTCTTTCCAATGTGAGAGGATAGGCACACTCCGCCTAATGGCAATGCCACCCTCTGACGCTAATTTGGCAGCTTGCACTGGTTCTTCTGTCCTTCTCTTCCCCTCGACAATAGTGATGGGCAGTCTTTTTCCCATAGTCCTTGTCATCCAATCAAGCAATTTGCCCATTGTGTTTGCCCTCCTCCCTTTTTCGACAGTTGATGGCGCATCTAAAAATAAGTAATTGATTCAGTGCATAGTAGATCTGTATTGTAAACAATAAAAGGTAGACAACACTATAACTTGCCTTCATCGTTGAGCTGCATGTGCTCCTCACAGTTGTCAATACCATCACCAACTTGCAGTGCATCATGCGAGGAAGTACGTTCCACACCCATATCACATGTTGGTTGGGTGCTTTGTCCTTCATATGACCAGTCCCTAACAGGACTTCCAGTGTGCACTTCCTCTCTACATTCAGTCCTATCTTCAACATTTGGTCCTGAGTCCACTTGTTCTTGAGTTCTATCTTCATGAGTTTTAGTTTTTTACAACCTCTCTGAGAATCTAGTTGGCTGCTCCGCTTGTGTCCCTGCCCTCACTCTTTTTGTAGGTCTTGTCCCCCCTGGAGCCATCTTGACAGTCTTGTTAGCAGTCTTTGTGCAAGTCTTGTTAGAAGTCTTAGAGGCCTGATATAGAAGAATACATGAACGTAAATAGCTTATTTAAAATAAATAGAAGCAGAATAAGAAATACTTAAATACAGGACTGCAAGATACTAATTATATGTAGTAAGCAGCCTAACATCCTTAGCCCTCCTACGATAGTAGAACCAGCACCTTAGATGTGCAGGTAGTAGTTATGGATTTATCCTCCATCGGCAGGTCTTCGTCGTCTAATGAGGCATTGTCATTTTCTTCTCCTTCACAGCTCCTATCCTCCTTAGGATCATACTCTGATCTGGAGTCTTCGCGGTTACTACACTTGTTCTTTGATTGCTTATTCTTTTCAGGGGAAAGTTTGGTGGTTACTCTCCTAAGAATACTTCCTAATGCATTGATGCCAAGTTCTTGCATTCTTGTATTGTTCCTCATCAAGTTCTCAAGCTGTATCCTCTCGTACCCATTTAGTTCAGGTTCTTTCATGAATTAAAAAATAACAATAAATTGCAATAGCATCAGAATGACAAACCAATAGTGAGTAAAAATCCAAGAGCACATTTGTCCCAAAAACATCCTCAAGCATATGCATGAAAAGATTAATGACAACGGTGCTTCACCACATTTATAGTGCAAGAAATTATAAATACACAAGTAAGATTTCATAATGTTTTTTTACATAGATTTCATATTATAAATTATAAATTATAAATACGGTTACTACACAACGGTGCTTATATGCTGCCCTTTGGTTATTGTATAGTGTTTTTTTTTCTTTGGATGAAAAATGTGTGAAACTGTATTGCATTCCATCACAATCAATCTAAAATAAGCAAATGATATATGGCGCAGCAAGAGATGGTGATATATGGCGCAGCAAGAGATGGTCTAAACTATTAAGCCAATGCAACAATCATCATGGGCTCACAGCTACTCCACCACACCTATCCTCCTCAGTCTATATAAACATGTTTAGAAGCTACCTACTAGCACTCCACATGTCTACTCAATCAACTGAGATTGTCTGTGTTTGATACGGATGTTGGGGTTGTCGGCATTTTGATGTCGTTTTCTTCATGCTCCCGTGCGGTTGGCCTTGAGGGGTGGGGGCGCTGCTCCAGATCGGTGGCGTCGGGAGAGATGGAACAGAGACGGTCCCGTCCGGCGAGATGCGATGGGGCGTTGGTGTCGAGCAAGATGCGAACGACTGGTGCCTCAGGGGATTAGATCCAGTGCAGAGGCGACGGTGGAGGAGCGGCGCTCAGTGTCAGGGCTAGGGGAGGGGCGGCGCTCGGCGGTGAGGGCGAAGGGAGGGGCGGCGCTCGGCTGTTGGGGCGAGGGGAGGGGCGGCGCTCAGGCTGTGGGGGCGAGGGGAGGGGTAGCGCTCAGCTATGGGGGCGAGGGGAGGGGCGGCGCTCGGTTGTGGGGGTGAGGGAGGGGCGGCGCTCGGTTGTGGGGGTGAGGGAGGGCGGCGCTCGGGCTGTGGAGGCGTGGGGAGGAGTAGTGCTAAGCCATCGGCGCGAAGGGAGGGTCTGCGCTCAGCAATGAGGACATGGGGGGCAGCACTCGGCGGTCAGGGCGAGGGGAGGACAGGCGTGGCTGGGGTGAATAGGGCGTGGGGAGAGATGGTGGGTGGTTTTGGGGGAAATCGTGCGGCTGATTAGTGCACTCGGGAGGATTTGGCGCGCAAGCCAATTTTTTAGCGGGTACTGGAAAAAGAAAGAAGAAAAAGATATTCACCCTATATAAAATATGTATTTATAAAATTAAATTAGATATAATGTCAAATTTTGTACTTAACGTTGTGAAAATGTACCAAAATGACTAGTGGGACTAGTGTGACGCGGGCGTCTTGCATCCATGCAACTATGTTTGCATTGGCCCTAATGCAAACCAACTTGGTGGCTTGCCGGTTTTGGCTCGGACTAGTTCATGTTAAGATATGTGGGCGAGTACTATAGCGGTGAAGAATTCGGGCCAAATTTTGTTTAAGGAGACGAAAATGTAATAGCCCAAATTATTTACAAACCTAGGAGCTATAGTTGGATGTGCCCGCGTAGTGAAGGTTCTCTAGTCACAATAATTTGAGCGTGAGGCGACATGGGAGCTTGAGTTCCGCCTGTGTGAGAAGTATCCAAAATTGTTCATATCGGATATATGATGCATGTGGTATGTTCGTTAGGTTAAGTGTGTAAGCATGGGTGGATTTACCGTCCCTCTAGCGTGGGCACTTACCCGGACTCTCCGGCGACATGACAGTGAAGTTCCAGTGAAGTTCTACACGTATATGTTGGAAGAAATGGTCAAAAACAACGTTTTGCCTAGGCTGTCCACCAAACTATCCACCACCCGTTCGGGCTCAAGGTTTGCCTAGGCTTTGTAGTCTGTGCGAGTAGTATAGCAGTGATTAGAGAGGCCTTAAAATAAGCTTGGTAATTATTTGGAGAAAGGAAAGAGATTATAAAAAAAGCTTGGTAATTATTTAAGGAGGTAATTAGAGAGCCCTAAAAATAAGCTTGGTCATATTTGGAGAAAGGAAAGAGATTATAAAAAATAAGCTTGGTAATTATTTAAGAAGGTAATTTGGTGCTCGGCAGAAAGAAAAAATTAAAAAAGAAAGAAAAAAAGGAAGAAAAAAAGGCTCGGCAAAGATCGAACCCACAAACACGTGCTATGTATAACTGCCCTCTACTAACTGGGAAGCATGACCATATGTGCACTAGATGACACTTTTTTGTTTGAGAAGAGGCTGTGGGGGTGAGTTGTGCAAACTGCACTGCAGCGTCCGGGATTTCTTCAGTACTGAAACATAGTTCTTGTTTTCGATCAGTTTGGATTATTGGTTACTTGTATACTCGTATACTGCAAGTGCTATACATATTCAGTTCTTTGTAACTTGTTACCATTTTTTATCCATGTAACTTGTTCCAATTGATCAAATAGAAAAATCAACTATGAGCTCACAAGTTTAATAGCCTGGAAGAGGGAATTCTGTGCATAGTATCTTCTTGGCTCAACAAAATATAATTGCTCGATACGATGAGAAGTTCTTTCACAAGACAAGAATATAAGCAATCAACTCTGAAACTCTAGAATATGTCATGAAAGAGAAATTCATGCGTACCTTCTCCCATTTTGACCAAAGATACAGTTATTGGAGTTGTATTGAAGCTTTATTTAAGACATAAGGCGAAATTTAAGTATTATATTTTCAAACTCAAGAATATAAGCAGTCCACTTTCAAAGTCAAGAATATACTCTGATCTAGTAGCGCAACAATAAGAATGTTTACTGCAAGTGCAGTGGAAATCAGTACCAATGGAGATTATCAGAACTTAAGGCAGGCTGAACATTATCGCTGATTTGCCGATATTGGAATGCAATTCTCATCACAAAACCAACCTCGCAGGAATTGTACATCATGCGAAACCGGTTTCCAATGAAATATCACAAATTCAAACAATTAACTGAGGAGGTGGACACGTCGGTCATTCAGAGGAAGTAAATTGGTGGACGATTGAGAGTGGCTGGCCCAACCTGCATGTGAGGCTTCTCGAGATTGAAAAAATTGCCTATCTTGTGAAAGAGATAGCAAAAATGCAGTGATTTCTCCACCCTGTGAAATCCACCAAAAGAGATAGCAAGCTCAATTCCCTTCTATGATACAATGTGTTGCTACTCTACCTTTAGATCGAAGTTCAGATAGATTGCTTTCTGCAGTTTATGGCAATGCCTACCAAGTGTTTTACTAAACTGAATGTTTCTTACCATCAAGCAACCACTGATTAATTATTCGCCATCCTGTGAAATCCACCAAAAGATTTAAATAAATAGAAAGAGGATGTGAGAATCTCATTTTTCAGAGTAGTGCCCCAATCACTTATGGCTAGTGAGCAAACTCATATCATGTTGTCACTAGTTACTGTATTAGCCCAACCATGCCATAGCTACAAATCTGCTGTTATGAATACACTAGTTGCACATATTGAATGTAGAACAGAGGATCTGCAAAGTGCACACTATAAAAATTACTAATCACAAAGTTTTGCCATGCCTACCTAGAGAGGGGGAAAAGGACTCATGAAGTTCTCTAGAATCTGAAAAATTTCATGTTTCTATCAAATCTCTTGCATGAGCTATTTTACTGAACCAATGCTCCTGGAAATTACAAATGTATCATGGACCATATGGACCATGGACCATTTTTAGGATATTAGCAAAAATCAGCATATGAATCATTCCATAGATGTCTGGCTTTACAGTAACTGTAGTAAAAATATCCCATAACTGTTCAGAAACATAAGGAATTTAATTACTGAAATAAGCTAGCTACATTGTTTAGGAACTTGACAAACTCCTCCTCCTCCTCCTCCTCCTCCTCCTCGCTATCACCGTCGCCGGCAGGAACTTGCACAATGTCATTATCACTACAGTATTGCAGCAAGGTGTCATCAGCATTAGATTCTGAGTCAATTTCATGTGAAGTGTCACCCTTCTGGTTTAGCAAACTATTGACTAAAGTGGCATCAACATGACAACCTTTTTCACCTTCACGGTGTAGGGTCGTCAAACGTGAATCAATGTCCTACAAAGGAATTTCTGTATGAAAACAATTATCTTCTTGGTATGCGTCCACGCTAGCCTTGCTTGTATCCTTCTCAGCCACTTTATAGAGCTGCCTATGCTCAAATTTTTGCACAAACTCTCCAATTTTTGCTTAACTTTGTGTCTTGCAAATAAAATATCTTGGTTGACTGATTCGCCAAAATAAAAGGATCACTCTTGTACCAGCACCTTTCAATATTGATAGAATTGAAATATCCATCATATTTTATTCCTTTCGTCTTGCCACCCTAATCAAACCAATCACATCTAAATAACACAACTATTCGGTGGACATGTAGATCAGAGTTATACTGTAACTCAATGATTTCTTTGAGAGAACCATAAAATTTAATGAACTGGTTATTATGTGTACCCTCAGCCATGATTCCACTATTTTGCGTCTTTCAGTATTTCTCACGATCAATAGTGTTGTATCGAACACCATTAATAGTACATGCTGAAAAAATCCTAACTCTTAAATCTAGACGACATGACAGTGCATATAGGTCATCACTAACATCTTCTGGCTTCTCACGTCGTAACCTCTCAATCTATGGGAAAAAGATACACAACAGGGTCATGACAATCCACTCAGTTGTCAAACGTACTGAGTGCAAACTTACATGGGCCTTGAACCATTTCTCAAATCCCTTCTCAACTCCTTTATCAGTATTTCCAGCCCCTTCTTTCTTTAACTCTTCTCTAAATAGGCTGTAAACCATAGTTAATACAAACATTAGAGCTATAAATAATAAGTATATACATGAAAAAAATGCAGAAGTGTTGAAATGAGTACATACTCGATATATGGTTCAACCTCAGTACAATTATTTAGCACATACCAAACAATATTGTCAAATTCACCATCAAGATATGTAAGCCGGGAGGATCCTAGTAGATTAACACCATGTATAAAAATAGATAGATTACCAGGCAAAGTATTTTCTAGTGACCTATCTCCACTTCTTCCCTCCCGATTAAATCTAGTATCAATATCATCCATGTATCTTGAGCAAAATGTTAAGCCTCATCAACTACATATGCCTCTGCAATGGATCCTTCTGGCCTTGCCCTGTTCCTCACATAACGCTTTAAAGTGCATAGTCGTCTTTCTATTGGGAACATCCATCCATATTGCACTGGACCTCTAAGTATTGCCTCATCAGGAAGATGAACAGCGAAGTGTACCATCACATCAAAGAAGGCTAGAGGAAAAAATTTCTCAAGCTTGCAAAGGATTATTGGGATTTCTGCTTTTAGTCGAAGCAAAACATCAACCTTAAGAGTTCTACTGCACAATTCCCTAAAAAAGTTTCCCAACTCTGCAATTGCTTCATATATATCCTTACGCACGAATCCTCGGATGCCAGCAGGTAAAATCCTTTGCAAAAGGATGTGACAATCATGAGTTTTTAGTCCTTGTACCTTGCATCCATCAGCACTGATACTTCTTGCTAAGTTGGAAGCATAGCCATCTGGGAATTTCATGTAACATCCCTAACCTTGCTAACCTTGTATTGTGCATCATCTGCATGTCATGACATCTATTCATGAACTCAAAAATGAGGGGGAATTTGAAATTTTGGAATCCTTATGAAAACCCTAACCTCACCCTAAGGGCCTGAGCGTAATTTTTGCGTATTATACAATCGAGGTAATAGGTAACGTGTTTTATTGAAATTGAAACTCACAATTGGCATGTTGTTCAAATAATTTACAGTCTAAATGGGTTTTGGGTTCGTTTTTGAGAGTAAATTGGAATCACATCAAATATAGAAAAGTAACAAGGAAAGGAACCTAAAAACCTAACCCTAATTTCTCCCCCCCCTGCCGAATGGGCTTGGCCCATTTCCTTCCCCTCCCGGCCGGCCCAGCCCGCCTACTCCTTGTCTTCTCCTCTAAGCCACCTCCTCTCACCCTTATCCGCCGCCCCCTTCTCTCTCCTGCGCAGCCACCGAGCTGCTTAAGCAGCTGCCGGCGTGGCGCTTGCCCCGGGCCGGATCACCACACCTCAGCACCGCTTCCTCCCCCTATAAAGCTTCGGCTGCCGGTTCCTTCTCTCCCCTTTGCTGTTCCTTTCCGCCCGAAGCTCCGAGCCGCCGCTTGCCCCGGTTGCCTCCGCCGCTCGGTTCCTTGCCGGAGCCACTCCTCCCGCCGCTTCCCTTGCTCCACCCTCCCCTTGCACCGCCGCTCCCGCCTCCCACCGCCCCGGTGCTACCCGCCCCGCTTCCCTTCGGTGCCGATCCAACCCGAGCCCTCCCCGTCGAGCTCACCTCTCCGCCCCGAGCCTCCCGTCGCCATCTCGCCACCTTCGCCGCTCTGCCGCTTGTCCCGGAGCTCCACCTCCCTCGCCGTCGCCGCCCCGCCCAAGACCGGAGGCCGCCTCGCCCCACCTCCCCTCGGCCGTGCCTCGCCCAAGCGCATCTCCGCCTGGCCGCACTCCACGCCGCCCCATCCCGGCCGTCTTCAAGATCCACCCCCGCCGCCTCCTTTTGCTGGTCGCCGGAGCCGGTAAGCAATGCCGCCGCCGTCCTTCTTCCTCCGCTCCGTCGCCGGCGTCGGCTTTTCCTCCGGGTCCCGACCGAGCCGGGTGAAGCTCCGACCGGAACGATTGAGGGCATTAATGCCCAATTGACCTGTTGTTAAGACACAGTAATACTAACCCTAAGTGCTGAGTGTAGTTAATTAAGTACTTAATATGTGTAATCTCTATTCCGACCAATTAAATACTGTTAATCATGTTTAATTAATACTAACTGACGGTTTAATGACTAATTAATAGCTCACAGTGCCATTAATACTAATCATCAGTAACTAAATTTAACCGATGCCCTAATCAACAGTTAACATTTAATGAAGTGTCATTAATACCAACCGTGTCATTAGTAAGCATCATTGATGCTAACTGATGTATTAATAGTATTATCTAACATCTAACAGTATAATTAATGAGCTTAATAAAGTTATCCCTATGACATGAGGACCCCACACGACAAGATTTAAAGAAAAGAAAGAAAAGATTAAAGAAAATGGAAAAATGTGACATGTGGGTCCCAATTGTAAGGAATAAAAAGAAAAGATTTAATAAAATGAGAAATTATGACAGTGGGCCCCACCTGTCACTGACTTAGTCAAATTTGGTCAAAATTGACCAGTAGGGCCCACATGTCAGCCTCTGGTATTATTGGAATTAAATTAAATATTATAATTGCTGAGAAAAATACAACAAAGGTTTTAAAAAGGATTAAACCTTATGAAATTCATAGAAAATCCATTTTAAATCAGAAAAATGCAAATAATATATCAAAATGTTCAGAAAAAGAAGATCTATTCAAAAACATCATGTTCATCCATGTTTACATGCTAGGAATAATACAATTTGCTAAAAACTCAAATTAGGGTTTCCGATTAGCTGGAGGATTTTCGGATCGCAATATTTTATGCGTCCGGACTCCGATTAAATTGATTCCACTTGCATTAGTCTTTATTTTGCACTCTCTATGTCATGGCATGCATGTCATCTCATGCCGATGTTCAGCATTTAGATATTTACTGTTATACCCTTGTTTCCGGTGTTTTTGTTCTTCTCCGATAGAGCCGGAAGGTCCAGAAGACGGTAATCTCGATCACGAGCAGGGTATAGTTGCAGAGCAACCAGGCAAGCAGCCCCTTTGGTCACATTGCAAAACTCCTACTATTTGCAAAGTATTAGTTGTTTTTAAATCTGTTATCACATGCGTTTCAAATTCTACTTTTCCGCTAAGCAGAACCCTAGTCCGGTGTGTAAAACTTACTTTGTCGCTCAAACAACTCCACCACCATCCCAACCTATCTAGAATGGTAGAATAGTGTATACTGTGTTAATACTTGCTATATTACTAATGCTTAGACATGCTTAGACTTGTAGCAGTCATAATTTCTTGGATGGCAGGCAACTTCATACTATTGGATGGATTACGTGGTAGGTGGGTGTTCACCGGGATAACTAACGAACTTGCTTAATCATATCTGGGTTTAGACGAGAGGCCATGGCTGGGAGCATGGTGGGTTGTCTCGCCTTCCCGCAAGGACCGGTTACCGGTGTCCCTTCGAACCAAGATTCGCGTACTTCTACACGGGTGGATTATGGGGCCACCCACGACTCACTAATTTGCTTAGACTTAGTGTATGAGCTGCATTAGTTCGCCGTTTTCATTTGCCGTGTGCGTGAAAAAGGAATGTGATGTGAGGTCTCATATAAGGGTGGGGTGGACACACGGTCTGGGAGACCGGGGATGTACCTCGATTCACAACGTATGGGACCGTGTCGTAGTTGCGGCCGGACTGATGCACATGGACTAGCCCGTACGGGTGGCTCATACCTAGGTCGACAGCATTGTAACAGTCGTGATTGATCACCCTCTGCTAGCACACCTCGTGAAGTGTGTGATTGGCCTAGCACTAAGAGACGATCAATGCGTGTAGGTAAAGATGTACACCCCTGCAAGGTTTGAACTGTTTGAACAGCCGTATCCACGGTTATGGACAACTTGGTAAGATTTTGCATCGAATTAGACAATTACAACCAACTCTAAAACTTGCCAACTCTAAGGACGTGGTTAGCGACAGCTTCCTCCCAGGGTGGTCAAGGATGGGTCGAGGTATCTAAGGTGTGGTGATCTGTCGTAAGGACTGATCGGAAGTGTTCGACTCGTCCCCTTTAAAAAGTATTCTGGTAGTTGACTTTTCATCTACTTATTCATATTGACAAAGGTAAAACCGGCTTTCTACAAATTAGTCCACAATTACCCCTTTATTGATACTTGGCACGTCTATTACTACTTCCGCACTGTAAGTCTTGCTGAGTACAATTTTGTACTCACCCTGCTATTGTTGATATTTTTGTTGCAGAGGAAGCTGCCCCTCCTGAGGGTGGTTTCTATATAGAACTCGACACCGACGACGCCTAGACGCTGGGAATCCCAGGCAGTGATCCCAGGCCCGGTCCTAAGATTTTGGGGGGCCCGGGGCGAAATCCTAAGATTTTGGGGGGTCCTGGACGAAACTAAAACTCGGGCCCCTTAATATAAATATCATAACAACAATAATAATCAATATACACATATATATATGAAATTTTACTAATAAATACTTAAATACATCCAAAAGCAATAATATTCATACAAATAATTTATACATACTAATTAAAAAAAATTTAACCCTGGGATTTGGGGGCCCGGGGCGGCCGCCCCCTGCAGGGCCGGCCCTGAGTGATCCTGCCCTGGGGTTGGTAGCTTGGTTTGTTTCGCTGCCACTTTTGGCTCCACCGTTTGGGCTTCGTAGCCGCTAATACTCTTCCGCTGTGTGTATTTGGATCTTCGGATCCTTGTGTGAATATATGTTTGTTAAGTTTCAAACTTATACTATTGCAGTTTCGGTCGTAGAGTTACTGCTGTGAAATCAGGTTGTTTTCGCCTGCTCATGTGCCATGCGTGTATGTTGATGAAGCACATGTTGTGGGTAGAATTTCAGAGTTCCTATCATAGAGTTATTAGGTTTGATCACCCCTGTGAAGCGACTCTGCTATTGAGAGATTGGGAACTATATCACCCTACTCCAGCCGAGCATTAATTTGCCGGGACGAGTTTGGGGTTGATGTTCCGGCTCAGTAAGAACAGAGTGAGGAGACCATATCACCCTACTGGATCCATGCATTAGTTTGCCGGAGAAAGTTCGGGGTTGACGTCTCGGGCTATTCGGAGCCATATCACTCCACTCCTCTTGGGATTGATCCCCAGGAGTTGAGGTCGGGGTTGACGTTTCGACTTAGCGGGTGGTTTTACTTAAGACTCTCTGTTACGAATTCTGGGTTCGACATTTCACACCTCTTAAAAATTCACAGAATGCAATCTTTTGTTCCTTATTCAAGGTATAGCATGTTGATGGCATATCATATGAATTGCCATTGTCCTCTAAGTGCAACTAATTTCTTATGCCCAAATCTTGCAACTCAAATCTAGCATTAATGGTGTCCTTTGTCTTCCCCTCAATATTGAGCAATGTTCCAAGTAGGTTGTCACATATATTTTTCTCGATGTGCATTACATCAAGATTATGTCTCAACTTCAAATTTGACCAGTACGGTAGGTCAAACAAAACAACCTTTCGGCTAAAAGCTGGGACATCCTTGTCTTGATGCTTCCTTTTCTTATTTTGAGCATGCTTTCCTGGTCTAACATCTTTAACCTTCTCCAGTTCCTCAAACAACTCCTCCGTACTGAATTCTCTAGGCTTCTCACGGGTTTCATGCTTACCGTTAAAAGCTCTACTTCTTCGCCAACTGTGCTCCATTGGAAGGAAACGACGATGGCCAAGATAACAAATCTTGTTCCTCAAAGCCAGTGACAAAGGATCTTTATCGCAATGCACACATGCATAATAACCTCGTGTGGTTCACCCTGACAAAGTGCTCAATGCTGGATAATCATGGATGCAACATATTATTGCAGCATGCAGATCAAACATTCTAGCGCTAAATGCATCATACGTACGGACACCCTTCCAAGTTCAAGCAGATCATCTATGAGAGGCTGCAAAAATACATCAAAATCTTTTCCTGGAGATTTTGGACCCGGGATGAGTAATGCCATCATGAAGTTGGATTGATCCATGCATGCCCAAGGTGGAAGGTTGTACGGAACAATGAATACTGGCCACATGCTGTAGGAGGTACTCATATTGCCAAATGGATTAAAACCATCCGTAGAGATGCCGAGTCTCAAGTTTCTTGCATCCTTCACAAACCTCGTATATTTTCTATCAAAATCTTTCCATGCCTCACCATCAGCTAGATGACTCAGTTCATTCTCAACAGGCTGCCGCTTCAACTTGTGCCATTGTGTGTCCTCTGCTGTTTTTTTTGAAATAAACATCCTCTTAAGTCTTGGTATCAATGGAAAATGCCGCAATACCTTCTCAGGGACCCGCTTTCTACCATCTTTGTCCTTCCATCTTGATGCACCACATATTGGGCAATCATCACTCTTGGCATACTCCTTCCGGAATAGGACATGATTGTTCTTGCACACATGTATTGAATCATATCCAAGTCCTAATTCACGAAGATAATTCTTTCCTTCATTATATGATTTGGGAAATAAGCAGTGAGGAAATGCTACGGACAACAACTTCATTATTGCAGTAAATGCCGTGTTGTTGATTTGGTAGAATGACTTGATATGAATAACTTAACAAGAAAAAGAATCTTGAAAAGTTGGCACAACCCAGGTAAAGTTCCTGCTTCGCATCTTCTATCACACTTGCAAACGTTGGCCGTTGTCTACCTTGCTCTGCAGCTGCGAATAGGTCTCCTATCAACTCTAGCATTCCATCATCGTCGTCATCATCCTCATCCACAACAAACTCATCCGTACCATGTTCCATATGATCAAGATTTTCATTCCCATTCCCCGAAGCTTCAAAAACTTCAGCATCAAATGGTTCTCCATGATGTACCCACTTACTGTAAGTACTTGACATCCCATTAATATATATGTGATCCTCCACATGAGATTGAGGTCTGGAAATTTGATTAAGACATCGATGACATGGACAAAGTATGTCGACATTCTCATCGAACCGAACTCGAATAAATTGCATGAATTCTTTCACACCATTGATATATGCAGGGCTAAATTGTTTAGCATGTATCCAACTTCTGTCCATTGTTCATATTGGAATTTTTAAATAAGACTTAGTCATGTATCACAGTTCACCTAAAAAGTCAGAAAAATCTAGGATAATAATATATTTCTCCAACATAACAGCAAGCAATCAAATGTACAAAATCATGTATGAATGAAAATAAACCCAAGCTAGCCATTCACAGCTAGGTTAGGGAATTAAATAGATGGGGGTAATTAGAAATTAGTGACCAGTAGTGATAGACACGAAATTCACATGCATTTCTTGATTTCTTGATGCGAACTTAAGTAAAGTTGGATAGCCTAATCTCATTTTCATCGGTAACAACATTGATATTACTGGAAAAAAGATGACTTGAGATGAAGGATACCTTGGTATGGACAATTTGAATGAGGTAACCTTTGTCAAATTGGTTGAGAGAACAGTCCACTATGATTGGGGAAGAACGGCCGCCACACCTACGGAGTGATTGTGCTCGGCAGCGCTACTGGACATGGTTGGTGGCTTGCTTGGAAAATCATGGCTGGTGGGTGGTGTTTGGCAGCACTATCATTGATTGGCACTGCCGCTGTTGCTGTTATGCGAAGATGTTTGATTTCCTAGGTTTGCAAGTGAATCAATTCAACCAGTACGTAAGACTCAGATTAGCCACAAGTATATGTACCATGGATGGATTGTACGGGGTGGGTGTCGTCCACGACGACGACCGTTGCCATGAGCGATCGCGCAAGAGCAACACGCGCGTGGATGGTAGAGTAGCGCGGGCGTCGATTGTAATGCGGCGCAGCAGTCCTATGCACCGTCGCTGAGACGATCAGATCGATCTAATTTGCATCAGAGTCCGTTGCGTCCTAATTGTTACAATTCACGATAGTCTCAACTCAAGTATACAAAGAATATTCATGTGGGAACTAATTAAAATACTTGAATTGGTTCAGTGGTAAACGTGGAGAGATGTGTAGTTGAGGTCCAAGGTTCAAACCCCCACCTCTCAATATTTTTGGGCAATAATTCCTACTTCCAATCTGACAGGCGGGTCCACGAAAACATGTGGGTTCCACTATGCTGACATATTGCTCTCAGAATTTCACATGGATATGAGTTCCACAAACCGACAAGCGGGCCCACACTAACATGTGGATCCAGCCTACTGACATGTGGGACCCACGAGCTCTAGTCAACGAAACAAAGTATATTTAGAGCCAATGTCTTCATGAGACAACAAACTTTGACTACCACAATGGTAAAATATGCATGGCTCATGTAGGAGGTTTCGTGTTTGAATGCGGAGTTTAGCATTTTTTTTACCTTTTTATCGTAGAAACTCAGCATGGATAAATAAAAATATGTTTGATAGTATCTAGCATACTTCAAGTAGCCCAATGGTAAGACATGTATGTCCCATCCACTAGGTCTTGGGTTCAAGTGCTCGCTACCACAATTTTTCCTTTCTATTTTGAATTGCAAATTCTGACATAGATACCCATGGGCTGACATGTGGGCCCAATCAACTCAAATGTGTTACAAATTCTGACATAGATACCCATGGGCTGACATGTGGGCCAACTGAAATGTGAGAACCAAGTTGGCATAAGGGTCGCGCACTCACAACTGACATGAGGGTCTCCCTTGCTGACACTTTGGACCCACAAACTGATACGCGGGGCTGGTCCACGTGGTCATGCGGGTCCTACCTTATTCACACGTGGGACTCGTGGAATTGATATGTCAGTCCTTACTTGACATGTAGAAATAAAAAGTGTGTTTACATGTATGACGAGTACGATATCGTCACGGTTGTCCTGACCATACGTGTGACGATCATGAATTGTCACGGCTCCAACAGACTATATATGACAATTTGACCATCCTCACAAATGTCACCCAAGTCGTCATAGGCGCATCTCGAGGCCAGAAATATGCCTTTTATGACGAATTCATCTAGCGTTTTGTGACAATATATTTATGTGTCACTAAATTTTAGGGTTTGGGCCCCTTGGTGCATGATTGTGACGGTCTGAAAAATTTAGTCATAAAAGATTGACCTCTTGTGATGAATACGTCATACGTCATCCCTCTTTTGTCATAGAATAGCATAGCTGCAGTAGTGTTTGATCAAGAGTTTGGCTTCCTCTCAAGCCTTTATCCCTCAATGACACACTTTGCATCTTCTCAACTTCTTGGTGATTCTTCTCTTGTGGAGGCGAATCCTGACCTTCACGAACTTCTTGAGGCTCACCACAAGAATTGGGAGCTATCAAGGACTCAAAGCCGTCTAGGAGACCCCAATCTCTAAGAGACATAAGCTCAATGAAGGCTCAGAGATGAACTCAATTCTTTGCTCAGATTGAATCTCAAATCTCACTCAAATCTTTCTCCTCACAAGTATTCACTCTTGGTGCTTTGAGGAAGGTGGGAGAGCTATTGTGGATGCAGGATTTTAGTTGCACAAAGAGTTCCCCGTGTTTCAGGTCAAGGGGGCTTAAATAACCCTCTCTCAAAAATTAGCTATTTGAAGGAATTTGGGCAAATCTAGATTGTCAGGATTTTACCCAGACCCTCTAGATGTTTAGATAGCCAAAGGTCACTTGCTGACGTGGCAAAGCCACGAAGGAAACCGGGTCCACTTTTGCTGCCCGGAACCTCCAGAAATCCAGACCCTATGCATGGAGGTCCGGGTTTTCCAATACAAATTCAGACCTTTATCCGGATCCTCTAGGTGGAGGTTCGAGTTTTCTAGAACAGATTTGGACTCCTATTCAGACCCTCTAGGTCAAGGTTCTGGATTTCCCTTAGAGAAACCAAACCTCAAGTTCAGACCTTCCAGGTAACAGTCTGGAAACCTTCTATTCAACCTGAACCCTCTGAGTGATAGTGCGGAAACCTCATGTGAAACCTGGACTCTCACCCAGGACCTCCGGATGATAGTCCGAAAACCTCCTGTGTACCTAAACCCTCACTCGGATTGTCCGAGTGGCACTCCAGATTCTGCAATTACTTAGGGTAGGTGTTTGGCTTTATGGCTTTGGGTGTCAAAGATTGAGCAATATGCATTGAGCCATTTCACAAGGTTTTCATTGAATCCCTCTTCATAGTACGTCATCCCTGTAGTCAAAGTGATTTGCATTACAAAAACTTAGAGAAAACTAATCTTCATTAAGACTCGCCATCTTCTTTACTCCTTTTCTTTTGAGGGGTCTTCAACGACAGTTCTCATCAAATTCTTGGGACTGGACTTGATCATATAACTCATGAAACAAATTAGTCCCTTAATTATTTGTCATTAATTACCAAAACCCACTTAGAAGACCAAGATGCACTTTTAATCTCCCCTTTTTGGTGATTGATGACAACATGATTAAAGCTTCATAAATGATTTGTATGAAAAGGTTTTGAATTGTTTGATATAAAGTGAGCTCCCCCTTAATTTGTGCACTAAAAGGATTTTTATTTTGAATACGAAATGCACAACTTTGAGAGAGAAAAACTAGAGCTTCCCCTATATCTAAGATATTGTGGGGTGCATAGTGTTCATATGAATAAGCAATTTTAATACACTATGCAAGAATGTGAGAGTGGTCAAATAAGCATGTGATATGGACTATATGATATCAGCAGCAAGATATGAATGAAAAACACATATCACATAGGTTCAAATTACTTCACACATGTCTTACGAATTAAAAGTATGACCACAACCTCACATAGTAGCACGATATACGAATATTAAAACATAGTAAGTTTTACAAGCCCATAAGAATCAAATGAAGAGCGAGGCTTGTAAACTTCCAACACCCATATCACGCCCAGAACAACCCCAACACCCATATCACGCCCAGAGCAACCTAGTAGAATTTACTTCTCCCTATTTGGCATCAAGACACCAAAAAGGAGAAAAGAAGCGATGCTAGCAACCACCTATAGGAAGAATCCTTTTCTTCGTCTTCGTCTTCTCCCGAAGCCGAATGGAGAGGCAACGAATGTGCGGGAATGGTGAACGGATCCGAAAACTCCTCATCTCTAGGAGCCAACTCAGAGCTATCAGGTGACACGGTCTTACTACGGGCTACACGCTGAAGTTCCTTGAGGTGTATAGTGTTCTTCTTGGTCCGGCAATTGATCTTGGCTATCTTGACTGAGTTGCTCTTGCAAATTGAATGTCATTATGCCTCCTGATGAGCTTGAGGAAGAGGGAGTGTATGTGGGATCTCTTGTGACCCTGTTCCTTTGATCCTTGGTTGTGACTCCCGGAATAGGCTTCTCTATCACCGGCTTATTAGAGAGGGTGTGGCACCTCGTAGATGTGGCTGAGATTGGTGACTCCATTGATGAAATCTTGAATGTATGGTGCAAGTGGGAGGGATCAACAATCAATCATGTCATATCTTATCTCAGTGTAGAAGTGGGAGGGATCAGTGTCATGTTGGAATGACATAATGTCAACCAAGTCCAAGGTCTCACAGGTCTCATAGATATCCTCAAAGTGCGTCCTGTATTCCTTGATGTACTCAAATCAATAGCCTTTTGAGGACACACCTTTGTCTTGAGAGTTATGACGACGGGGCCATATAAACCTTGTTGCACTTGTGTATGGAACCTTGAATCCTTCGTGTCACTTGTCACATAAAATTGATTTTTGTCCCATCTACGCTCTTGGAAATCACTCTTCTTCATTTTCTTGTAGTCCATTTTTTTCTTTCCTAGCGGGTTTCTTTGTGGTCTTCTTTGGTTGAGACTTTGATGAAGGACTGACATCACTAGCTTTCTTAGGTATGTTCCTAACCGGATTCTTCCTCATGCCTTGAGAAGCCATCATCTTTTTGTCTCTCAAATCTTAACGAGACACATCATGCTCATCACTTGAGCTATTGTCACTTGATCTTGTGAATTAGTAGGTGAGAGCATGGGTTGAGTGCACTGGTTTTGCAAAGGAATCCAATGGTAGATTGCAAATATGTAGTGATCTAGCTGTCTGCCACCTACTGTTCAGTTGAGGCCTGGACAGCTAGGTACCCGGACCCAATGGGTGACACTTGGACCTTTAGAAGAAGGGATTCCGGTGGTCGAAGCTGATGGATGGGGGAGAGGCAACCAAATCTCCACATTGTTGCAACCTATGGGAAAATAATGTTCTATGGAATCCCTAGTAAACCTATTTTGCATGAAATCCACAAGTCTCTAGGAAAAACATGTATTTCAAGATGGGAAGAGAGAGATCAAGGAGAAATTACCCATGGAAGGTCTCATCTCGCTCTAACTCGGCAAAGGATGAGGTACGACAACTTCGGTGGGTGGAGATATGAAGCCGGCGTCAAACGGCTGAGAGAAAGAGTCGGCGGTGGTGGTGGAGGTCACCGGTGTCGTTGAGGAAGAAGACTCCAATCAAGGTTAGATGGTGTGGGAGGATGAAGTCATTATGGACTCTCTAGGCGGCGACGACTCCGTTGCTAGGGTTTGGGTCAAGGGGAAATGGGGAATAGCCAAAAGGTAACTTTCCCCTTATCTAAAAAGATGCCCTGTTGTAGCCTTTCCGAACTGTCCGGTTGTGACCTGGATAATCTGGGTTTCCGCTGCCACGATTAGCTCTCCTAAAAGTTCAAAAACCCTTGTGCAAGGAAGGAATAGAATATTGGGAAGGATATTGAGATAGAGAGTACTAGGAGGAGCTTCAGAGTTTCTAGCCAGATCCAATGGTTAGCATCAAATCAAATAAGGCTACATATGGATGTGGTTTGAATAGGATCAAATTTCAAAATCCCTAAACGTCGAGATTAGGAGTTGAATTCATCTCTTTGCATTCATGAATACCTTAAGATTAGAATAAATTTGAACTTTTTGAAAAGACATTGGTTCAAATGAATACTTAATATAGATATACACACATTGGGAATAAAAGACTGTGACACAAGTAAATACAAATCCAATATTTAAAAAGGGAATAATTACAAGATATCAATGTCTAGTACAAATTTTTATCAATAGGATTAATATTACGAAAGAGATCACATCACATTGTTACAAAGAATTGAATAAAAGAAAAAAATTCGATAAGCTGTTCTTTTCTTCTCTTTATCCTTGTCTTTTCTTTCTTCTTCACCTGCACGTGGGAAATGAAACTCCAAAGGAATACTTTGTTTAGAACTAAATTGTTTGCACCTTGCAATGTTTTATTTTGGAGATCAGCCTTATGAAGCTAAAGAACCAGTTTAGCTTCAAAGGATTAACAAATTGACTTATGGAACCATTTATTTCGAAGCCAACAGTACATAAGGCAATATTTAAACAAGACTTTAGGCAACGAATGAAGGCAACAGTATGCAACCAACCGAGGCATCAATTAATTGAGTTCCATAAGCCAATTTATATTTAGACTAATCTCCGTGATTAGGCAACCATCAATTAGTTTAACCAAATTAACCTTCATATAATGATCCAGTTAATCCAAGTTTAACACAATAATTAAATTTGAAACCGGATCAGTCACTGATAGGCATCCATGTGAGCAGTCATTAGATAAGGCAGCAAGTAGATAAGGGGCAGCCAACTTAGCAAGTTGCTGGTGGCAATATCATTGCCACCTCAAGCTTAAAGTGGATTAGGATCAATCTCACAAGGCCATGTAATTAGCACACTCATCATCTATGAGTCACCAGTATAGGTGTCAAATACAGGCCATTTCGAAATTTCAGCACACCAATCCTCAAGTGCCTATAAGTAGAGCCTTAGGTGCTCTATTTCCATCCCAACACCACCCAAGAACCGTACAACATCAATAGTAAGGAACCAGCTAATAGAGAAATAAGCAAGGCAGTGAGGAGGAGCAGGCAAAGCTTGAAGAAGCAGGGTTCAGAACTTCCACAAGACCAAGCTTCAGCAGTTGCCCAAGGTAGGAGGAGGGAAAAGAAGTAAGGATGAGCAATTAGGAAAAGATAAGTAATGCTCATATTAGACAAAGATAACTTGCGTTAGGCTAAATGAAAATGTTTAGTAAGCCAAGTATGAGCACTCTGTTCTTCTCAGTTTTCGAGATCAGATGAGAAGAAGTTAAGGGAAAGTAGGAGAATAGGCTAAGATCAAGAATATCATCTGTTCATACACCATACATACCTCAAATGTAAACCATCCGGGGCTTAGACTAAGAAATAGAGTATAATAAACTATTCTTACCAATATCAAAGATCAACTATATGAAAATATCATATAGTACTCTCAGAATTTAGCAATCTATAATGCTTTAGTGTTCATCATAGAGATTAGGTGTGTAGGATATGTTCTTATCCTTTTTCCTCACACATCAGAGTCATAGATTCATCATATAGGCCTCTCAAACAAAATCAAGGTAAAAATATGTTCCCATCAAAGAATTCAAACAAGGTAACCAACTCATATAGGCATGAACATCTGTTTTTGTCTAAGATAGCTGCATTAGAGAGGTTCTAAGAACCCTATGGCAGCATAAGCTAAACCATGCCAAGTCTCATTCACCAATAGCATCGTCAAGTAGTAGTAGTTGTAGAAAGAAGAGTTGTACTCACCAAAGGGGGTGGCACCTCGGCGCCGAGGTTGCAGGCGCGGTGAACTCGCCACCAGTGGCGAGGCACTGGGGGCTATTGAAGGAGGCCAGAGGTGAGGCAGGCCATGCCAAGGTTGACGAGAACTAGATGCGGGGCTCGACTCAAGCCTCGCGGTGGCGGCACATCAACGTTGGAGGAGCGTCGAGTGGGGCCCCAGTGGCGGCGGGACCGAATGGAGAGGTGGCAGCAGCGCCACGGAAGGGAGAGTGGCAGGCAGTAGCGGTGAAACCATGTAGCAGGCAGCACCGAAGAGATCGAAGGGCAGGCGGCAGCGAGGGCGAGCGAGGCGGCGGCGCCGTGGTTGGAAGCGGGCGGCGGCGGCTTTTGGAGAGATTGGGGGCATAGGGGAGAAGTGAAGGGACTGACGGTGGATGGGAAGTTGAGAGAGAGAGAGAGTAGGGTGGCAGGCCGGCTGGTTAGGGTAAAAACCCTAACCGGGTGCCGAGAAGGCCTAAGCGGACCTTAGGCCGAAATAAGGCCGGGCCGGCCCAAATCTCGTATAACAAGAAACTTTTATTTTTAGAAACCTTTTCTAATTCTATCTTTTAAGGAAGAATTCATGCTTCATGATTTTATACAACTTAAAAATATAAAAATCATATACAACTTAAATAAATTATGGAATTTCTGTAATTTTAATAGACATATATATATATATATATCTTTTAGAAAGAAATCCAATACTCTTTCTATGATTTTTGTAAATTCAGAATTCAAGATTTTTCAATTTTAATAACCTTAAATAATTTTGTAAATTATAGAATTAAATTTTTTAATAGCTTCTCCCACACCCAAGAAGTTGTTAATAGTAAATTTTATTAACTTAGAAGATAGAACAGATAAAAAAATCAAGGAAATTATAATAAATATCATCTATTACGTTGTCTTCGACAAGCTAGTCCACGTCATCCCATAAATTACCACCAATTTTTGTAAATCAACCTCCATCAACATAGGTATGCATATATACATAAACAGTTGCCATTTTCAGATTTAGTATCGATCCATTATTCCACTTCAGATCCTGAAGTTCTACCGATTTTGTTCGAAGAGACCTCTCACTACACTTCTTATCCATCTCAAGGCAAGTTCATTTCTTGTCCATGTTTGTGAATTATTTCTACCAAAATATATACAAATTCTTTCTTCTTATAACCTGTCTTGTGATAACTAATAAATGGACTGCATTATGATTCGTTGAATCATATATTGGTGGGCAGTGGAACCCCGATATGGAAATTGTTGGGATGGTCAGGGTTCCATTGCATATGATATCACAATAAAGTTAATAACAAATGTCAGTTGGCATTCTTACGTCGTATAGATAGCGTTAACCTCGACCATAAAGGTCTATCCGTGTAATAAGAACTCGGTATTGTATGTGTATGTTATCAAGTGTTTGTTTGTACTGGCTACTGATCCAGGGACCAGTACAGTAATCACAAAGGACGTGTCCGGCCTTAAAACCGGGCTTGCCACAACAGATTAGTTCTAGAGAAAAAATAACTAGGGCATGTAGTACAATAGTCTCCTCTTAGAGAAAATACATATGTTATTTCCTTTGTTGGAAGAGTGAGAAGAAAGAGAAAGAAGATTGTTCCCTTGGTGAAAGGACCATTTATGTCCAATGGAACATTTTTTTTTAATTTCTCCATTCTAATGGGCGCATTTTCTAATGTTGTTTTGATTGCCATATAATTTCATAATCATTCAAGCATTAATTGCTAGAGATAACGTTAAGAGATAACTCGTTGTATAACATGTTTTATTGTCATTTCTGGTCTTCTGGATGATGTAAGGGCACAAGAGAAGACTATCTTTTCTACTGTTATAGATGCTCTTAGTAGAAAAATGTTGTAAGAGTCTCACATAGGAACAACGATAAATCTAACCACTCAAATTGTGCATGCTATTCTGCTACTTTTAACCAATGTGTTTTCTGTGTATCCAAGGAAACACCCTGTGCAACAATGGTCCCGCTAAATATTTCAATTTAGAGAGTTCAAGGTTTCACATTATTGATACACATTTTGCACAGAGTTAGATAGGGCATATGAGTCAGAATGATCTGACTGCCACATTTGGAGTTGGCAAAATTTATTGTTAGATGGGGTGTATGATTTGACTATCATATTTGGAAGTTGACAAAATTTGCTCCTAGACACTCCTTACTTTCACTATTTGGTACAAGGGAGCCCTAGAGGAGCCCTTCAACGTTGAAGGGCCACACATCGACGTGCTCACCCATAGACCATGGCAACTTGCTGCATGCTGTAGCGCTTGCCGCTGACTTTGCGTCCTCCAGAGCTTGTTGGACTGCTGCAAGTACTCGCCTTGCAATGAGTTGCCATGCTCGCATGCCATCGCCACTTTCGCTCACCTTGCTCTGCCTAGCAATTGCCTCAATTTGGGAGGCATTTGAATAGAGAGGGAGAAAGAGAGGAGAAAGTTGGGGAGAAAATATCCAGTAAAAATCATATTTATGGTGAAAACTCCATAGAAACTATATTAAAAAAATTTAAAATTCTCAAAAAAAATACAGCGTGTTGAGTTCAAACTCATATTCATTTGAGAAGTATGTAAAAAACAAATTCAACATGAATAATGTTGTTTTACTATTCACCACTATTCATTGCTGAATTTATTTTTTTAAATGAAACATGATTTTTATGTGGCTTTTATCGTAAGATAGTTTCCAACGGATTCGCGGAAGTTGGGCGTGGGAACTTTTTTTTAAATATTATTTTTTAAACTAAAAATTCGAGATATGTAGGTCTCATTTCGGAAATTTCAAAAGTAGTACCCTGTCCTTCCACCATCGGACGACTGGGCTCCAATCCTTCCACCATCGGACAACTGGAGCCCTGTCGTCCGCCCGCGCAACGACAAGCCTCCCGCCCAACGATTACACGCCGAAAGCGCGGGATTCCCGGGTCCCAGGGGCCTGTCGTCTGGGCCGTTGGACGACAGGCGCCTGTCCTCCAACGGTGCAACGACAGGGGCTTTATTCCCCCGCCAGTTACGCCCGTGACTCTCGGCTGCTGCGCCTCCATATGATTCACCAGAGCCCGAGCGAGCGCAGCAGAAGAGAAAGAACAGAGGAGAGGAAGGAGAGAAAGAAGAGGGGAGAGAGGAAGAAGGAGGAGAAGGAAGAGAAGGAGAGGAAGAAGGAGGAGAAGGAAGAGAAGGAGAGGAAGAAGGAGGGAAGGAAGAGAGGAGAGGAAGAAGGAGGGAAGGAAGAGAGGAGAGGAAGAAGGAGGGAAGGAAGAAGGAGAGAAGAGGAGGTGAGTTCGCGGGAGTATGGTAAATTTTCTGTAGTTTTTATTAGTTACGTATTAGTTTGAATTTTATTAGTTTAGCACGTATTAGTTTGTAATAATATATATTATTTAGGTTGTTTAGTACGAATTAATTTGTAATTTTCATATATTATTTAGGTTGTTTAGTACGAATTAATTTGTATTTTCTATATATTATTTATGTTAGTTCGTAATAACATATATTATTTAGGTTATTTATGGGGATTATGCAAGTTAAATCTCGTAGTTCAATTAGGTCTGTGAAGGTTAAATTGATTAGACGATGGGAAAAAAATGTGGTTAAAGTAGGTCGAACTATTTAGTTATACTATTAGAGACGTAGAATATTAGTACGTAGTTAGGTTAATTATTAGATGTTCGTGCTCATCGTTACATTCGATCGTGCTAAAAGTTCTATCCCGATTTGTCGGTCGATAACCCTGGTGTGTTCCGGATCACCCTTGTACACGCTGTAAGCGTGTACTCGACCTACATTTAGCACGAAAGAATTTAGCGGTCGCGTGACGTAGTAGAACAACATGTTTTACTTAGTACGTGACGAAGATATCAATTTTCTTACGGCAGGTATGTCGGACTTAGTTAACATGACGGTGTACTATGGTCCTGGGGTTGTTCGATCAAATCAGAGTGGGGTTGATCTGAGTGAATTCAGCCATGTCGATTTGTCTATTTCCGATCCGGAAAGGTTGAACTTCAAGGAAGCCAATCATTGGCTTACATGTACCTTCTCGATGGATCCTGCAGTATATGCTGTGACCATTCAGGCAGTGTTTACCAAATCCTGCACTGATATTAAATGGGACTTGTTACCGATCGAGAGTAGTAGAGACTGGAGATCGTGGTTGCGGGTTTGCAAAGCTAGGCAAAGTCCTCCGGTCGCACTGGTGCAAGCCATCCTGAAGGGTGCCGGGTCAGAAGGCGGTGGTGCGTATGAAGCAGAGCAGAACAATGCAGAACCACAGGTGGACGAGGTAGTTCAATCCGCTTGGCAAGGTGGGCAAGCTGGGCAGAGCAGTGAACCGACAGAAGTTGGTCCCACGGGGCAGGCGGATGAAGAAGAGGATTTGGAGACCATGCAGGAGATAATGGAACAGGAAGATGAAGATGGATTGGTCGAAGATATTGACGAAGGTAGCGGTGAGGAAGATAACATTCATGAGTCCCCGATTCCGAGTGCATGGAATCAAGAACTTCTTGGAGGCATGACTGTCGATGATGGCCATGATTCTGCTTGGGAATATAACAAGAACCAGATCCAAATTGGTTCGATGTATGCTACCAAGAAAGAATTGAAGCACGCCGTCACGCAATGGGCCATGTCCACGCAAAGGATTTTCAGGACTGACACATCTTCCCCAAGTAATTTAACCTTAACATGTACGGCTAATGGCTGTGAAAGCAAGGTGCACGCCCATGTGTCCAAGTATGAAGTGAATTGGGTCGTGACCAACGTCGTGCCGCACACTTGCGTCAGAAGCAATGTCCTAGCACGCCACCCCAATCTGACATCCACTCTCATCGCAGAACTGATGTACAGTGAGATAGTGGAGAAGAAAGACATGGAAGCAAAGCACATACAAGTTGCAGTAAAGAACAGGTACAAGTACGAAATCCCATACGGGAAGGCTTGGAGGGCTAAGCAGAAGGCCATGGAGATGCGCTTCGGCACTTTCTATGACTCGTACGACAACCTCCCCTGTCTGCTTTATACACTCCTTCTCCGGAACCCCGGGACTCATGTTGACATACAGCACTCAGTGAACCCCCACTTTCCAGGCTATAAAGTGCTGAACAGAGCATTCTTCTCTTTCGGTGCATGCATTGAAACTTTCAGGCATTGTCGTCCAGTGATGTGCGTGGATGGGACATTTCTGACAGGCAAGTACAAGGGGCAGATCCTGACGGCAATTGGTGTGGACGGCAACAATCAGATCCTCCCATTGGCGATGGCGTTCGTGGAGGGTGAGAACTTCTCGAGCTGGTTATGGTTCTTCAGGCAGCTTAAACATGGAGTAGTGAAGAATCGGGAGAACGTATGTGTCATTCACGACAGGCACCCTGGCATACTAAAAAACCGTGAAGACACTCCAGGAACCAGAGGATGATGAAGAACAACCTTGGCCGGACCTGCAAAGCCGTTGGTGCATGCGGTATCTTGGGGCTAATTTTTTTAGCCAGTTTAGGAGCAAGAGGCTGATGAATCTGTTTAAGAGGCTGTGCAAGCAGAACCAGGAGAGGAAGTACAAAACTTTGTGGCGGAAGCTCGATGAGTTCACTAAGAGCGAGATCATTGATCGCAAGAAAAAAAATTGGTGCTTAGCCCAGAAGAAGAGCCACAGGAGCTTTCCGCTATTCCAGCAATTGACCCTCCAGGTACGAGGAGGAGGAAGGCGAAACAAATAAAGAGTTTCTCTCAGTGGATAGAGAAAGAGCCGCCTGCGAAGTGGTCTTTGCTTCACGACGCTCATGGCGCTAGGTACGGCATCATGACGACTAACCTTGCGGAGGTGTACAACTTTGTGCTTAGAGGGCAGCGGGGTTTACCTCTAACTGCTATCGTGGAGGGTGCGATGCATGGCACCGTGAGGTACTTTCAAGAGAGGTACAGAAATGCTGTACTGCATATGAACCTTTTTCCTACGACCCCGTACTGTGCGAAGATCATGAAGTACATGGAGGATAAGATTTAAAAGGGATTAGGGCACACAGTCTACAGCATTGGGAATATTGAAAGGAGGTACGAGATACGTCTAAGGGATAAATCTGGTTTTGGGGCTGCGAACGAGACGAAGACCCATGAGGTTATAATTGGAATGGAAGGCACGCCCACTTGCAATTGCACATGCAACAAACCCAAGCTGCTACACCTGCCCTGCTCTCATGTGCTGGCTGCATGTGGCCAAATAGGGATGGACTCAATCTCGTTCGTGTCACCGTACTATCTAAAGCAGTCTGTACTCCATACTTGGAGCGGCGAGATAAGTGGATTCCACGCGGTTGGCAACTTCAACAAGGTAGACGAGGCTCAAAGAGAATACATCCCAGATTAAGACTTCTCCGGGTAAGACGAGGTCGACGGCAGGTTCGTCGTATTCGTAACGACATGGACCAATCGGAGGCCGGTGGTCCAACTAGGCAGTGCATGCATTGCTCAAGGTATGGGCATAGGATGAAATACTGTCCTGAATTACGGAAGCAAGGCCAAGGGGGTACTGCAGGTGGCGCTAGCACATCGGCGCCTGGAAGCGCAGGAGGAGAAAGTTGAAATGCTATTTCAGAATTTGTAATTTCAACTTAGTTTGTTCCGTAAAAGTTTGTAATTCCTGTATGTTCGTATTTCCTATAAGTTTGTATTTCCTGTATGAACCCTTAAGTTTGTAAGTTCGTATTTGTATGATTACATAAGTTCACATTTATATGATTCCACAAGTTCGTATTTGTATGATTCCATAAGTTCATATTTGTATGATTTCACAAGTTCATATTTGCACGATTTCACAAATTCATATTTGTATGATTCCATTATTACCGCAGGTATGGCGTCGTATCGTCTTCTGGACCCTACGGTTGACGCACGACACCGGGGGAGGCTACTGGAGGACGGCGAAAAGCTCCCCGTGCTCATCACTCGCACGCCGCAGGAGGATGGATGATACACCCAGACTGGGTTGACAGGTAATTACGTACGTTATTCGAACTAATCTTTATTAGGTAACTAAATTTATTGTTTCGTACTTGTTTCACAGGTTGGCTTGGGCGGGTCTCCTACCCCTGGCACGCATGGTTGAGGCTACTGCGGCAGAGTGGCGGCTCATGCCGCAAGATGACGATGATGAGGAGCCACGAGAGCAGTACACTGAGCAGTCCCGTCGTTTTTGTTACGACCGGTCACTCGTCACCTGCTTAGTGGACCGTTGGAGGTCTGAGACCCACACACTTCACTTTCCTTGGGGAGAGATGGCACCTACTCTCCAGGACGTCTCGTTCTTGCTGGGCCTACCGTTGGCTGGAGCCGCAGTTGGTCCGTTGGAGCCTCCAGTAGCTTGGTACGAGGACATAGTCTTCCGTTTCGCAGGTGTTGCTCAGGGGGTCGGGGAGTTGGTCCGAGATGGAAACGGGCCTAAGTGGCGGTACTAGGTTGCCCACTGCTGTTGTAGCTTTGGTCGTACGAGCGTTTCCCGATCGGACGGCCAGACGTGCAGTTCGAGGTACCGTACGACGTTAGGGAGTACCATGGGGATCTCATCGACAGGCCTACGTTTGGGACACTCTGGACACGGAGACGGGTTAGTTTTATACAAAATACGGTTTCTTACTAAAATACTAAATTTGTTCATTCGTATTAATTATTTCAATTCCCGACAGGTACGATATGCTAGCGAACAGGTCAGGAACTGCTACCCAGCCTTCACATCGCAGTTCGATACGTTGCACCCTAGTCAGGTGATATGGGAGCCGTACAGTGCCGAGGCGTTGACGCGACGAGCGCCTGCCGGGATTTCAGCCTTGTGTACTAGAGACATCGACTACTGGATGATGAAGTCTTTCGTAGTGTTCGACGTGACTGTGGAGGTAACCGCTGTGCACCGAGTGATGCGGCAATTCGGCAAGCGCCAGTTGTGTCCTCCCCCAGCACCGCCCACGCTTCAGCCTCACATCCACAGGTAAGAGCATACATACAAGGTTTTACTGTCGGATAGTACTACCGTGATATGTTTTGTTCACTTCGCACGAATGATCACGAAATGTAGGTACAATCGCAAGGGTGGAAACAAGACGGCATCAACTTGGGCACGAAACCTCGCACCGTTTGTCGAACGGTGGACGACGGCATCTGCAGATCGCTGGCAGGAGGACACAGCCTTCGACCAAGCCGAGTACGATGTGTACCTCGAGTGGTACCGCTCCGGTACGAGGTTGTTCTACGTACCGCGTGCCGACCCAGATGAGATGCTGCAAGGCCGCACGTCAGATTACTACCCGGCTGCTTCTGTTGTTGGCATCAGGCACCACGCGTAAGTGCCACGATTTTCTTTGTTTCGTATGTAATATCAGAAACACGAGTATGGAGGAACTAATAATTCATTTCGTATTTGCAGGCGCAGTTGACGCTTGATGCCCAGGAGGAGGTTGCCGCACTTATTAACCGACTTGACATGGGGGTTCAGATGAGTCCGTCCGATCATCGATCCGCGTGGGAGCGTCTCAATGGCAAGCTCCGGAAGATCTTCGAGACTTTGACGTGCGCGCGCGCTTCAGACGTCGTGGCTGGACGGTCTAGCCGTCATGCGCACCGTCCCCCACGGCACTCCTCGTCGTGGCATCAGCAGCCACAATCCACACCCCAGCCATCGCCACCTCTCCCCACGCAGGCGGGAGGCTCGGCGTGGCATCAGCAGCCACAGTTTACACCCCAGCCATCGCCACCTCTCCCCACGCAGGCGGGAGGCTCGGCGTGGCATCAGCAGCCACAGTTTCAGCCATCGCCACCTCTCCCCAAGCAGGCGGGAGGCTCGGCGTGGCATCAGCAGCCACAGTTTCAGCCATCGCCACCTCTCCCCACGCAGGCAGGAGGCTCGTCGTGGCATCAGCGGCCACAGTGGACCTCGCAGGCAGCACCACCTTTCCCGACGCAGGCAGGTGGCTCATACCCAAGCTATCCACAGTCTGTCATGGTCCACACTACAGGTAAAGCCGTATTACTAATATGGTCATACTAATTTTTTGGATTATATTACTTAATTCGAGTGTTTACTTTAGGTGACACGGTTCCCGTTTTGGCGTTCGGGGGTTCACCAGATACTGTTGTTGACTACGGCGACGTGTGGAGCCAAGCGGACGCTTCAGGGGTTGTTCCTCACTTCCCGGGATTTCAGACTCCACCGCCACCACCCACGCAGGTCACACAGTCGCCGCCTCGTCATCCGGATGAGCCGATTTACGGCAGGGGTCACCGTCAGCCACATCCGGTACAGCCCTTGACACTGTCGGGCCGTCGCAAGAGAGCATGTCCTCGTACTCGTAGAGCCGCCGCACCCGCCGCACCACAGGGAGGCCCAGGAGGACCTGACCAGGGAGACGAGCAGGACTAGTTTTTTTAGCCAGACACTAGCACCATTTCCTTTTGTATTTTGACTATCTTTAGTTGTACTGAATGGCATGGAACACTTTCATTATTTCTTCGAAATCTAGAGTCGGAAACATCGTCAGCACTACACATGGCGTTACAACACGGTACGATATCATTCGCATACAGTCGAACAACCTACCTAGTCGGAAACGGTACGATATCTTCTCACCTCGCTCCGGAACACTAACCCCTCTCCTCTGCTTTGATTTCTAAAATTCTCGTGGATGGGTGAGAGGTATAGATGCGTGAGAGGGGAATAAATAGGGGATGCCGCACTACATGAGGTACTGTATGCAACAGAGGAGACTTAAAGCCGTCACATAGGGGAGCAGTGGAACGTACACAGGGGAAAGGACGTAAAGAACGGAAGTGACAGGGGCGTAGGTGGACAGGGAGGGGACTGAGGGGACTTAAAAGGAGCTGACAGGGGCGTAGGTGGACAGGGAGGGGACTGAGGGGACTTAAAGCGGTCGAAAGCGGTGGAGGGGCCCTGTCGTCCCACGGTCGGACGACTGGGGCTTGTCCTTCCACCGTCGGACGACAGGGGGGCCCCGCTACCGCGTTGGCAATTTTGGCGCTTAATCGCTGCCACGGCGGACAATTGGCGCTTGTCGTCCGATGGTGGAAGGATTGGAGCCCAGTCGTCTGATGATGGAAGGACAGGGTACTACTTTTGAAATTTCCAAAATGAGACCTACATATCTCGAATTTTTAGTTTAAAAAATAATATTTTAAAAAAAAAGTTCTTGGGCGTGGTGCGGGGAGGTGCCTAGGTGGCCCAGTGTTCACGTGGAGAAGATATGGCTGTATGCTTCAAGCGATCCAACGTCTGGGAATCCCGTAGCTTAGTGTTTCACTTATAGATAGCCCCCGGTCCTTTCCCCAATTAATTACCACACCCTTCCACGCATTTCTTCTCCACCCCCTCACATTAACGGAATTAGCAAACCAGAGTCCTCGCCGCTCTCTCCGCTAAGATTTTTCCCGCCACGATGGCATCCGGCCCAGGAAAAGACCCAGACGACCACATCCAAGAACCGGTCCACGGGCACGGGCAATTCGAGGGCTCCGCCGGGACTGAGGCGCCTAGCACTACGGCAGCCCGGGGCGGCGCCGATGTCTCCTCGCGGCCACCTCCCCCTGCCCCGCGTGTCGAGCGCCGCCAAGGACGGGTCCATGGGCAGGCCAGAGACGGGAGACGCGGCACCGAGGGATCATCGAGCTCCGCTGCGGCAGGGGTCGACCGGAAGGGCAAGGAGGTCGCCGCCATTCCTTCTCCGACATATTCCCCGCCAAGCTCCGCTGGTGCTGTCTCCGGAGCCGGGGCGTCAAGCTCCGCGGCGGAGGAGAAGCAGGAGGAGGAGGAGCAGGTGATGGCACGTATCTTGCGCTTGCCGTGTCACAGCGTGTTGTGTTTTCTTGGAGCTATGCGATTTCGACTTGAGAGTTTCTTGGTTTCTCTGGAATAGGTGAATGCGCCGCAGGCCAAGAAGAAGTTCTGGAGGAAGGCTATAAACTACTGCAAGAACAAGGTATAGCATGAATCTTGTGTTTCTTGCTTGCTTATGATTCTTGGCTGGTATGAGAATTCCTGTGCCGATTTTTGTGTTCGGGATGTGGAATTGTGATCTCGGAGTTCCTGTGAAATCTTGGGAATGATTTAGAGTAATAGAGGCGGAATCTTTGGGCAAATGTTAGGGCCAATTTGACTTAATGTTACGCCTTGATTACGCATTTCCTGTTTCTTACTCGGACCTCTTCTTGCGACCTGTTATAGACTTGTATTAGTCGAAGTTGTTCAAGATTTAGGTGTCCATGCTTGCATTGATTCATTCTTCTAGTAAGTGGGATAGCATATTCATTGCAGTGTAAAATGTGTGGAAATATTGGGATCATATCTCTTTTTTACTCTTTATTGCGATCATGTCTTGATCAGTGATTGCTGTGATGTATTGGCAAGAAATCTGGCCAAATGTATTGAATTTTCAGTGCAAAATGAATGGTATTATATGCGAAGTTATTGTAGATCTTTATTTGGGAGTGCATAACTGGACATAGTTTCTGTAAATCATTGGCCATTTAGATGCAAAATCACTGACCACTTAGTCTGGAATTTAGTTAAAACGCTCCACTTTTGGTTGGTTGGTACCTGAAACTGGCTCTTAAGCCTCACAACATAATTCATGTTAATAGTTGGCAAGGATGAAGATGTCCTGGAAGCGCCAGTTTTGTGATCTTGCTATTACGTTCTTCATAAAATCGATACATTTCCTATTCCTCTGTTTCTCATTCTGAAATGTTTGATCTTGATATTAATTCTGTACAATTACTTCTAAGTCTGGGAACATATATGGATCTTGACCCATTTTCTTGTGGAATAGTTTTTTGATAAGAAAGGAAGGCGGAATTCCACAGGAAGCTTGTCCCCAGAATTGCCGAAGAGACCTCATGTGGATCACCAGGTTTGACTCTTTTTAGCCTTTGATAATGTTCAAAGTGGAAGCCCATGAAATGTCAAGAGTCAAAATCCTAGGTCACATGGTACTATTGACATCCATGATTCCTGTACAACCAACTGTTCAGACGGAATATGTTTTCTTGTCTCAATACTAGATTGTATGTTAACCCTGGATTGTGATGGAACCAGTAGACCTTGTACTGTTGAGTGTATGAAACGCTGCGTATCTTTCCCTATTTTTTACTCCACAACGACCAGTCAATATCGACGAAGGGATTGTATTTGTTACTGGTTCCAACCATTTTCAGAGAACGTGCAAACCGGAAAACTGGAAGGAAAACAAAATTTCTATCACATTTTAGATCTGTTGTTTCCTGGTTCTAATCAGTGTAATTTGAATTCCCTTATTTGTGTCTCTGGTGAAGACAATTCCCATGACTGGAGCCATTAATTATTAGTCTGGTGACCTTCATGTGGCTATGCAAAGACTCGGAGTAATTCCTGTGAATGTGATGAACCTCCTTAGTCCCTATTCGGAATTTAGGCTGGTGAATGAAGATGGAGAGTGTTTCTACAGGAGCTTCATATTTTCATACCTTGTAATTGTCCTTCTCATTGTGCCTTAGAATAGCATGTGTTTTTAGTGATCTAACTCCCTTTGGTTATGCCAATGGACAACAGGAGCAAGTTCTTGATAGGCAGGACAAACGAGGAACACCGTCTCTTTGCTGCTATTAAAACAGTGGCTATGCAACATGCACATCTTGGATGGACCTCTGAATTTTCCAGGAGCAACAAAGTGAGTTCTCACTTTTCTGGTTTTTCTGAGATAAACATGCTTGTAACTTGTAAGGGATTATTCTCTTCAAGTTACAGAACACTTCAAGCTGGATCTGGCATCTCACTGTCATTGTCTTATCATTTGCAGGAGATGCACAATTGCTTAGCAGTAGGGGCATGCCATCACAGTTTTACACGCTGTCGATATAAACTCAAAGTCGAAGTTTATTGTAAATTTAATAACCCAGTTGTAGCAAAAATGCACCTTAAGAGAAGTTTACTTGCAATAGAATAATCCTAATGAGCCAATATAACACGCAAGAATATAAATGTGTGCTTCTCAACACTGAAATGCTGCGCTCATGCCTCTTGTGGTGTAGCCATCTCATTATTCTGTTGTCAAATATTTTTTTCCCTTAACTACTATCTTGTAGTAGATTACTAATAACTGAAGCTTCCCAGGCGAGTTATCCTAGTTGTGTTTGTTCATATCTTGTTATCTAATAGCAATATTCTGTAAGCATTATTGTAACTATGGTATAGCCTTCCCGTTAAACTCCTCTCTAGGTGCAAAATGCCAGCTATATGTAATGTTACCAAATGCGATCATTGAGTCACTGATTCTTTCAGGCATTTAAGAAGTTGATTAAGAAAGTGATGAGATGGAAGACATGAGGAAGATGGAGCTTCGTAGCATCAACTAGCAGGTTTTTGATGCGTTAGTTTTCTTCAATTCCATCAAAGTGCTGCCCCCGAATGCTTCCATCTCACTGACTTAACATCCGCCTTTTTTAGCTAACATAAGCAGAAACTTCTTGACTTCTTCAGCACTTACGATACAACGGAAGACAGTGAGAAAAACACCCTTGAACTTATTTTTCCTTCAATTCATCGTAATTCATGGTTCTGACACATTTTTTTTGTCGGTTTTTGTTTTCCTCAGATTAGTAGCAGCTATCTGGATATGCTCGCACAGGGAGTAGTATGAACCGTGTATAACTGAGCTCAGAGAAGATTACAGTTTGAAAGATGTCAGTATCAACATCACTTCCCTTACTTACCTCGTTCTGAACTGCCAGTGCATTCATTCTTGAATACTTTGCACTTATTTTACCTGACCCGTTGCTCTACGAACAGTGGTGCTTTCAGCATGCTACTCCACCTCGTGAGTTGATGGACCATGTTCAGATGACGGCCTTGGCGAGTGCGCTTGAGGTGCCCCTCAAAGTGGAACAACTCCATATAGGACCCACTCAAGATATCTACACTTGTCCTGGAGTGCCCCGTGTGAGGGTGACCTTGATGTTCACGGGCAACCACTATGACATCATCTACCCGTGCCCTCCTGGTGGTGAGAGTTCAAGTCAACAGACCTCCCAAGCAGAAAATCGACAGATTTCGCTAGGTTAATGTTGAGTCAGGCTGCTGCCTATGATATGAGCGTTGCTGAGTTAGGTTGTAGAGGATTAGACATGCGCTGATGAAGCTGGTAGGCATATACTTCTGCCTTCCTTTTAGATCGTAGAGAATCAGACATACATTGATGAAGCAGGCAGGCATATACTTCTGCATTCTTCCGTTGAACCAAGCTGCTCCCTTGTCTGTACTGACAAGGAGGAAAAACGCGTGTTGCAGTTTTGTTTGAGTTGTTGACTGGGATATGATGATTCTTATGTGATCACATTCGTTTAATTAGTTTCCACGATTGGTTCATATGTGCTGAACTTTATATATCCTCTCGTGCCCATTTTTCTTTCTTTCTGATTCTTTCTAACTTTTGCTGGCTACCCTGCTTGTGCCGGAACCTGTATGATAATGTACTCTTTTTCGAGAATGAACTTGTATGACAATCACAACGTGGTGCTATTTGGCTTTATATTGCAATGTAATAGCTAGGAGATAAATTTGTACAGTTCTAAGATGAGAAACTTGCTTAGACACGGTACCTATTTATTCAGGCACGCCCCAATGCACCACATGTTATGCCAATAATAGACTAGCTTGTTTGGACTTTTCGAAGTCGTCTGAAGAACCTGCACCCTTTAACTTACATCAACGGAAGCTTCGGTAGCTGCCTGCCACAAGAAGTCAGGCAAATTGCAAACTTTGGCAATGGCAACCCAGCTCGGGAGAATGTTGCAAACATCAACATTTAGGAGAAATGGATTTGCTATTTCTCAATCGTTTAAAAAATTATTATTTCTCAGTCGATTGAATTGCGCATTATTAAACATATAGTTGTAAAAAAAAATTATATAACTCTTAGATCTAGAAATATGTAACTGTCCAGTTGTACATCTCTAGATCTAAAGTTGCACATAATTTTTAAAAAGTGCAACTACTCAATTAACCGTTAGATAAAGAAAAAACGTGTAAGATTGCCGACTTAAATGTAATTATTTTTCAATTGACTTAGAAAAAGACATTTTCTAGAAGAAAATAAAGAAAAAACAGTATTATAAGCTAAGCATGCGTGGAGCTTCTGAATTCTGAAGCATCTTGTTATTTTCTCTCAATCCTCCCACTGTTCAACAGATAGGCAGGGGCTCTCCGTTCCACTCCTTGAGGCACTCGAGCAGGGCGTCAATGTGCTTGCCCTGGTTCATGGCGACGAACACCTTGTCCACCTCCTCGCCAGGCGACCGCGTCTTCTCCCCGGTCAAGTACACCGTCCCGAGCTCCTCCCGCACGAACCGGTACAACGGGTATGACCGGCACTCTGTGATACGGTTCGGCTCCGCGGCGGTGCCGTTCTCCACGGCCTCCCGGACAGCCTCGACCTCCCGCGGCAGCGCCGCGCGGAGCTCCTCCTCGAACGTGGCGACCTTGGCGAACACCGAAGTCTCCACATTGTGCTCGGCCACGCCGTTGGCTAGGGCGTGCTCCACCAGCACCGCACGCATCTTCTGCATCAGCGGGTAGTTGGCGCTGCAGGGGTCGTCCGCGTACGCGAACACCGCCTCGCGGTCGATCGTCTGGAGTAGGTCCTTCTCGCAGAAGCGCGCGTTGTGGAGGCCGCCCATGTCATTGGTGATCAGAGTCTTCTTGGCCACCGTTGCTACGCAATTCTTGACGGCGTTCCTGACGTTCTCCTCCAGGTGTCGCAGGTCGATGGCTTGGCACAACGCAACCAGGAACGTCGAGGACATGAGCTTCAGTATGTCGATGGCCTCGGCGGTCTTCCTGGACGAGATGAGGCCGAGAGAGTTAACGTCTTGGTTGTGTTGCTCCGCGCTCTGGACATGGTTGGTCACAGGATTGCCCAAGAACTGGAGCTCCGAGCAGTACGATGCCATCGCGATCTCGGCGCCCTTGAAGCCGTAGTCCAGGCTCGGGTTGCGCCCACCGGACAGGTTGGAGGGTAAGCCGTTGTTGTAGAAGTCATTCACTAGCTCCGAAAACTGGGCAAACATGAGCTTGCCGATCGCGGCGATGGCAAGCCTGGTGTTGTCCATGGACACACCAATGGGCGTGCCCTGGAAGTTACCGCCATGGATTGCCTTGCCACGAGAGACGTCAATGAGCGGGTTGTCATTGACAGAGTTGATCTCGCGCTCGATCGACTTGGTGGCGGCACGGATAACCTCAATCTGGGGTCCGAGCCACTGCGGCGATGTGCGGAGCGCGTACCTGTCCTGCTTCGGCTTCATCAATGGGTCGAGCTCGCCGAGCTTCTTGGCGAGCATCATGTAGGAGCTGCCTTCCAGGATGTGCTCCATGATGGCCGCGGCCTCTATCTGTCCGGGGTGGTGCTTCAGCTTGTGAGTTAGGTGGTCGGTGTACTCTGGCTTGCCGTTCATGACCTCGCAGAACACGGCTGACAGAACCTCGGCAAGGATGCCAAGGATGTTCGCCTCAAAGAGCACAATGGACGCGAGCCCGGAGCCCACCGCCGTGCCGTTCACCATGGCAAGGCCCTCCTTGGGCTGTAGCTCGAAGAAACCCTGCTGGATGCCGGCGATCTTAAATGCCTCCGCCGCGTTAACCTTCCGGCCGTCGGGAGCCACGGCCACGGAGTTTGGGCGGCCAGTGACAAGGCCCGCGATGTAGGAGAGCGGGACGAGGTCGCCGGACGCCGTGATCGTGCCACGGAGCGGCAGGCACGGCGTCACGTTGGCGTTGAGCAGCGTGGCGATCGTCTCGAGGATCTCGAAGCGGATGCCAGAGTAGCCCTGGAGGAGCGTGTTGACACGGACGAGCATCGCCGCCCGCGTCGCCGCCGCGGGCAGCACGTGGCCGTCGTCGCCGGTGCCAAAGGCCCCCGCGTTAAGGAACCGGATGAGCTCCCTCTGGAGCGCGCCGCCCTCCTTGGTCCTCCGGTGGGAGGTGGCGCCGAAGCCGGTGGTGACGCCGTAGCTGTCGGTGCCGTTCGCCATGCTGGTCATGACCCAGTCGCTGCTCTCCTTGACACGGCCGCGCGCGGACTCGTCGAGCTCCACCCTGCAGGCGCCGTCGCCGGCCGCGGCCACCGCCGCGACTTGTGCGATGGTCAGGCTGGCGCCCTCCATCATCACCACCGGCCTGCGGTACTCCTCCACCATCCGCTTCACCGCGTCCAAGTGGCTGCCCGACAGCTCCTCCGCCGCCTTCCCCCAGTTGAGCGGGTCAGCCCGAGGCGGCTTCGCCACGCACAGACCGTTGCCGCACTCCATCGAAATATGCAGATGAGAGAAGTGCGGACGCGCGTAGGCTAGTGATAACTGGTTGGTGGATCTGGAAGCTGTGATCGATATGGTGTCGAGGAGCTGAGCGAGAGAGGAGCTCGAGTAGCAGAGGTGGAAGCGGGAGGCTCTTGTTGGATTGTGATGGAGGGAAGGGTTTAAATAGGTGGCGCGGGCAGGGCTGGTGGCGATGGGAGTTGGTGCATGTGGAAGGTCGTGTTGACCGTTGGGTTGGTGCGCAGTGCCGGCTCTTATTTTGGTCGCAGCTGGGCACGGCAGGGGTGAGCAAGAGGGCGGTGGTGCGGTGGGTGCGCGCTGCGCGGGCGAGGCGTGGGGCGGGGGGTTGGTGGCTTGGTGCTGGGGAAGGGGAAGAGCGCGGCAGCTGCTGCGGCGGCGCGCCGCCAGGCCTTCTCCGGGAGAGCGCGCGCCGCTTGCGCTACCTAATCTCAGCTTGCATGGAGAACGGTAAGGTTTCACACGAGACTAGGACCAATTTGGTTCGTCAAAAAACCAAAAAGAGATTAGGCCCTGTTTGTTTAGGCTTTTTTGGCTTCGAAGCTTTGGCTTTCAAGCCAGAAAAGCACCTAAATAGGTGTTTTTGGCTTTTGGCTTTTTAGAAGCCGAAAGCACATAATAGGTGCTTTTGGCTTTTGACTATTATGTGCTTTCGGCTTCCAAAAAGCCAAAAGCCAAAAGCACCTATTTAGGTGCTTTTTTGGCTTCGAAGCCAAAGTCTAAAAGCCAAAAAAAGCCCAAACAAACAGGGCCTTAGAACAAATTTGACTTGTTCCACCATTTCGCCCCCTACTCCTGTCCTTTCTTCAATAACGCGACCGGCCGGGCTAGGAGCCTAGGAGGACCCCGGATCGGGATCACGTGAAGTTGTGACGCGCTTCGCTACGCTGTACTGGTTAGCAAGTTACAAATTCAGCGCCTCAGCGATTGGGAGCATTTATTTCTCGGTCATCGAAAAATTGTTTTCTTAAGTTAATGATCTTATGCATTTCATCTAATAGTTTATTGAATAATTCATACTTCACAAATTATATATAACTGTACTTCACAAATTATATACAACTGCAGGTTTAGGTATGTATAACTTCTAGATCTACGACTGTACAAAAAAATTTATGTAACTATAGCCTTAGATAATATGCAACTCAGTTGACTAAGAAATAACAATTTCTTACGTAGATCTAGAAATAACAAATCCGTTAATAACATGTCAAAATCAGATTTAGAGACAAATATAACTGGTGCGACACAAGAGTTAAACATTAAGCCGGTTTCCCAAGATTGATCCGGCCAAAAGATATGCACAACTGGACGTTGCATGTCTCTATAAGCCCATAAGCACATGTACACCCGACACTATCAAGTGCTTAACATCAGTTGGAGAAGACAACCTGAAAAGTCTCTGATGCGCTCTAGCAGCAGTCATAATTCAATTGTAAAGCTGAACTATTCAGACCTGAAAAGAATGTGCCAGCAAAATAACGGACAAAAACTACAATGCGCACATGTTACCAAAGTTCGAAGCGCCTAACTTCAGATTTCTGTATGGTCACTGGTCAAACCCAACTCAAGCCGAAGAAACTTATTGTCATTGCTAATCATTTTTGTCCCAAATCTTTGGTGTTATCTTTTTAATAAATGTTGGTTATATTTTTTTATGCTATTTGTACCCATCACCAGATTATAGGTGAGTGCTATTGGCGAAGTTGGCCTGGCTCTGTACCTACATCCCTATGACTTCATTTCTAAGGAAATATGTGTAGCGAAAGATCCTGAATTTGAGACTTTCTACATAAAAAAAAAGGTCTTTTAAAAGAGGGTATTCGTCTGAGGATGGTAGCCCAGCATTAGCCTCATGAAAATCTTATATTCCCTGAGGAGGTTCTACCACGTGGAAATGCTCTTCAATGGAACTTTCGTTTTAGCTGATTGTGACTAAGAAACCACCGGCTTTGCTTGGTGGGCTAGGAATGCCAAACTTATCAATTTGTCCAGTAAACTAGTTGGAGCTCACATAGCCCATGCCGGATTAACCATACTCTTGCCGGAGCAATGAACCTATTTGAAGTGGCCTATTTTATACTAGAAAAGCCCATGTATGGGTTGATTTTACTTTGACACTTAGCTACTCTAGGTTGGGGAGTAGAGACGCGGGAGGGGGGTTCGATACTTTTCCGTACTTTGTATCTGGAGTACTTCACCTAATTTCCTCTGCAGTCTTCTTTCTAAGTTTTGCTAAAACATGCAACGTAAAGTTTGTCATTTCTTTTTTTTCATTTTCTTAGGTAGTTTCCTCAAAATTATATTCAATCCATCATAGAAGCTAGTTCGATACCATTGGGAGTGGATTCTCTTCCTTGGGTGGCATTACTTTTGCCCATAGGTTTTCATATATACACATTAACAACACACTAAGGGATGATAGGACGAATGGTCGAATTAGCAGTTTCAAACGGCAATAAAAGAGTACCAAAAACAGAAGGAGACCAGGGAAGTGGTAGACATAGGTAGATTGCATTTAGATAGGAAAGTGAAGAACGTAGTAGTTTATGGACAAGGAACATTGAAGAGTTAGAACATTACGCGGCCAAGCAGAAGGAAAATCTCATCTATCTGGAGTAAGCGAGAGAAGAAAGAGTATCAAACTAGCTGAACAACTATACTAGGCATGGTAATCCTATTTCACGAATGTATATTGATGCATGGGCTTGCTTTTGATTAAGTAAAAGAATAGAAGGAGAAAAGCTACGAGGGTAAATAACGAGTGAAAAGAGAATCCTTTTTACCGGTGTCGAAAGTTTGCTGATAGCTATGAAAAATGCCTTCCTTCTATGAGCCAACCATCTTAACTCCTCTTCTTTACTTATTCTTCTAACTTTTCCCCTCCCGGGCAAAGAGAAAGGGCAAGTAGATAACTAGTGAAGGCTTCACACTTATAGCAAAAGTAGAGTGTACACACCATCAGCATGAAGGAAAAGAGCTAAACTTGGGTACAGAGTGCTCCTAGTTTTCTCTCTCACTTTACTATTTGGGAGAGTGCTATAAAACTCACTTGACTATGCTCTTCCTTCATGTGAGGAGTGCTTTTATATATTAAGAGAGACTCTTCTCACTTATCTGAGGCACGTGCTGTCTCGCTCCTTCCCTCTCACTCTTTGAACTTGAACACGCAAAGCAAATTCGTAAGTGTTTGCCGTCATATTTCCAAATTACTGAAGCACCAAAAAATTGTTACTTCCCAATATGGTCCATGTTGATACATTGAGAATTTCGATCACTAAGTAGTATATGTGGGTAAAAAATTGACATAACAATGTGACCTATGCATATTATAACAACCAATGAAGAAAGTTATCGAACGGTAGAATATACTATAACTAATTATAAAAAGGTTGGCCCCTAAACCTCTGAGAGTGACTTACAATACTAATAAATATGACATTATTCTACTCTACCTAGGGACATATATAAGAGCATTTCTACCATACTGTATATTTTCGCTAGACATTTTCATTTATTCCTGCAATTAGAGAAGAGAACTTTATAAGACAATTAGCTTTGCATTAAGTACAAAAATTCAATAAGAACCAGAACCACACTATATGATGCTATGGAGTCTCCGGCCACAAATGTAAACTGCATCTCATGAACCATAGTCAGCAGAATAGACTCTCAGGTAACAGAGGCAGCTATAGTACTTAGGGAGCACATAAGCACATGTGCACTCTCGACATATATGCACACATCGCATGATTGCACAGGATAAAGCAAAATCACAATAATGAAAGTAACCTTAAAATTGGCCATTGTATTCTTTGAAGCTGCTCTCTTCCATCATTTGATTTACGCGAGAAGAAAAATAGATCAGATCACATGCTAAAGTCCAAAATTTTGGTAATCGAATGCAAGGATAAAAGTGCAAACAAAGTGGTATTGTAAAGAAAAACAAAAGGAATAGCTATTCCAAACTTGTCATAGACTTTTGATAGCTATTGTTTATCTGATGTACATCAGTTTTCGGCTCCACCCTCCGGCGAGTTCGCTGGTCCGTCTTGCCTCCGGCGACCTACTAGGTCTCGTGAGGCGGGCCGGGCCCCGGGCTTGCTGGGGGTGGCCTGTTTTGCTTTTCTTTCTGCAGGTTTGTCTCCGGCCGGCGGCGGCGAAGTGAGGTCTCCCCGCCTCGTCCTCGTTCCGGCGGTGCTTCGTACCGTCGGGAGGCGTGTGGAGCTCGCGGACCTCGCAGCGGCGGCGCTCGGAGGATGGCGGCACTTCTTCACCGAGGTGGTCTTTCGGGCTCTGTTCCTCCTCGGGTTCTTCCGTTCGGATGGATTCGGCGGAGCTCCGGTGTCGGTCCCTGCCGCTCCCTGGGGGCGGCGAGGTTAGGGTTCCTCGCCGTGCGTGCGCGCCGGCGAGATCTGGTGTTTGGATCTAGGCTTCGATTCAAGGGTTCGTCGGTGGCGGCTCCGGCTCTAGCGCGCTGGTCCTCAGAGGCACGTGATCGGGGTCTTCCCGTTGTCTGCGTCAAGGTCATCAACAAGGTTCGACCGGCTCCGGTGGGGAGCGGCGGCAGCGGCGCGACTCCGACTCGCTCTGGTGGCGGATGCAGTCGGCCGGTGGTCAGGGACTTTGTTGTAATTTTCTTTACTTTCGGGGTCCTTGTACTTCTGATCCTTTGAATTGAATCCAGGTCCTTTCCGCAAAAAAAAACAAAAACCATACAGATACAGTGCACGAGTTAAACCAAGAAAAGTAAAGAGAAAGCACAGAGCACATAAACCTCAACCTCTTGGGCTTTGCAGGAAACTTCCATCTACTGCAAGCTTCCTCTGGGTCAATCTCTGAAACACTTGCCGAACCAAAAACCTAAGAGATGACCTTTAATTTGTACCTTACTAAGTGAAAATACTTTATCTGCTTTGAGAAATCCGCAACTGCCTCAGCAGCAGTCTGTCCTTGCCAAACTACATCCAAGAAAAAAAGAACTTTTTTACTATACCTTGGTACTCCTTAAACTGAAATTGGAGTACCAATGAAATCTGACCGTCTATCTGTAAGGGCAGAATAGACTTTTCACCTTTGCTAGCTTTCTCCTCCCGAGTTCCCGATCGATGGAGCGCAGACTCTTGCTCCACCGCGCCGCCGCTCCTCTCCCCCCGCGCTGCCACCTCTCTGCGCAAGCGCACGCGACCGCCGCTCCTCTCCCTGCGCCTCCGCTTCTCCCCGCGGGCGCGTGCCACCGCCTCTCCTCCCCCCGCGCCTCCGCCTCTCCCCGAGGGCGCGCGCCACCGCCTCTCCTCCCCCCGCGCCTCCGCCTCTCCCCGCGGCGTGCGCCTCCGTCTCTCCCCATAGGCGGCCTGGCGCGCGGGCCGGCGCAGGCGCGGAGGACGGCGGAGGCGCGGAGGCCGGCCGAGCTGTGCGCGGGTGGGGCTGGAGGCACGCGTGGGCGGGCCGCGGGCGGGCGGGGCGGGGGAGCCGAGGCGGGAGCGGGCGGCCGGCGGACGCGCGCCCGGGCGGGGCGCCGGCGGCCGGACACGCGGGTCGACGCAGGCGCGGAGGACGGCGGAGGCGCGGAGGCCGGCCGAGCTGTGCGCGGGCGGGGCTGGAGGCACGCGTTGGCGAGCGGGGCGCGGGGGGCCGAGGCGGGAGCGGGCGGCCGGCAGAAGCGCGTGCGGGCGGGGCGCCGGCGGCTGGACGTGCGGGCCGGCGGAGGACGCCGTCGACGAGGAGCACGACGGAGGCAACGGCCGAAGGGTTAAACGGGTTGAAAGAAAATGAGAAATGGAATTGGGAATTAGAAAATGAGAAAATATTTTTTTAAAAAAAGAAAAATTATTTTTATAATTTTAATTTTATCTCTAATATCAAGGTACTCCCTATTTTTTTTTACAGTTTTTAGAGGTGGTACTCCTTAAGTCTAGTTGAAGTATCAGATAATATGAACCATTAGATGTGAACAGATGAATGACCTATATTTATTTTGGGGTACTGTAAAAGAGCTTGAAAAAAACTGTATTCATAAGAACGGTACGGCTTAATTACAGAAGGTATAGTGTGGCAAGCCGGCAATAGGCTAACAGCTCATTACCTCCTTACTTGTATCTGGCATGAATATACATAAACCAATTGACTCACTCAGAAATGCTGCAGCGCCGAGTTGTGCACAACCTGTAATACACAGGTAATAATCATTCTGTCTGAGTGCACTACATCAGCACATCAGCCGTCATCTGCTGATCTGCAGAGGCAACAATGTCCAAGCTCCTCTCCGGTAGAACCTAACCTTTTTTCTTCACGAGCACAGGGAATGTGCTTGTTTGTGAATAGAAAAGAAAAACTCCTCATGTCGACCATCCTATTGCTCATTTCAACAAAAATTAAACTCCAAATTGAAAGAATAAGAGGGATCGACAAAGGAAAACATGAAAGAACTCACCTGAGAACTCAGGAAAATGGCAGATCACGGACGACCCTCCCGCACAGCTTGCCGGCCTTTAACTGCAGCCTGCAGGCAGCTGAACTAAGAACCCATTGTCCGGGCTGCAAGCCAAAGTCGCGAGCCAGGTGCGGTGCGGTAAGTCTTAATACAGGTCTGCTAACTGGCCGAGCTACTATTTAACTAAGGAAAATGCGCATTTATATTCTGATTTTTATTTTTTAGGAGTTTTTATAGAATAAAAAATATATTTTCATCATATAGAAAAAGTGATTCCATCGCATTCAAAAAATTTGTTGCATATGTTTTAACAAAATATTTCTATTGCATCACAGAAATGTTTAACATCGCAAGTTCCGATCCCTAGTTCTGCCCTTTAACGAATGGATTAAATGCCAAATTTCATAACATCGCAAACCTCATATGTCAGTATTTTACCAAAAATGCAATGCAAATAATTTAATAACATCTCACAAGCCTAAAATTTTCAGAAGGTACAATATAATTAGTTTAAATATGAAATAGTCTTACATGAATAACATAAATTGAAGATTACAATTCTATTCGACTTTACGCTTTCTCACGGACTGAAAGTCTCAATTATATTGTCATCACATACTTTGGAGAGGACATCTCTCTCAACAAATTAACGTGACCAAAGTTTCAAGTCACATCAAATCTACGTTTGAAATGTCCTTGGGATAAAATTCAACAAGTCTAAGTACTTTGTGTACATCATAAAAAGCAAATGAATTGAAAGGATTCAATGCTGATATGCAAACAAGCAACTCCATATTAACCTCATCATTGAGTGTCAAGTTCTTAACTAATTTTATCAATCATGCCAAGATATACTTCTCTTCTAAAATGATCATCATCCGTTTGTTTTAGGTAAAACCATGCCGATCTTCCATAAGGCCATAATTACCATCTCATATAGGTACCTCAATGTAATGTTCATTGCAAAATGATATAACCCTTTTTTGAAGAAATCCTTCCCACTCATGCTCATATTTTACCTTTTGTCAAACTTACACAGCTTCACATTTTCGTGCTTTTTATTTTGCATATAATTAGCATTATTGGGCTCTAGCGGCTGGTATTAGGTTAGAGTTTGGCTTATGTGGCGCTTGGTGAGAAGTTTGTAATAATTATTTGTTGATGGTTGTGTATATTCTCTAGATGTAGAGGCCAAAAGTAATAAGAACTTCCCTTAAAAAAAAACATTGCTCTCTGACCTAAAATTCGTAGTTTCTTTTAAGGAAATTCATGATTATTGAGGAAAGATGTTTTTTATCTGATGTTTTCATAGCATGATAGTAACAATACCACAAAATTTAGCCACTTAGTTCCTGGTTATTATCATCATCTAGATAAGAAAACATTGGTAAGAAAAGTTTTCATAAATTCCTGCTTCAATTTGGTTTTATGAGCTTATGTTATAACACATGCAGCTGGCTGTGTTCATCAACAAGTGTTAGCGGTTTTGTTATAAACATCTAGCTCTATGTGATGTTGAACTGTTATGAGTAACCAACATTTGTGTGCGTACTTGTGGTGTGTGGACAACGTATATGTGAATGATCGATAGATCAGTCACCTTTCTTTTCTGAAAAAAAGGCGATGCACACGATGAATATTCAGAACGTCTTCGGTCTATAATTGGATTGGAAATTGACAATGTTGATTGTAGTGGCACGCCCTGTTTAGTTACTGTATAGAAGTAGTGACAGGGCAGCAGGGCTTATTGCTGGAGCTGGAGCACATCAGACATTCCTAGTGTTTGGGTACTACCGAGTTTTTTGTAATGCATCAATGGAAGGGCGTTAAGAATTTGTTGCAATACCTTTTATCATGACCCATACAGTATGTTTCTACCCTAGGTGCAAGTAGGCTTTCTCCATCCTATGACAATATTTCAGTTCAAGTAACTTTTGAATCTATTGTGTCAAATAACAGGGGTCCTTTCCACAAACATTTCAGTTCAAATAACTTCAGAAACTTATAAACTTATCCCTAGTTAATATAGTGCTTGGAAGTTGGAATTGTCATATTATTGTCATTTTTAATTATCTTAGCAACTTGTGCAAGTAGTCCTTAAAACAATGATTTCATCTATTAAACAGAAAACAAACGAATCCAGGGGCATTTTAGACTTTCCATGTTCACCATAAACAATAAACTCACATCCATAAGCCATTTCTAACGGACAGTTACAATATAACAGGTTTATTTTCACTGTGACTTATAAGAAAGTTTATCTGAACAACCATCTTATGCAAAAGCTTAAACCATCTCTAAATGGGCCCTAGCATGAACAACGGCATCCCCATTTATCAACAGAAGTGGGCAAATAAACAATAGCAAATGGGAGTATGAGACAGCACCTCGATATATACCGTAGTGAATAGTAGGCCATAAACAACAGAGGACACAAACGCATACTATATAGAGATGTAGATGTACATATGAACGTTGATAAATACGGTGAAAAGTGAAGAGGCCAGGACTGGAGCACAAGCGCCCTGTCCCGGTGACAAAATCGAACTCCTCTGCACACAATGAGAGGAGCCCTCAACCCAAAATGGAACATAGACGAAAGACACCAGAAAAGGTTCAAAAGAAAATGCAGGCAAGACTTCCTCTCCACATCACTAAAAACTGATGTAAATGTCTCCTTGCTCTCTCCCCTCAGCACGGTTACTGCTGTACAACTTGGGGTTAATAGGTTCTTACAGTGACCAAAATCTGGAAGCTCTCCCTGCTCTTCTTCACCTTTCTCGGCCTTCAGTTAATATGCATATTCGTAGGTTCAGGGGAAACAGGAAGCACCCTCTCTCTCTCCATGTTTCCCATCAGAGACAAAATTTTGCTGTAATCTAGCAAAAACCTTCGGTGGCCCGCATCATGGAAGTTAATAAATACAGATCAAGGGACATACCAAAGAAACAAAATGGTAAAAGAAGAAAAAACTGGGAATTGGAAATGGGGTTGCAAAAGTTATAGTTTTGGGCCTCTGGTTAGCGATCCGGTGGGCAGGGATTGGGTTACTCGGTGTCCTTGGTGGGGCCTGAAGTGTCAGTTCCGTTGGCAGAAGTCTCACAATTGACTGAGGCCGATGGGATTTCCTGGTGATTTTCTTCGCCAGAGGAAGTCCGGGACCGCCCTGACCTGGCTCGGATGTTTGCACCCATAGGGAATGGTTCCTGAAAGACATGACAAAAAGACAATGTTAATCATATGCTTAGAAGCATTGCAATTTGCTGGCACAACCTTGGATCAACAAGAAACCTTTCTGAGAGAAGATACAAGTTCTGAAAAATGTAAGACAGATACTGGGGCCAAACAAGAACATTATGATTACAAATTATGCAGAAAACTCGGTCCCATCAGTAAAGAAGAAGATGCACTTTTTTTCCTAACTCTGAATGATGCTTGCTCACTTGTAATATGTAGGAAACAGTGTTCATGATATGGGCATGCAAGAAATATTTACACTGAATGTCAATGTGTCTTAGTGCATGGGAAGCAGTTTGAAACTGCAGAACAAAAATAAACATATAATGTTGCCCGGTTGTGAAAAATGTAGATCCAAATACAACAGAAACCATATGTGCACACAAAAAAACATGAAAACAGCAGCATGCAGCATGCAGCAAATGCTGGCCGCTGTCTTACCTCCATCCTTTCTTGAACGAAACCAATGTGTATGTTTAACAACTATCAAGGTTATAGAAAAGATGGGTCTGTTGTGGATAGGAGAGGGGCAATTAAATCCACCAAACAAAAGATAATGAAGCCAAATAAATAAATAAAATAAAAAAGAGAGCATACCTGATCTCCCGCATTAGGGCCATTTGAATGGAAAAGGATGGGGCGGCAGCGCTTGTCCTCATTCATCAAGCTGGAGTTCTGGAAATGAGCGATCAGAGCTGATTTCCCTTGGATTCTGGCATAAGCAAGTGATGCTACCTTCTCACTATTAAATTTCTCCCACTTTTTACCATTGAAAGTCTGTAAATGAAAACAAAAGGATCAGGATACACTATTGATATTTCACATTGGATATGATATCATGTTCAAAGTTGACAAGCTGCACGTAGAATCAGAAGACAAAACAACGATTATTGCCTTATGTGACTAGCACTTGATAATCTGGCATTGTCTCTCACCTGATAAAATGGAACAATGTGCTGAGGAGTGGTCATATTGATGAAAGCATAGCCGACATTGCATTTATTCTGAAATGTAGCACATAGATCCCTTTAGTCATACAATTAGGCAAGATCATCTAAACAAATATGAGGCATTTTTTTGCAGAGGACTTATATTTAGATCACCTTGAAGTCAATTGGCAGGTAAATAAAATCATAAGTCCCCTTATGATTTTCATCAATAGCAGCTAAAAGCATCTTTGAGGTGTACCTGAAATCCAAAGGCAATCAGAACGTAAAAATTTGACGAGAGAGAACATGAAAGGGATTTGGCAACCAAAATGTAGCCTAAAATTAGAAGGTTTTGTACACATACTTGTTCGGGATATTCTTTATCATCAGTGTAGTCCGGGAGTCTTCACCACGCAGAATACACTCAACATCAAGCTCATACTGCCTTTTATTATCGGACTGATTAGCACTTGAGTCATTTCTTCGGCTCCTCATCCGCTCACCAGGTGAATCAAATGACGGGAGGGGCACCATAGGATTCCTTCCATGGAACAGACCCCTCTGCTGAGGAGATGGTGTGCCTATCTGTGCAGGAGACACAGCTGGGTCCATACAGTTTCCTCCAGTTTGAGAAAATATGTTATTAAGCTCCAGTGAGTGAAGCTGGGGGCTACCAGGAAATCCTATGCTTCCAACACTGCGAGGATGGAAATTTGGTGCGTCTGTCAAATCTCCTGCATAGCCTTGTCGTCTATCCCAAACTGACGGATTGATTGCTGGTGCAGATCCCACATGGTGATGGTGCATGGGAGGGACATTCTCAAGCATGTGTGACGGTGCCCTTGGTAATCCATGCATTTGTGCAGGGGGACGAGATGGGACGTTGTTTACAAATGATACAGGGTTTGGCCACAACACGGGAGAATTGGGATGATGGTGGAAGTTATTCGAATTATTCCACATTAATTGCTGTCCACGGAGAGGGAGGCTTCCACTTCTTGAAAACCCAAGAGCTGTAAATGAATAGTACCCAAATAAGGAATGATTAAATAACAGATATTACTTGGTCTGGATTCAGATACCTCATAATTGCAATAGCTTTCACAATCCTGATAAACCTAACAGCTTTATTATCATTTTTCTTAAATCGTATGTACTTGATGGATGGAACTGACAGCGGAGATGGTGTTAAATAGACAAGAACAGCATCAATAAACAAGGTGGATTAGGATATCCAAATTTACCTCCTTCAGCATGATCAAATGAATGTCCATTGAGGTTACCAGAGCCCACTTTATGGAGGTGTCTGCTGTCCACCACTTCAGCTGCTCTTGAGTTGCTATTAACGCCAATTGGTGCCATGTTGTTGTAAGGGGCACCATTAGTTAATCCACCCATTCCTTGAAAACTATAATTCACATGTCCGTTCATCCAACCGAGTGAGTGGCTGAGCTCACCAAGGGTAGCCTGATTTACACTGGATGAAATTCCAATGGGAGAGGATAAACTTTGTGGTATGGTAGAGGATAGGCCTGGAAAAGATGCATCTCTGAATGGGCTCATTGATGTCTGAAGTCCAGAAAGCATACCCTGGATACTCCCATTTTCAAGGCCAGTAGAAGTGATTGTTGCCAAATTAGTTGAACCTTGCAGAATACCCATTCAGATCAGGAATGCAACTATTAGAAAAAACATATGTTGAGATGAAAAAATAAATATCATACCAAAAGAAGCCATTGAAGGGCTACTTGTGCTTGGACTCCCCAGTTTGTATACACCAAATTCTTCCTGCCCCAGCTCTGGAGACATATGCTGCATCAAGCTGTTATAAAAGAAATTAAGCAATTTTCAAAGTCATGGTACAATGAAAATACTAATTTCCCATAGTTAAAGGCTCAGATATCGAAAGGAATCACGACATCAGGTAACACTGCATCAGAGAAGAAATGCTCTTTTGAGGAGAACAGTAGGAGAGCCCTACTGAAAAAGAGAAAAACTTATGTTTTACCAATATGTTTGACGACTACATGTTCATTTTATTCAAGCTACTACACCCAAATAAACTATTCTTGCACACCTCAATGTGGACATAAATATAGGAATTTTAACAGAAAGGTCAAGTAACATACCGTCTAGTACCACCCAGATGGCTGTTCTCCAATTTGATTTTCTTGCCTGCAATGTCGTTCCTATTTAAAGCACGTTGTGCAGCTTCGGCTCCTCTGATATCATAAAATTCTATTATTTTGTGATGACCCTTTTGTGGAGTGCCCCGAATCTGCAATGAAAATATTAGCATGTGTTATAGTTCTAGTTATAATAGTAGTTAGTTAATGTAAGATGATACCTCCTTGATTTCACCATAGCCACCAAAAATCCGACGAAGATCATCATTTGTTACAGTTGGGTCAACATTAAACACTACAACAGTTCCCTGGTTAACATCCTTCTCTGAAGGATTGTCCTGTGGAAAAAGTGACAATTATTATGTGAAATTTGTGCTCCACTTTTGCATATTTGCATGAGCCCTATAAGGATATAACTTAAGAGCCTGAGTAACAAAACAGAAAACTGCTAGCACCAGATTTATTAACATTCTAGGTATCAAGGATAAAATCATGTAGTCTAAATCAAGCCAGGAAAACAAACAGAACTTTTGGGTTGAGTGACAATTAACAAAGTGATGATTACCTTCGGAATGGAGTAATGTATGTCAAGTTTCCTACGTCTGAGTGGCTTGTTTTGAAGTGCTCTCATCGCATTTCGTGCTGACCTTATATCATAGTAAGATATCATCACAAAACCACGATGTTTACATGCAGTGTAAAGGTTGCGGATGTCTCCATAATGCTGCAGGGAAAGAATAAATGGATTTCAGAAAGCAAATCTGCTTACCAGAATAATGAGTTGAGCAGGTATGGAAAATAAAACACACCTCAAATATAAGCTTCAATTCAGAGTCCTCAACGTTGCTATTGATGTTCCGAACAAAAAGGGTTTCTGGAAGGATGTTCCCCGTACGGATGTTCACCATTCAATGCGCCATTTAACAACCCAGGTCCATCGTTAGCTCCACCATTAAGTTCTTGCAATTTTTTATTTTCATCAGATTCGAGTTCCATCCCGCCTCCAGTGTAGAATATATCATCATCATCATCCCCGTTGTTCGCATGGGCTGCATACCCAACTTCATCAGAACACCTGATAACAGTTCATCATCATCAGGAAGCAGGTCTCCAATTATTTGGGCCTCAATTTCCTCAGTCAACTCGAAGGGCTCATCATCATCATGGTTTAGATCAACCTTTTCAATTGGCTGACCGACAAGAACATTCTTGGATGTCAATCTCACTGTACATACAAATAAAACCAGATAATCAGCAATGAATTGAAATAATATACTGCAAATGGAATAGTGGTTGAACCGGAGTGTTAACTATTTCATCTTTCCACAAGAACGCGAAACAGCATAAGGTAGACTGTGATACCAAACTAAGTGAATTGATTCTGTGGCCACAGGAAAGAAATAGCGATAAAGGGAGCAAAATTCTTACAAAAACAAGGGAAAGCCATTTATTTTTATACCCGTTCACATAACTCTGTCTTGTACTTATGTATCATTTCACTTCATTCAAGAGAAAAACCATTAAAGATAGCATAAGGAAATGATATAACTGGAGATAGATATGCCATGAGATGATATAACTCATCACATGTACTATAAATGGAATGGATATTTCTCAAGGTCGTGGTTCATTGCTCAGGAGATCAAGCACTCTAATTAAGTACATAGAAATGATAAAGAAGAATTGCTCACATTTCTTGTCAAAAATGTCTGAAAGTGAGCTCGAGAAAAGCCCATTCTCGTTGTAGACCCCATTTGGATTAGTCCCTCTACCATCAGGAAATAAAGCTGCCGCCTTTAAGGATGAATCAGATTGGCAGCTAGGGTCTTGGTCAGGTCTCCAAGGAGATGGTTGCAAGTTAGAATGCCTCTCTTGACCGAACAGCTTGTGCTCAAGACTATATGCAGTTTTCTGGTTCCTTAAATCATATGGTTGCAGAAGCTCTAGTCGACCCGCAATCTTTGTCCCAATTGGTTGAGGCTTTTCAAGTGGAGAAGATGCAACTGACTTGCTTCCTGAAAACAATGGGAACCCATCTAGTTTTGAGAAGAGATCAAGGCAATGAGCCAATGAACATCAGAAAATGCATCAACCATCATGATAACAAAGAGCAGTACACCAGCACCAAGAAAAAAGTAAGTAAAAAGAAAAAACTTGCAACAGTCAATTGCATATGCGAGGATAATCTGCAAACTCCATTTTTCCAAGACTCCTTTGCAAACCCATGTGCTTACAAATCAAACTGCTTGACCTCAATATAAGGAGGAAAAGGTACTTTTAACCTACAAGTAAAGTCTTCCAATCCTCAGGTTTAGCTAGCATGCATAAAAAATTTAACTCCTTTAATGCCCCAACGACGTGAAAATTTTATGGCTACAACCCGTCCTATCGTAATTCCTAGTAGAAGAAAAATGAGGAACAAAAAACTAATTCAACGTGAACAAAATCAAACTAAGCACTCACCCGTGTTATGAGGTAAGGATTCTTGCTTCCAAAATCCATTTTGCCTCTGCGAATTTACATGAACATTATGAGAAATAATTAATACAGGCCATGGCCATGAATCATATTCAAATCAAAAATAGAAAACAGAACCTCCTGAATCAAGAACTGGAGCAATAATTTTGCAATTGTGAAGGGTTACCTCTGTGGGGAGGCGAAACTCCTCAGTGAAGGAGGAAGCAGCCACGGTGGGATGTCTGTACTGGTACAGGTGGTGCCTCTGATCCATGACCTGAGATGGCATCCTGCAGGCGTCAAACCATAGAACTTGTTAGACACAAGACATGTCAACTCCTCTGGTAGCTGAATTCAGTAGGATCAAAGTAAAACTGGTAATTTTTTTTGCTGAAATCATGCATCTTTGGAGGAAAAGGATGATCAGTCAGCGAATTCCCTGCGTAGCAATTTAGACTACACAGCAACCGAGCCAACGGGCAGCAGAAAAATGTGGAATTTAGTGCTTGCAAGGTTCCAAGGTCAAAAGTTTCGAATCAGAACCGCCAGATTTGACAAACCAGAAGGGGGGATTCCGCGAACTTCTACGCGAAATGTTTATTTTCCCAATAAAACAGCACAGAAGATGAGGAATTTAATGCGCCTCGGGCTCCACAAGCTCCAAACAGCAAGTATCTTGTGATGAAAGCAATAACGAAAATTACGCACAACCCAAAGCAAATTACCCCCAAAATTCAAGCTCGGATCACACCAAGCAACCAAATCTCCCACAATTGGAACATCCCCGAGCAAAACCAAACATAAAGTAGCACAGAACAAGCAAGGTCTCACCAGATCGGCGCCTGCGGCCACCTCCTCCTCTTCAGAGCCAAAAACTCCCCGCGAATTCGAAAGCTGCAGAGACAGACGGAACAGACGCTCCCATGCGCCGCGACAGCCCCTCTCCGAGCTCGAAGACGGCGGGATCACGCCGCCCAGACCGAGCACCGGCAGCCCAATGCGACGCCGGGGACGAGGACCCCCCTCACGCGGCGAGTGGGAGGGGGAGAGAAAATGGAGAAAGCTACGACACCTACCTAACCCTAGAGGAACGCAACAAAAACAGCGACGACGTCCCTCCTCGGTCCGCTGCCCGCATTCCCGCCTCCTCCCGCTCCGCCTCCGAGAGGAGCTCGCCGGAGTTCGCCGGAACCGGGCTCCGGCGAAGGGTTTCCGGCGAGCTGGTGGTGGGGGTGGTGAGACGAAGCAGAGGCGAAGGCACTGGGGACAGGAACTACCTAACCAAATGGGGTCGCGGGGCCAGAGGTCGGCTTTTATATCCGACCCCGCGGTGACGCCCGGTGACCGCAAGCGCGGAGCACGGGACCGCGACACCGGGGACGACCCGCTTCCACTTTTACCTATCTCTCTGACAGGTTGGCCTGGATGGAAACCATATTGACCTGTCAGTGAGACGGAGAGATGAACGGCCCACATGTCAGTGTCATCGAAGGGTAGGATGAGCGCTTGGTAGGGAGGTGGCCTCAAATTTGGGTGGTGGGAGTGCTGGGGGAGGCGATGGCCTTGGGCGGGCTGAATTAGAGTAGTTGGTTAGGACAAGAAATTGCTTTAGTTGCTGCAGCCGGAGAAATAGAAGCATCTTCTATACTTGGACTAGATTACATTACATTGGTTTTAACTGCTTGCCTTTCTTGAAAAAAAAATCTAATCTTTGATTTTCTAGGTATCAGTATTTCTCCCTTCTTGTTTGTTCCGTTTGGTATGATTTTCAACATTTGATTTTAGTAGTTGTTTTCTTGTCTAATCTTGTTAAAGCTTTAAACATAAGTCAGTATGTTAATTTTCTGGTGTATTGTAATACAGACGATGTTTGATTAATAAGTTATGATATTGTAAGCGACATATCGGCTTGCTTGATTGCTTTCCTAAATCGATGGTCGCCTTAGCAATTTCAATCGAAAATAACAATCATATGCTTATCTCAAGGGGCTGGTTTAGTTATGGTCATGACTAAAAATAGGAGGTCCAATAATAGTACAATAAATAAATAATGTAAAACGGGGATATGGATCGAAGGAAATATAACCATTGCACACGTATCGTTTTTATAAGGTTTTTTCAGGTATTATCATATTTATCTCATGGGTTAATTTGTCAAAAGTACACTAGTTGGTGAGTTCTTTATAGCAAAGAAAGTCCATTGTGATCATCGAGGGAACCAAATGATTTACAATTCGAAAAAGATGCGAGGCTCGTAATATTTACCCATGGGCTTATGTTGTTTTATTAGCTCATTTAGTAGCAACGTTTTATGTTTCTGATTTTATAAATTTATCACGGACACGTGACTCGACTTTGTACTAATATGTGTGTTTATTAGAAATCGTTTTTCCCCATCGCTTTGATGAGAGCCTCTATAGAAGAATCAAAACACTCACGACGGTTGAGCGCTACATGGTGTTCTACCTTGGACAATAAGACGATCATTGTAGAAGGGGGTGTTTGATTGGGCTTTTCAGCAGCTTTTCACTGGAAAAAGCTGCAGCCCAACCAAACGGCCAGCTTTTCAGCAGCTTTTGCCAACGGTAGCTGTGGGCTTTGCAGTGTAAATTTAGCTGTTTGAAAAAGCTGCCTTCTGCCAGCTTTTTACAATGTGTTGAAGCTTCAATGCTCATTTTTCAAAATGTTGTAGATGATTTAGATCAACCAAAAGTCATATGTTCACTTTCTCACAACCACAACAGCTTTTCCAGACAGCGAGCCAACAGCAGCTTTATCAACGGCCACAGCCCAACCAAACAGGCCCGAAGTATACTGCCGATTATCGAGAGAACACAACTAATACCTTTTAGGATGTCTGAGACATACATATTTTGGTTAGAATGTCAAAACAGGAGAAGTGATGAAAAAATTAACTCCAATTTTACCAATGGACAGTTGCAAGCAACAGAAAGACAGAGCAAACAAAATATCCATACGAGAAGGGATCCACAGAGGATCCAGGCCCTCCTATATATATATACCGCGCTCCAGTTCGAACCACCGAAGGGCAAAACCGTCCGTCCCCATCAACTTGGGAGTTATGACTTACCCCAGCGTGAGCAGGACGATTCCCGTCCCGTGGGGCCCCCCCACTCCACGAGGATAAGCCCCCTCTTTGCACCTTCGCACTCCCCGACGCATGTGGGTCCCACCGTATGAAATCCACGTGTCATCTTTACATTGGCCGAGCAGAAGAGTGACCCGCCAGCGGGGAGGCGGGTAGACAAGGCACGCGTGGAAAAACCCGATGGAGCGCCAGGGGGAGGGACGGTCACGGGTTTTGTACGACCGAAGATTCGAAGGAATCGAACGGCCGCGGTAAATCCGTGCGTCACCTGAATTCACACCGGCCTCGCGTGGTCTTTTCCGAGTGAAGCTCCTGGAGTCCTGGTCCTCCGCATTAGCAAGTCTCCTTTTTCGACGAGGAAAAAGAACTTTTGTGAGGTACAGGCTCTGTAGCCTATGGTGGTGTACAGCGTACGCAACTCTATACCTCTAGATTTATACGACCAGATCTTCGATATCTGTTGGACGAACGAGCACGCTGACGCTGCACACCCTCGGTGTATAGCAAGCTTTGAGTATGCAGGCTACTTTTGTGTCATTATGTACAATACTGCTTTATCTGTTTTCGGTGGTTCGTACTTTTGACCAAGATCACCCGTATTAAGTCAGCCAAATAATAAGGATCTCTTTGATTTGTAGGATTCTAAAAATACAGAAATAAAAATAGATAGAATTAAAATATCATATCATCTTGAATACTATAGGATCGTAAAGATATTTAATTGTGCATAAAATAAATATAGAAATATTTTCAAAAGGTTCGAGTCAATGGACCTACGGAATCTAATGCAAATGAAATCCTAAGGAAAAAAATCCTATCAAACAACCTACATAGGAAAATTTCATAAGGATTTAGATCCTCCAAAAATCATTTAAAAATCTTTTAAATCAAAGAGACCATAAATTGGATAACAAATAATCTTCAACAAAATAAGGAATGAAGTAACACAGTCATGTAAATTTGACAATGGCGGTCATGAAAAAAATAAAATGAATATGTACTTTTTTATCCTCTAACTATTGGTCGAATCTATTTTTGTCCTTAAACTCTAAAAGTGGAAAAAACTTGACCTTAAACTTTTATAAAATAATTCAGGGACTGAAAATGTACACTTTTCATAAAATAAAGCCATACAACTGTAAGTGCTTGCTCAGACATTTTGACCAAAGGTGACGAGTATTTGAAGCAGGTGTAGTAGAAAATTACGGAGCTCTAGGGTCCATGGCAATCCTTCCACATGTCTCTACCCAATGAACGTGGAGCGTTAGTAACAACTCTGCAAGGGCATCAGGTCACTAGCCACATATAAGAAACATATCCCTCGATGCAAGCACATCTTGTTTATTTATGTAAGCATACCATGAAGATTAGCTTTAAACAAGAAAAATTACATGGCACAGCTAGAGACTCCATTACACAATTACATAAAGATACTAGAAATTAAAAGAAGATTACAAGGAAAATGTATGAGTTTGTTGCGACATCATCATCTTCTTACATGTAACCACATCTAACAAAAACTCTACCGACCACCATGAGTTTGTCAGAGAAGCGACGAGACCGGCAGTTATTGCACTTACCCAAACGGAGGTGGACAAAAACATGTCAATTGCCGCAAAGAAAGCTTCCATCTGAAAGCGGCGGTGATAGGATAACAAGGAAAGTGCATCAGCTGGGTACCATCCACGACAAGTTAGGACGCAAACCTGATGACACTAATAGAAATTGGCGACCTAGAAGGACCAAAACCAACACCACCATCCTAGATAACAGCAGACGGTGGCCTTGTTACGTGGGGATAGCAGTATAAGTGGTAGGCCACTCTTAGGCGCACGCCAGGCAGGTGGCTAGACTTTTTCTCAAGTTATAGGTTTTCTTTTTGAAATACTAGTTACCAAAATTTGAGATTGTTTCCCTTAAGAATTAGATTGATTTTGGATACCTCCATCTATATAAGGAGGCATCATGTATTGAATAAAGCAGACGATAAATTATTAATCATAATTTCTCTTCGTCTCCTCCCTCTCCTCCTTGCCCTAGTCGTTGCTTCCCTCTCCACCGTCCCAATCCACGGGTCATAACAGTTTTTGTAACAGCCCCAAATTTCTGCAAAGTTTGAAATCTTGAAATTTTCTAAAATCTCGTCTCTGGACCGAACCCCTCTCCCTCAGCCCATTCCTCTGTTCAGCCCATCTCCATTTTCCAACCCCGTGTAGCCATTTTCTCTGCTCTGCTCTTCTCTCCCTCCTCCCGTTCTCCGCTGCAGCGCGGCAGCCGAGAGCAGCCACGCGGCGTCGAGCTCCTGCCGCGAGCACCTCCGCTTGCTGCCGTTTGTGCCACCTCGCCATCGCTTGCTATCTCGTCTCTCTCTCTCACGCGCGGGTCTCAAAAATCGGAGCTACCGAAGCTCACGGTTTCCCCTTCCTTCCATTTGCAGCACCACAGCACCCCACCTCTCCTCACTCCAGAGCACCTCCGAGCTCCCCGCCACCATCCAGAGCACTCCCAAGCTCCACCCCGTCCCCCTTTCTTCTCCGGTGAGGTCACCAAGCGCCCTGCTGCCGCCGCCGCCACCGAGTGCCTCGCCCCCTTTCCGAACACACGCGCGCGCCCCGCCTCATCAATCTCCCTCTCTCAATCGAGCAACCCGAGCACCGAGCACCGCAGATTCTCCGGAGCAGCTTCCCACCTCCCCCTCGCCACTCCCGAGCTCGGTACGCCGCGCCACCATCTTCCTCGGCTCCGGCGAGGTGAAGCCCGAGACCTTCCCGCCGCTGCCGAGCTCCCCCCCTCCTTCTTCAAGCGCCCAAGCCCCGAGCAACCCCTCCACCTCCGTAGCCCTCCGCCGCATCCTTCCCCTCTCTGAATCCCAGCAGTTCCGCCGCCACCTTCATCTTCTCCGGCGAGCCCAAACCCGAGCCGCTCCTCCCGTCGCCAGCCCGATCCCCCATGGCAATGCCCTCTTTTTCTTCAAGAAATGAGTTCCCCTCCCTCTATTGCTCCTCCCCGACCAACCAATTTTTCACCCGGCGAGCTCCCCGACGGCCGAATCGCTCCTCCCCGCCGCCGGCAACCACCCCGCCTCCCCTCCCCTGTTTCTTCCCCATTCGGCCGACGCCCGACGCCCTCTCCCCCTTAGCAGGCCGCGCGCCTTAGCAGGCCGCGCCGCTCCCCAGCAGGCCGCCGGCCCTTTTCTTTTTCTGTTTCATCCTTCTCCCCCGCAGGCCGAAGCCCATTAGCCCTCCGGCAGCCAGCCCGTTTTCCTTTTCTCTTTCTCTTTTTCCTTTTCAACTCAATTCTGTTATTTAAATTCTCTAGCATCTGGAAACCCTAAAATGCAATATGGTACATCGTTTCGATCGTCTCGACGACGCGGTCCCTAATATGCAATCCCTTGATCCAAATTCCTACTGTTTGATGTCCAAAATCCTCGAAAACCTCCTCCACCCCTTTTCCAACCTTTCGTCCGAAAACCCTAAATCTTCCCTCGCCAATTCTTTCAATCCTCGACATCTCGGTTCCAATCCAAAGCAGTCCAGACACTATTTTCAGTATTTATTTCAATTAAATTATATTATGTCCTAGCTCATTTTGTGGAGCCCGGACTTATACATGTGTGTTTGGATTTCTTGCAACCTAGGAATCGATAGTGGCGATTCGGTGCTAGGACAGGATCCAGAAGGTGAAGGACATCCCGAAGACTTCCCCTCGCAGCTGAACCCCTGAGCAGGAGGCAAGTCACAACATAACCTTGTTCATGTTGAACCTACTCGCCACATTACTATTCGTAATAATGCTAGTTTTAGTTATTATTTTTTGCATGATAAACTCGTATGCAGTATTTTTGAATGACATGATACTAGTTATGACCTACCACCTACACAGCCCTGTCAATGATTGCGAGCCATAATTGTTTGAAAACCTGTAGGATAGCCACAGATATATCGATATAGGGTTTGGTCCTTACGGTGAAATGGAAAGGTCCGGGTATGTTAAGTAACTCGGAGGATGTAGTTTCCTGAAAATGGAAATGCCGACGGTAGGGATCACGAAGTGGGGCCTTCACGAGTTGAATGTGCAGCCATTCCCCTGACCGTGAGTGAGGGTAATTGGGAGAATTACCGCTCAGGGCAATTAAGGACGAGACCCTTGTGCATAGTGAGAAACATATGAATTCGCCCATCCACATGTTCGATTCGTCGAGCCCCGCTTAGTACATCTGCTCTACCCGATGAACAACTATAGGTTAGCTACAGTTCCCTGTGATGGGAATGTCTCTCGGTAGCAAATAAAGTGGTGACCCACAGGTTGGGGAAACTCACAACTGGAACCCACTCAAATCCCGGATCCTGAAGTTAACATGGCCAGTTAGACTCCCGGAGAGCGAGTGATGAAGTGTTTCTGGGTAGGAACTTCAGAAGATAGAGCAGATAAAAAGGCCTTGTCATCTTACCTTTGTCGGCACACTTGTGGGAGTGTGTTAATTGCGCATGACAAAGAGGTATAGATGTCGTGTGGGTAAAGCTGGGCAACTCTGCAGAGTCATTGAAATGGTATTCGAATACGCCGTACTCCCGGTTATTGGAGTTGTGTTGAGAGGTGATACTCGTTGCGAAGCACAAGTAGAATTTCTTTGTGATGTTTGAATGGCATCCGATGATAACTTGATGTGGTGTTTTAAACTCAGAGATTGCTATGTTTATGATTTAAATGGTGTGTTTTTAAATACTAAGTTGAAGTAGAGTTATGCATCCACCAAATGGTATATATATTCAAACCCTACACCCTTCCTTGCAATCCTATGCATGTATTTAAGTATTACGGCTTTCCGTTGTGGCTTGCTGAGTACGTCGCGTACTCATTACTGCACTCATAATTCAGATATGCAGGATGATTGGGAAGAACCTCTTGCAGAGGATGATTTCAATGCTGACGAATACGAGTTCTAGGTCTCATCCGTACGCTCAAAGAGCCTGTGGTTAGGTTCCTTTTGTGATGTAAGTTTTGAGCTCAGACGCTCCAGTCATATGTAAGATAACCCCGCTTTAAACCTATTTTGTTGTGTTGTAATATATGCCAACTGTTTAATGCGATGCTGGCAATGTGTCATCTCTACACCCGCGACTGAGAAACTCCTGGGCAGTCGTGGGCGTCGCGTCGCGGCTCTGAAATTTGAGGTCGTGACAGAGTGGTATCAGAGCTCAGCTTTGACCGTAGGATAAGACCTAAGGTAGGATGGCTTAGGATCAGTGTTTACAAAATTTATTTATAAAATAAAAAAGTTTGCGAAAAATATAAGTAATATGCTTTCTAATCCTTATCTTTGCTACCTCATCTTTCCTTAGTTCGAAGTTTTGGTTTGAAAAAGGTTTTCTACTCCTCTGCTAAATTTCAAAATTCTGTTTAGTAGGATGGGTTAAGGTCAAGCTGTTCAGAGAAAAGCTTCATACTCACGGGATGCTGGACAAGAGAAGACAACATGAGATAGGTTGCCTCAAGGAGAGCAGTTCTCTACCTTCAACGGCGTTGCAGTATAACCTTCTCTTATTCCCATTCCCATTTTATTCTGCAAGAGAACGGAGAGCTCTAGAAGACGGAGGAAAAAGATGACTCAAGCGCTTAGCGTGAGACGCGTACGCATCGTAGTAATGTTGCAAGAGTAGGTAGAACCTAGCCCTATCAGTAGACGTTGTTCTTCATATGTGTTGCTTGTGAACTTACTGTGATGTGTGTTATGTTTGTGGTATGTGATGGATTTAAATCGGTAAGAGTCTTATGCATGAGCAAGCTCTTTATGTCCGAGATTTTTGCATCTATTGATCCTAAATTCCCAGCTAAATGAGCTTTTTAATTCAGCCAACTGCTAGCCCTTATCTTGTCTACACACACATGACATAAATCAGCTCAACTGCTAAAAGCTCAACTAATTGAGCGTGCTGAAATTTGCGTATATGCGTTCACTTACGCATATACCAGGTCGCAGCATGCACACACACACGTGAAAACAAATTCCCCAATGCTTAGCAATAATGACAAGAATAATTTCAACCCAATAATGTCAGTGGATTATGCTCATGTTTTAAAAATCTCTTCTTCTCTCGTATAAGTAGATCTCATCTACATCTCAAATGTTAAGTTTTAAAATTCTTTTCATATGCCTTCCTCTCTTATCTATCCTGAAGATGAAAGCCTTCAATTTGGAGACCACCCAAGCTAATAACAACTTAAAAATCATGCAGAGAAAATTGTAAAACAGCCAATTGAAAATGTCGGGGAAATCAAGGCGACAACTCCGGAGGAAATGAGCAAGCTGGGCAAGTGCCAAACTTAGCAGAGATAATGGCAGCCATGGAAAGAGGTCGACAGAGAGCTGAAGAGAATCAAGCAAGAATGATGGAAATGCAAGCTAAGATGTTAGAGCAGATCGCGGCAAAGTTAGCCACACCAGCGCCAGGATCAGCAGCCGCACAAGAAGATGCCGGGGAGAAGCAATGGAATGATTTTCAGCAGACACACCCTCCCACCTTTTCTAGTTCAGCCGAGCCATTAGATGCTGATGACTGGTTAAGAGATGTAGAAAGAAAACTAGAGACCACCCAGTGCTCAGACAAGAGAAAGTCCTGTATGCATCTCACCTGCTTCAAGGTCCAGCCTCTTCCTGTGGATCAACTACCCGCGAAGCCCATCAGCGAAAGGATGATATCTCGTGGAAGGAATTTTCAGAAGAGTTTCGCAAGGTGCACATTCCTCCAGGAATATTTGCACTAAAGCGGCGAGAGTTCCTTGATCTCAAGCAGGGAAACCAGACTGTATTGGAATACCTGCATCAGTTCAACTATCTCGCCAGATATGCTAAGGATGATGTCAACACAGAGACAAAGAAGATGGATCAGTTCGAGCATGGATTACAACAGTCACTCAAATACCATATATCCTCGCAGGTATACTCAGATTTTCAAGCTATGATCGACAGCTTGCTGAAATCAGAAGCTACTAGAAATGCATTAGAGGAAACAAGGAAGAGAAAGACCCAGCAATTTAGCAACTATCCTAACACCTCACGTCAGAAGACATGGATCCCTCCAGCTCCAAGTGGACAGCAGAGAGTAACCAATGCCACCTGTGCCCAGACCACAAAATCCTGCACCACGAGCACAATCTGGATGCTTCAAATGTGGAGGTAATCATATGCGTAAGGACTGTCCATACAAGAACACAACATGTTTCCATTGTGGAGATCCCTCCCATCTTAGAAACGTGTGTCCAAGGAAACACCTGCCCAGCTGAGACTGCAAAAGCTCAAGTGAAGAATCAACAGAATGCACCTGGGAAAGGAAAAGGAATGCTGAATTCAAGTGGACCAAACAGAGAACAAGGCTATCAGAAGGTGAACAAAGGAACCGGCAGCTGGAATGAATCAAGGACGAGTTTAACTATGTCACCTGCCGAGGAGTTGCGGACGCGACAGATGTTATAATCGGTAAGTTCCTGACATACTCAAAGCCTTCGCTAGTATTGTTTGATCCCGGAGCTTCCCATTCATTTCTCTCTTTAGAGTTTGCCATTAGAAATGATGTCCCATTATCTTCTTTGGAAAACCTTATATGATTGATTCACCGGGAGCTAGAATGAAAGCTCAATATAAGAGCTGCGGGATAGAATAGAAATTCAGGAAGTCAAGTTTGAAGCAAACTTATTGACCCTAGAAATGAAAGAATTAGATGTCATTCTAGGAATGGATTGGCTGTCCCAACATAAAGCAAAAATGGATTGTGAGAAAAAGATCGTGACCATTACAATGTTGACGGTAAAAAGGTAGAAATAACCACCAACCATGCACTGTTAAAAGAGCAGAGTAACAGGATGTATAATTTGGCAGTAAAAGAAATAGCTCAAGTTCGGATAGTACAAGAATACCCAGATGTGTTCCCAGAGGATTTGCCAGGAGAACCACCAGACCGAGAAATTGAATTCACAATAGAGCTATTACGGGAACGAAACCCATAAGTAAATCACCTTACCGTATGTCCAGGGATGAGTTAACAGAACTTAAAAGCAAAGAGATGACCTGTTGGAAAAGAAATTCATCCAACCTAGTGTCTCACCATGGGCAGCCCCAGTGCTGTTCGCTAAAAAGAAAGATGGAGGATTAAGAATGTGTGTAGATTACCGAGAGCTAAATGCTGTAACCATCAAAAATAAATACCCCCTCCTGAGAATAGATGACCTGTTTGATCAGCTAAAAGATGCAAAAGTGTTCTCTAAATAGACCTAAGATCCGGATATCACCAGTTAAAAATCCGCCCACAAGACCGGCAAAAGACCGCATTCACCACCCGATATGGATTGTATGAGTTTACAGTAGTTCCTTTTTGGTCTAACCAATGCCCCTGCAGTCTTCATGAATTTGATGAACAAAGTATTGATGGATTACCTGGACCGTTTTGTGGTAGTGTTTGTGGATGACATTCTTATCTATTCCAGTAGTCAAGAAACCATGAGCAACATTTGAGATTAGTGTTTACTAGATTAAGGGAACATCAGCTATATGCTAAGTTCTCCAAGTGTGAATTTTGGACAAAAGAAATAGCCTTCTTAGGCCATATTATCACAGACCAAGGAGTTAAGGTAGACCCCGAAAAAGTTAAAGCAGTATGGGATTGGAAACCGCCGACCACAGTAACTGAGGTTAGAAGCTTTTTGGGATTAGCAGGTTATTATAGAAGATTTATAGAAGGTTTCTCAAAGATATCCTGTCCTCTCACCCAGTTGTTAAGGAAAGATAACCTTTTGAATGGACCGACAAATGTGAGAAAGGATTCCAGGAACTAAAAACCAAGTTAACTACTGCCCCTGTCCTCACTTTGCCTGACACTAGTAAAGACTTCCAGATATATTGTGATGCATCCAAACAAGGCTTAGGATGTGTGTTGATGCAAGAAGAAAGTAGTGGCTTATGCCTCTCGACAGCTTAGGCCACATGAGAGCATTACCCGACCCACGATTTGGAATTAGCTGCAGTAGTCCATGCATTAAAAATTTGGAGGCATTATCTGCTTGGAAATAGATGTGAAGTATTCACTGATCATAAAAGCCTCAAATATATCTTCACCCAACCGGACCTGAATTTGCGACAACGACGATGTGTTGGAGCTAATAAAAGATTATGACCTACATGTCCAGTATAAGCCAGGTAAGGCAATGTCGTAGCCGATGCTTTAAGCCGGAAAGTATACCATAGCACTGCAGTTGTGCAAAAAGAACAGCCCGAGTTATGGAAAGAGTTCCAAAAGTTGAACCTAGAAATTGTAGAACAAGGATTCGTAGCAACATTAGAAGTGCAACCAACCCTGATGGAACAAGTGAAGGAAGCCCAGAAAAAGATGAAAATATTCAAAAGCTTAAGGTTGGTCTAAAAGAAAAAGAAATACCAGCTTTTCCGTAGATGATCAGAAATATTGCGGTTCCAAAATCGAGTATGTATACCAGATAAAAAGGAATAAAAGAACTAATTTTGCAAGAGGCTCATTCATCACAGTTTTCCATACACCCAGGTGGAACTAAAATGTATCAAGACCTAAGAAGAAATTTTGGTGGAACAACATGAAAAGAGAAATCGCAGAGTATGTCGCGCTTTGCGACGTATGTCAGCAGGTGAAAGCAGTCATCAGAAACCAGCCGGATTGCTTCAGCCATTACCCATACCAGATTGGAAATGGGACGAGATAGGAATGGATTTTATTACCAGATTCCCAAGAACCCGAGCTGGATACGACGCCATATGGGTAATCGTCGATAGGTTTAACCAAAGTGGCACACTTTTTGCCAATAAAGCAAACTTATGGTAAGGACAATGCTAGCAGAGCTATATCTAATCCGAATAGTAGTCCTCCATGGAATCCCCAAAAAATAGTCTCAGACCGAGGACCACAGTTCACATCAAAATTTTGGGGGAAATTACATGAAGCCATGGGAACAGATTTGGCTTTTAGCACAAGCTTACCACCCCGCAGACCGGAGGACAGACTGAGAGAGTGAACCAAATACTCGAAGATATGTTGCGATCTTGTGCCTTAATGTATGGAGCAACTTGGGATACCTGCCTACCATTTGCAGAATTTTCCTACAATAATAGTTACCAAGCAAGCATAGGAATGGCACCCTTTGAAGCTCTATATGGGAGAGAATGTAGGACACCATTGAATTGGACTGAGACCGGTGAGAAGCAATTATATGGTCCACAGATTGTTCAAGATGCCGAAGCTCATGTCAGAATAATCAGAGAAAAGTTAAAAACCGCTCAAACCCGCCCAAAAGCAATATGCGGATAAAAATCGACTAGATTTCAGCTTAGAAGAAGGAGATATGCATACCTTAAGGTCACACCATTTAAAGCAGTACGTCGGTTTTCAAACCAAGGGAAAATTAGCACCAAGATATATTGGACCATTCAAGATAGTAAAAAGAGTTGGTGAAGTAGCTCATAAGCTAGACCTGAGTCCGAAGCTTAAGGGATACACGATGTGTTTCACATATCTCAACTCCGCAAATGTATTCAACCTCCAGAGAAGAAAGTAGCTCTAGAAGAAATAGAACTACAGGACGACTTGACCTACGAAGAAGCGCCGATCAAAATTCTCGAGACGACAGAACGACAGCTAAGAAATCGGAATGTAAAGTTGTCGAGTCCTTTGGAAAAATCATTCGGAGCAAGAAGCTACATGGGAAAAGGAGTCAGACCTACGTCAAGATCATCCACAGCTATTCACCAAGTGAGTTTAATCTCGAGGACGAGATTAATTTTAAGGGGAAAGGATGTAACAGCCCCAAATTTCTGCAAAGTTTGAAATCTTGAAATTTTCTAAAATCTCGTCTCTGACCGAACCGCTCTCCCTCAGCCCATTCCTCTGTTCAGCCCATCTCCATTTTCCAACCCCGTGTAGCCATTTTCTCTGCTCTGCTCTTCTCTCCCTCCTCCCGTTCTCCGCTGCAGCGCGGCAGCCGAGAGCAGCCACGCGGCGTCGAGCTCCTGCCGCGAGCACCTCCGCTTGCTGCCGTTGTGCCACCTCGCCATCGCTTGCTATCTCTCTCTCTCTCTCACGCGCGGGTCTCAAAAATCGGAGCTACCGAAGCTCACGGTTTCCCCTTCCTTCCATTTGCAGCACCACAGCACCCCACCTCTCCTCACTCCAGAGCACCTCCGAGCTCCCCGCCACCATCCAGAGCACTCCCAAGCTCCACCCCGTCCCCCTTTCTTCTCCGGTGAGGTCACCAAGCGCCCTGTTGCCGCCGCCACCGAGTGCCTCGCCCCCTTTCCGAACACACGCGCGCGCCCCGCCTCATCAATCTCCCTCTCTCAATCGAGCAACCCGAGCAACCGAGCACCGCAGATTCTCCGGAGCAGCTTCCCACCTCCCCCTCGCCACTCCCGAGCTCGGTCCGCCGCGCCACCATCTTCCTCGGCTCCGGCGAGGTGAAGCCCGAGACCTTCCCGCCGCTGCCGAGCTCCCCCCCCCCTCCTTCTTCAAGCGCCCAAGCCCCGAGCAACCCCTCCACCTCCGTAGCCCTCCGCCGCATCCTTCCCCTCTCTGAATCCCAGCAGTTCCGCCGCCACCTTCATCTTCTCCGGCGAGCCCAAACCCGAGCCGCTCCTCCCGTCGCCAGCCCGATCCCCCATGGCAATGCCCTCTTTTTCTTCAAGAAATGAGTTCCCCTCCCTCTATTGCTCCTCCCCGACCAACCAATTTTCCCCGGCGAGCTCCCCGACGGCCGAATCGCTCCTCCCCGCCACCGGCAACCACCCCGCCTCCCCTCCCCTGTTTCTTCCCCATTCGGCCGACGCCCGACGCCCTCTCCCCCTTAGCAGGCCGCGCGCCTTAGCAGGCCGCGCCGCTCCCCAGCAGGCCGCCGGCCCTTTTCTTTTTCTGTTTCATCCTTCTCCCCCGCAGGCCGAAGCCCATTAGCCCTCCGGCAGCCAGCCCGTTTTCCTTTTCTCTTTCTCTTTTTCCTTTTCAACTCAATTCTGTTATTTAAATTCTCTAGCATCTGGAAACCCTAAAATGCAATATGGTACATCGTTTCGATCGTCTCGACGACGCGGTCCCTAATATGCAATCCCTTGATCCAAATTCCTACTGTTTGATGTCCAAAATCCTCGAAAACCTCCTCCACCCCTTTTCCAACCTTTCGTCCGAAAACCCTAAAATCTTCCCTCGCCAATTCTTTCAATCCTCGACATCTCGGTTCCAATCCAAAGCAGTCCAGACACTATTTTCAGTATTTATTTCAATTAAATTATATTATGTCCTAGCTCATTTTGTGGAGCCCGGACTTATACATGTGTGTTTGGATTTCTTGCAACCTAGGAATCGATAGTGGCGATTCGGTGCTAGGACAGGATCCAGAAGGTGAAGGACATCCCGAAGACTTCCCCTCAGCTGAACCCGGAGCAGGAGGCAAGTCACAACATAACCTTGTTCATGTTGAACCTACTCGCCACATTACTATTCGTAATAATGCTAGTTTAGTTATTACTTTTTGCATGATAAACTCGTATGCAGTATTTTTGAATGACATGATACTTAGTTATGACCTACCACCTACACAGCCCTGTCAATGATTGCGAGCCATAATTGTTTGAAAACCTATAGGATAGCCACAGATATTATCGATATAGGGTTTGGTCCTTACGGTGAAATGGAAAGGTCGGGTATGTTAAGTAAACTCGGAGGATGTAGTTTCTGAAAATGGAAATGCCGACGGTAGGGATCACGAAGTGGGGCCTTCACGAGTTGAATGTGCAGCCATTCCCCTGACCATGAAGTGAGGGTAATCGGGAGAATTACCGCTCAGGGCAATTAAGGACGAGACCCTTGTGCATAGTGAGAAACATATGAATTCGCCCATCCACATGTTCGATTCGTCGAGCCCGGCTTAGTACATCTGCTCTACCCGATGAACAACTATAGGTTAGCTACAGTTCCCTGTGATGGGAATGTCTCTCGGTAGCAATAAAGTGGTGACCCACAGGTTGGGGAAACTCACAACTGGAACCCACTCAAATCCCGGATCCTGAAGTTAACATTGGCCAGTTAGACTCCCGGGAGAGCGAGTGATGAAGTGTTTCTGGGTAGGAACTTCAGAAGATAGAGCAGATAAAAAGGCCTTGTCATCTTACCTTTGTCGGCACACTTGTGGGAGTGTGTTAATTGCGCATGACAAAAGAGGTATAGATGTCGTGTGGGTAAAGCTGGGCAACTCTGCAGAGTCAATTGAAATGGTATTCGAATACGCCGTACTCCCGGTTATTGGAGTTGTGTTGAGAGGTGATACTCGTTGCGAAGCACAAGTAGAATTTCTTTGTGATGTTTGAATGGCATCCGATGATAACTTGATGTGGTGTTTAAACTCAAGAGATTGCTATGTTTATGATTTAAATGGTGTGTTTTTAAATACTAAGTTGAAGTAGAGTTATGCATCCACCAAATGGTATATATATTCAAACCCTACACCCTTCCTTGCAATCCTATGCATGTAGTTAAGTATTACGGCTTTCCGTTGTGGCTTGCTGAGTACGTCGCGTACTCATTACTGCACTCATAATTCAGATATGCAGGATGATTGGGAAGAACCTCTTGCAGAGGATGATTTCAATGCTGACGAATACGAGTTCTAGGTCTCATCCGTACGCTCAAAGAGCCTGTGGTTAGGTTTCCTTTTGTGATGTAAGTTTTGAGCTCAGACGCTCCAGTCATATGTAAGATAACCCCGCTTTAAACCTATTTTGTTGTGTTGTAATATATGCCAACTGTTTAATGCGATGCTGGCAATGTATCATCTCTACACCCCCGCGACTGAGAAACTCCTGGGCAGTCATGGGCGTCGCGTCGCGGCTCTGAAATTTGGGGTCGTGACAGTTTTGGTACTATAGTCGACCGTCGCATCCCTCAACCAATTCACTGAGGGCATCCTGGCTGAACTGCGCCAGCAACACCTAGCTGGCAACCACCTTGGAGCAGATGACCAACCTCTTTGCCCACATGCAGAACCTAGAGGATCAGCAGAAGGCGCATGGCCTGGATAAAAAACTCTGGGGGACACCTCATCTGAGTCCTCAGCTGTGATCCCTCGCATCCCCCTCCTGCAGGTTCCGTCACGTTCCTCATGCCCCAGCAGAAGAAACATGGGGGGCTCCCGCCCAAAGGACAACGACGGCTCAGACTCGCTGCGTCATTTTGCACCTGCTTCCAACGGGTGGTGTTCTCGTGCCGAGGACGACCACACCGGTAGTCGCCCACCTCGCCTCCACAAGCCCGAGTATCTGATAAATGATGGGGAGGGCGATCCGCTTACCTAGCTCAATCGACGTGAGCGGTTCTTCTCCGGCTAGCACACCTAGAAAAGTGAGAAGACTTGGCTCGTGTCCTACCATTAGACATGGTTGGCCAACCTGTGGTACTACCACATGGAGCGGAAGCACAGTCGCCCAACCTAGGAGGACTTTGTCGCCCATCTCAGTCGTCGATTATGTCCACGTGCTCGCGGCAATCTATTCCACGAACTCATCTCGCTTCGGTGCTCAAGTATGGTGGCCAATTATAAGAAGTAGTTCTTGTCTCTCGTCTCGTGTTGCAGGATCCTCCCACACAAGGAGGAACGCGACATCTTCATCATCGAGCTCAGTGAGCCACTCAAGGCCCAAGTCCTCCCCCGCAGACCTACGACACTTGAGAATGGCATAGACATCGCTCGCTCCACCGACTATCTCCCAACAATCACTGGGCTTCCTCCCAGACATGCTCCAGAAACTCTGTTCGCAGTGCCACTAGCGTGGTGGGCTCTGTCACTCCCACCAATGGCCTCGATAATGGTGCCACACCGACTACCTCTAGCAGCTCAAACTGTTCAAAAAACTCTCCGGCTGAGAAGGAAGAACGACGCCGCTAGGAACTCTTCTACAACTACGATCAACCCTTTGTCCCCGGAAACCGTTGTAAGAATTATTTATGTTGCAGATTGCGGAGGATTCTGATGATGACGAGCCAGAACGTGGCTCAGGGCCAGACAAACAACATCAAATCTCCCTACTAGCCTTGTTCGGCATCTGCAGCTCCTACATGATCTTCAAAATTCGAATCCAAAATCAACTTGGATTCAACCATCTTTTTGAAACCGGTTCAAACTCCCTTATCTCCTATCCGAAACCAAAGAGCCATCGATTGTTACTTCTCTAGGTTGGACAAAACCAACTAGAGCAAGGATTCAGACTTTTTTTTGGAAACCCTAGATCAGATTGTTTCGGTTGTTCTTCCTACGGCGGCCAGCAAAGATGTGAGCCGGGATGGATGTCATCAAGGGCTGATGGTGGTGATGATCTACAACAACGGGAACAAGATGCAAACTAGACAAAGAGTAAACTAGACAACTAATTAGAACTAGAACCAGCAACTTGACACAATGATGCAACCAATGATTCAACGATGCAATGCACACTGAAAAGAAAATCGCAAGGCATAGATTGGTTCGGACTAGATGATCTAACCTATTTTTTATTTCTTTTGGCTATGTAAGGACTATAGGAAAAAGATGCAATCTACTCCTACGAAAAACTGGAAATTTCTCACGAATGAACTAACCCTCTAATACCACTTGATGTGACACGGGTGTCCTGATCTTTTGGTGAGAGGGTAAATATCAATTTAGTGGAGAAGACGTTGATGATCTAACTATAACATATGACGACGTTGCACCTTTGCAATCGCTACACCAACTCCGGAGGGTTATTGACCTTGCTAGAAGAAAAAGCAAAAACATGATAAGAGGCAATTAGATATTGTGAATATAAATGAAGTATCAATTGCAAAAGTTGAGATTGAAAGTGCATCTTGGTCCCCTTAGTGGGTTTTGATGATTAACGACAAAAAATTAAGAGACTAGTTTGTGCATCAAGTGTGATTAGGTAATTTAGTCCCAAAAGAGATGATATAACCAACGTTGATGACCCCCAAAAAGTTCTAAGAAAGGACGGCTTGAAAAAAAATGAAGGTTAAGGATCATTTTCTAGCTATTTTAATTGGTTGAGGAATCATATTGAGTTTAGGAAAAGACGTATTATTAAGGATGTGTTTGGTTGAGGGAACCAAGTATGATGGAATGGAATGGTTCCAGGACCATGTAATGAGATGTAATAGGATGGTTCCATTCTGGTGTTTGGTTGGATAAATGGAATGGTGCTAGATCTTGTTTGGTTGGAAGGACGAGATGGAATAGGATGGTTTCCATTCTGGTGTTTGGTTGTAGGGATGAAACGTAACAAACGCCGGTGCCCGTGGCGTTTGACATACTCGGCCAAATGCTCCCTTCGTGGGCACAACAGAAGCGTCGCCAAAACAGGACGAATGCCAGCTCATCTGGCGTTTATCTATACAGGCCAAACGCCAGTGGTTATGGCGTTTTATTTAGTCGAAAAAACGCCAGGGATTCGGTCAGAACAGAAGCGTGTTTACGCAACGCTCTGTTCTGCGGAAACAGCGGGCGTCTGCCTTTTCATTCTAAACGCCATTACCTTTGGCGTTTAGAGTTTGCTGATTACTCAATGTGCGTGGATCTTGAGTTTCTTTTGGCAGTACTTCCATTTTCTCTGGCCCTGTTGAACAGTTGTAGCATGTGAATTCCAGGTCCTATCTGAAGATCTACCTACTATTATATCTGGTATTTCATTTTCCAAGTCTATGCGCTGGAACTCCAATGTACGTACTTTGAATATTCTTCTTTACAGAGAGTAGTTAAAAAATTTCCTTTACAGATGCCTGAATGCCATTGCCGTTACTATTATTGTGTTTTGAGGGATCCTTGTCATCTGTTTTAAATGCTCTAACACCATTATAGATTCCAAACTAAACTGTTTGATTATGTGTTACTTTTTCTGCAAATAAAAGCAAAATGTTGTCATTAGTTTCTACAGTTCTTCACATGTGCTGTATAGATCGCATCACAAATTTAATTCGTATTTGCATGCTATTTAAGTTTCTGTTTTGTTCCATCTTTTTTTTAAAACAAAACTCATCTGGGGGTTACAAAACATGACATAAATCATATCTCAAATATGACATAAACCATATCTCAAATATGACATAAACCATAACAACCCTTTGAAGTTCCAAGTTCATACATCTCAAACACATTAAAGTCCATACAAGTTGACACACATTAATAAAGTCCATACAAGTTGATGGGCAACCCAAAATTCACACAGCACCATTAAAGTCCATACATCTCAAAACACATTAAACTACGTGGGCATACTAAAGTTCACATAGCACTATTAATAAGAGTAGAGAAACTTCATTAACCAAAGTTCTTCGTGACATACCTAGTCACCCAAATCAACTTGTTAGGGAGAGTAAGTGTGGCAAATGCCCTTGCAGTTTTAGGATTATCAACAAGATGAGCACAGTAGTGAGAAAGATGACCCTCTTCAAATCCAGGAAGACTTGCCAAATCATCCCAAAGACCCTCAGGTAATTCATCGTCGCCGCCTCCAGAGCCTTTCTCAAGAGCCACAGCAACCCTTTCAAGGCCAAATTTGAGCACTGACAGCAATGGATCATCTTCACTTACAGCTACCTTAGCTCTCTTTGCCGGTGGCTTCGTACGAGAAGACTCGCCAACATTTGCTGATGTCGACATGTTAACCTCACCACTTTCATTGGTTGCCTCATCATCTGCAATATCATGCACTTCCACAGAAAGCGGATCATTTCCAGACTTGGCATACTTCCCTGTAGCCATAGTTGCCCCAAAGATTGTCGCCATAGCATGATAATGTTCAATAGGGGTATTCAAGTAGTTTGCATCACTTTTGTGGTCCTATAAAAAATTGTAACTTAATTACAACAAATTATGATGCAACAGGGTCATTTTGAGCAACAATACTTGGCACAAATCTAAGCAGACTAACAAAGTATATCTTATTTGACTGATTGAAAAAGTTTTTGTGAACTCAGAAAGATGTAGCAGAATTACCTTAATATGACCTGTATAGTGTTTCATGGTCAAGCCTAATAGTGCAAGTGTCCTCATCCCATAGAGCAGCACTCATTTTCTTCAGCTTCTCAACCTTGGCCCAAACCTTCCTCCACTTCTTAAGGTGGTTGCTAACCTGATCTCCGGTGATAGCTAACTTGAAATGGTCATTTAAAGCCTTCGCACAGTTGTTAAGGTGCACCTTCTTGAATCCAGTGGACGTTCTAGTGCCACTAGCTATTAGGTCAGCCAAAAAACTTAGCATCATGGTGGACATTGAATTTGTACACACAAGCTGCCCACTCCCACCATGGTTTTGCACATTGTCCATTTCTGTCCAAAACAATAGTTAAAAAAAACATGACATACAACAACAGAAATACATTGATTGACACAGAGAAGTGCAAAGACATGATAGAAAATGGCACAATGAGTCTGAACATTACAATACAGTGTTTTGACATAGAAAATGGCACAATGAGTCTGATCATTACAAATACAGTGCTTTGACCTAGCAAAGGCCACATTCAATTTCCATAGTAGTTCTGCCTATCCTCCCACATTGTAGTAGCCATTTGTTGCCTACGGTCTACCATGGCTCTATGGTCACTTGCTTGCTCCCTTGCTGTCCTAACGGGGTTCGTGGTCCAAGTCACGTCCGGTATAACAAAATCGTCAATCCCTTGAGAGAGCACATAATTATGAAGAATGCAACAAGCTACAACAATATCAACTTGAACCGGAAAAGAGAAGAACGGAGTGGCATCGTCTAGAATTTTGAACCGTCTCTTGAGCGTTGCAAAGGCCCGCTCTACAGTCACTCGTAGAGATGAGTGCCGAAGGTTGAACAATTCCTTTTCATTTTGTACAGGATTGTTGCCCCACTTGTTCAAATGGTACCTCACAGCACGAAAAGGTGGCAAGAACCCAGGCTTGGCTCCATATCCAGCGTCAACTAGGTAGAATTTTCCTAGAACATGAAAACAAAAAACAGGTGACATTGGTTTCTGCTAAATTGTGGACAAAGCGGTCCAGCATCAATTTCTTACCTTCTGGGACACGAAGGCCGTTCTCACGCTCTAATGCATCTGCTAAAACCACCGCATCATGTGATGTCCCTTCCCAACCCGCCAACACATATGTGAATCGAAGGTCAAAATCTACTGCTGCCATCACATTTTGAGTAGCAAAGGACTTCCTACCACGAAATGAAGGCTCCATATCCTTACTAACAGTAGCTCGTACATGTGTACCATCGATTGCTCCAATACAGTCCTATATAGTTAACAAAAAATATTATAATCGCATAATTTCTAGCCTAAATAACTAAGGAATAGTTGCTGAAAATACCTTAAAATAAGGGTCAAACCGTCGGTTCCCTGCAATTTTGGTTGGGGTCTCCAATGAAGGTGGCATGATATACTGATTTCGTAGCATACCTACGGCGTGTAGGACTTGTCTAAAATAGCGGCTAACCGTCTCTTTTGACCTATCGAAATTAGTGGAAATAACCCTATTCCTAAGGTTATGTCCAATAGTATTCAAGAACATCGCCACTTGCTCCTCCACACATGCATGTATAGTGTCTCGAAGCAAAGATTGTTCCCTCAATATTTGACACAATCGAAAAAAAGGAGCTCTTTCAAGCCTTAACATATCTTTACATTTTTCATCACACTTCCAAATTTTGTTGTTGAGATAATTGATTCTTTGTTGATCTCTCTCATGCATTGGACCGTACGTAATACGTGCTTTCCTCTTCCTTACTATAGCCCGAACACACAAAGCCACCATAGAAAGAGCCACAAATGTAGCAGCTCCCCTAAACAACATCTTTCTCCTTCTATCCATTCTCTTCGCCATCTACAATGCATATACAAAATAATCTACTCACTGTATGTGATCAAAAAATGAAGCAACGACATTTATTTATCACAAATAGAGGTACAACCAATCACATCCAACAATCACAGAGAGGTCAACAATGATCAACATATAATTATGCTATTCAAGTAGCATGTAATCATTCACAACAAGTAATAACTAGCACCAATATCACCAGATCTGTCAACATATATCAGCAATATCAATATAGAACACCCAGATCTAGCACGCATCAAACCGAGGAATGAAGTTTATTGGTTGCATACCTTGAGTTGGAAGAAAACCAGCCTTTCTTTCTCTGCTAGTCACCCTTCCTTTCTCTGGTCGTCACCCTGCTTGAACCACCGCCACCTACTGCTGCCTTCCACCGCCCGGTCGCCGCTCCCCTTCCACCGCTCGGTCGCCACTCCCCTTCCACCGCTCGCCCTCACCAACCCCGGCCACCGCTCCCCTTCCACCGCCCGGTCGCCACTCCCCTTCCACCGCCCGCCCTCACCAACCTCGGCCACCGCTCCCCTTCCCAAGCCCGGTCGCCGCTCGCCTTCCACCGCCGGCCGCCCGCGTGAACCAGCCCGGCCGCCGCTCCCCTTCCACCGCCCGGTCGCCGCTCCCCTTCCACCGCCCGTCCGCACCAGCCCCGGCCACCGCTCCCCTTCCCAAGCCCGGTCGCCGCTCGCCTTCCACCGCCGGCCGCCCGCAGTGAACCAGCCCGGCTGCCGCTCCCCTTCCACCGCCGTCCGCCCACCTGAACCAGCCCCGGTCGCCGCTCGCCTTCCACCGCCGGCCGCCCGCCAGAACCAACCCCGGCCGCCGCTCGCCTTCCAGCGCCGGCGCCCGCTCGAATTTCACCGCCGCCTCCGCCGCCTGTGAGATGCAGATGAGGGGAACGAGATGCACAGCGAGGGGGTTACGAGAGTATTGGGAAAGGGTGGTACCGGATGCATATTTTGGAATGAGGAATCAGTTGGTTCGGCCAATTTTGAGAGATCGCATCGTTCCGCATCTATACCGAATATTCGGTTTGGTGGAACCATTTGGTTCCATTCCATTTTGCTATATTCCTCAAACCAAACACTTGAATCACCTCAGATTCTGGAATGGTTCTGTTCTATTCCACTGCATTCCTCAAACCAAACACACCCTAAGGGGGCTGATTTTTGAAAACTAGTGAGAGTACCTTGCGAATGCTTCGCTAGGAATGAAACATTTTATCCAAAGAGGCCTGTAAAAAGCTTCAATTTTCACACCTTTAGCAAAAGTTGAAACCTCCAAGTTCAAAGTCGGAATATCTGGGTTCCGTGTATGAGTGGAGAATCAAGGAGCTTAGAACCTCCGAGTTGCCCATCTATCCAATTTTCAGGATGTGAGACCATTTGATTTTTGTTTCTGGAACCTTTGAGTTCAGGTTCTAATCTCACATAATGTAACATCCCCATTTCTTAACTTGTATGAATGTGCATCATGTGCAGTTCATGGCATTAAAGCATAAACCTAAAATTGAGTAAGTTTTTGAAATATTTGAAATACTCGGCAAACTTCCAAATTCCATATAAAGGTAAGAGATGAATTCCAAACCTTGGTTTAAAATCTCTTGAACCTCTTACTTTGGACTTGATTCAAGTGATTCTTTTGAATGAATTTGGAAGCAAAGAGGAAATTGAAATCAGAAAAGAGAAAGAAAAAGAAACAAAAATAAAAACCTAAACCTATCTAAACCCTAAACACCCCGGACGGGCCCTCCTCTCAGCCCACCCGCAACCCTCTAGCCCGCTCGGCATCTCCCCGCCCCCACCCTCTTTCGGCCTCGGCCTGCCAGCCCATCTCCCTAGCCCGCTTACCCGCTCGGCCCGCCTCCCCTTACTTCTCCCTTAAGCCACCCCCTCCTCTTCCCCGGCCTACTCTTCTCCTTCTCCCGCATGGGCCTTCCCCTCTCGCTCGGCCCAGCCAACCCAGCACCGCCCCTGCCTGCCCTAACCCAACGCGCCGCCCGCCGCTGCTTGGCCTCACCCAGGCGTCGCCCCAAGCTACTGAAGCAGCTGCCGCGGTGGCAGCACCCGGGTGAGCTCCCCGCCACCTCCAGCTTAGGCAGCCGAGCCCCTCCTCTCCTTATCTCTTTCCCCAGGAGCCGGAGCTCGTCTCCCGCGCACCCACTCTCCCTCGCCTGCTCACCCGCACCGCCTCCACCTCGCCGCTCCAGCCACTGCTCTGCCTCGCCGACCCGAGCGACCTCGCCGCTCCGCCCCGCCCCGCTGCCGCCCGAGCTCCTCACCGCTGCCGTTTTGCCTGGTCGCCGTCTCCTCCCCTCATCGTCGCTGGTCGCCTTGCCTCTTCACGTTGACGCCTCGCCACCCGCCCAAGGCCTAGCACCGCCTCACCACCTCGCCGGCGCCTCGCTCGGCGCTCCTCTGGTAGAACCCGTGAAAGAGCATCTAGGCCCCAAGTTGGTTTTGATGGTTAATGGCAACTCAAACTGGAATCTAACGTTTACATTGAGAGTAGGCAGGTTAGTAGGTTCCAGAAAGAAGGTTCATCAGGGAAAGGATGACCACCAAAAAGGGTACAAGGGTGGTTTCCAGGACTAAGGAATGGCTGTGCTAGGCAGCTGTGCCACAGCTGTGAAGAAGCCGGTGCTGTGCAAGGAGTTGCAAGCAAGGTGATGGTGGCTTAATGCGTCAAGGGCCGTGACTGCAGTTGGTGGGCAGGTAAAGCCTAGATTTGCTAGTTTCTTTGAGTCCATAGGAAAAATCCGTACTATCAAGAGGGATGAGGCAGTAATGATCTGTGGAGGTTCTAATTGCTCAATACTCAGGATGTTGGACAGTGGCACTAATGCTTTGAGGTTAGTCGCCCTGTGTCAACAGTTTTGCACAAGTGTGAAATGGTTTTGTGCTGGCACTCTGCAGTGCTAGCAGTAGAAAACCCTAGGGGTTAGAGTCACCGGTGTGATGTAGCTGTGTCACAGGTGGTCTAGCGCTCTATGACTCAGGTACATCTCTGTACCAGGGGAGAGCTTGTAAACGCTAAGGAACCTGCGCTGCGATGGCTTGTCTGCTGAGTCGGAGGGCTGTCGGAGGTTCTCTCCTTATTAGGTTTCAGAGAGTCTTGTGCGCTGAGGGCATGTCATGTGCCAGGACCGGGCTGAGTAGTACTGCTACGTCAGTTAAGGGTTCACCTGTGTCAGCCTCCGGTGACACAGGTGTCGGTCTGCCCGAGCCGGTTATAGGTTGGGCGTAGTGTGTAGCTGTGTCACCGGTGCCTGTCACCGGTGGTTCACTTAATCCTACGTGGCAACAGTGTAACGGTCGGGTTTCTGCGAACCCTATATATAGGGGACCAGGGGAGGTCTTCGACCTCAACCAACCTTTGCCAATCCAGTGAATCATATTCAACCGTTGCAAAGCCTCTTCCCACCGAACAAAAGTCAAAGTTTCCTAAGTGTCAGTTCGGGATATTTAGAGTTCTTGAGCAAAGAGCATTGGTTCCTCCAAGAGTTGTTGCTGCTGAATCTATTACTCTTGGAGTGTCTACTCCTAGACGGGCGTAGGAGTCGCTGGTATCACCCAAGCTTGTGTGGGCTGAACCAGACGTTTGTGAAGATGAATTGAAGTCTACCTGCTGCAAGCAAAAGGACTTCCACAAGCAAAGGAAGAGGCCTGAACGTCAGGTACTCGGAGAACAAGCACGATTTGGTGCTGGTGATCTCTTCGGAGTAGCCTCTCTAATGGAGACGTACCACTCTGTGAAGAGCTGGGAACTTCGGTGAAAAACACACTGTCTCCTTGAGTACTTTCCTGTATTGTCTTTAGCTTCCTGCTTGCTTGCTTGCTTGTGAGATCTTATGCTTATTCTGTTCATCTGTTATAGATTTTCTTTATACCTGTGTTTCATTAGCTGTGTCTCAGTTGCTATATATCTTATCTCACACCTGAGTCAGTTACCTGTTACACAGGCACATTCATTGCTTATCATTTACTAAGTCCTTAGAACACCTCTGTTAGGCACTTGTGTGACAGCTGCATGCTAATTTACACATCATCTGTTGCCTGTGTCATTCACCTGTCACACAGCTAGCTAACCCTGGTTCCTGTTTAAGGCTTAACCTGTTCAATCAAGTTAAAAGTAATCTTTGTTAGCCTCCTATTCACCCCCCTCTAGTTGGCACCTTCGGTCCTTTCAACCCAGCTGTCGCCTCTCCGCCCCGAAGCCCCGTAGCTCACTGCACCCCCCTGAGCTTCTCTGTGCTGCCGAAGCCCCCGCCCTAGCTGCTGCCGCTGACACCGCCTCCGTTCGCCTCTGCGAGCCGACACCACTGTTGAGCTGGTCCCCGACGCCAAGCGCTGCCCTCAACTGCCGCTGCCGCCGTTGGCAGCGCCAGCCGAACCCACCGGGCCGACCAGCATGCCTGACCGGAGTAGATAAGGTCATTAAGACCCTTAAATTTCTGTTCCAACATGTTAATTATGGGCATTAATGCTAAACACGGTTTACCAATTAATGTATGCAATTAATACCTGTTCCGACACTCTAATGATGATAATTAATTTTCAAACATCATTAATGACTAATCAATGATTAGCACATTAATTACTGTAATTAATGCACTGTTCAACTCGTTTTATTATTGTCTCAATGACACCCACCTGTCATAGACTGGTCAAACTTTGACCAGGGGCCCACATGTCATACACTGTGGCTAATTTAGGGTTATGTAATAAAAATAATTATGATTTAATATTTATTTTTATTTACTGAGAAAATACAAAAAGGATTTTTAAATGGATTAAATCTTAGAAAATTCATAGAAAATTCATTTTTAATTAGAAAAATACAAACAATATATCAAAATGTTCAGAAAAATGAGAGCTATTCAAATATGTCATTTTCATGCATGTTTGCATGCGAGAAAAATATAATTGACTAAAAACTCAAATTAGGATTTCCCCGATTAGTCGGAAGTCATCGGATCGCGATATCTTGAGCGTCCGGACTCCGATTAAATTGATTCCACTTGCATTAGTCTTTTTTTGCATCCTCTATACCATGGCATACATTTCATCCCATGCCGATGTTTAGCATTTTGATATTTACGATTATGCCATTTTTCCGGGTGTTTTCGTTCTTCTCCAATTGAGCCGGAAGGTCCCGAAGAGGACAACCTCGATCACTGTGGCGTACCCGGTTTTTAGGCCGGATAAACCCTTGTGTTTACTGCACCGGTCCCTGGATCAGTAGCCGGTACACACAAGTTAACCTGTATATCAAGGTCATACACGCACTTAGAAGAATACGATATAAAACCGATCTTCGAAATCGAAGAATTATACCTTTAGCCCAACGTTGCAGCAGAAATCAAGCGGTGATGTGGCCCACCAGTATGCCGTACCCGACAGGCAACTGACTGGGGTTACGCCCTAGCTTTCGCGGATACCGTCGTTGCTTTCAAACTGTCAACTCTTCTGTCTGGCCAAATCAACAAGCCAGGTGAGTACGTTGAATGTACTCGCAAACTTCCCACCAAGGAGTTGGATACGGATAGGAATGCATGCAAGGGTATTTCAAGCAATGGCTCTATCCTATGTTTCATATTGTGCGAGAAAGTAAGTTTGCATGAAATACTTAAATAGATATTAAAGCGGTTTTCATAAATTGCCTCGGTAATGCGAGACAAGCCTCTGTTCCCTGCAACAACGGGAATCATATTTGTGCATTTCCTACTCACCGAAAAGCCTGGTGAAATCATATCTGTGCTTTCCTACTCACCGGAAAGCCTGGTGATCACCTGCTTCGGCGGGGAGTCTCAGATCACCCGATACGACGGGGATACTAGGGTTTGCCCGAGACCACGGGGAAATCCCTTCTTCACTCTTCCCGACTCAACGGGAACTTGCATGTCACCCTGCGAACACGGCGGATCGCGTCCTAAAACCCATACCCCATTTTGACTTTGAAAGCCAGTCTACTTTAGTGTGGCCTAACCAAGTTCGTCCTTGACCGTGGACACCGCTATTTGAATAGTTTTAACCCTCTGGAGAGGTGGTACGGCTTTACCCACACGATGTAGTTCATCCTGGGCATACTGCGCGCCGCATGCTACCAGAGTTAGTACAACGAGACTCTTCACCGATGTGAACCCAGCCATGAACCCGCCAGAAGGACATATCCCAAACCTAGTTTGAGTCAGTATCATCGCTTGCAAGGAGGTTGGTGTTCCAACTTTGTGGCGAACAAGTCATCGCTTTCCCGCAGAAACTTTTCTCTACAGAGGTCACAACCTCATCTACACGCTACACACTGCCTACGGGTTCATGCTAGTTCAGGCCGGGTACTAGATCAAGCCCTTCCCATAAAGGACATGTGGACGTACGGTAAGACTTGACCAAACGGCACTTAAGATCGGTTCTTAGGTGATCCAAGAGGGATTCCACACCACTCCCGTAAACGGGTAGCGAGAACCACGCCAGGCATTACCTCGCACTTTAACAAGCTTCCTGCTTCCGCCCTTCATTTCTGACCCGGATCAAAATCTTCTCCATTTTCATTTTGGTTTCACAAAACCACTTTGCGGTAAGATATCCCAACCCATGGATATACTACCTTCATACACCTTCAGACACGACGGTCCGTTTTAAAATTGTCACCACATGGAATATGGGGTATTGCTTCCCTTTTTTGGAAAACCTCGTTTTTCTACTGCAGGGCTAAGCGTATATATGTAGTCTACCCTAAGTTTCCGGTAACTTTTTCAGAAATACGTAGTCCTTAGGGCGACAAGGTATATAGGGTCGGACTAGGGTTTGCTATGCATCGGCTGTAACTACACTACATAAAATAACGGGTATAAAACATAGCATGCATGTTTCGCAAAACAAAATATATTTCGTAAACTTGGGATTCAACATGATCAAGGGTGGAGAGCTTGCCTGGAAATATTGGCCAGGTTCCGATCTCGAACTGGGTACGGTACTCGTCCGGGATCCTTCCGCGAGGTCACGTAACGTCGTTTCTACACGTCGGAAAACACCGAATAAGAAACGGCGCGAGGAAGGACCAATTAAGAATCAACAAACACGCAAGAGACGTTGAAACTAGGCATTGAACTTAGAAGCATATTTAGAGTTCTCAACACGATGTGATGGAAATACTCATCACATGAATTGAGGCTTTTGCATACAGGAAACTAGGGTTTACATGATTAAGATCACTTTAGCATTTTATAAGCTTTTAGCCTTCATGCAAAGGTTTGGGTCCAGAGATAATTATTCATGTTTCAAAAATTTGAGAAAGCTGTATGAATAGGTTTTAGAGCAAAATTAAAATGGTATATGTGTATATCCATAAATACATGCCTACAAGAGTTATATATGGGTATCGACATGTTTATCGAATTCCTTACTACTTTATTAGATAAAAGTTTTTAAATCAGAGGTGCACTGAAACCACATAATTTACTTGATTTCATGCAAGGAGGAATTAACCATGTTGAACTATGTTTAAGGAAATATGACATGTTCCTTGTGAATTTGTTTACAATTTGAAAATTCAATTATCCTAAAAATTTATAAAACTAGCATTGTTGGGTAGATTTTGATTTTGGGTGAATATAGGAAAGGAATTGGGTCATTCGGAGCTAGGTCGAGGAGGATATGAGCTTCCGAAGTTCTGCCGGGAGAGAAAAGAGAGGGGGGGAATAGGCGGTGCCACGGCAGTAGCAACGGGGTAGTGGCAGCAGCCGTGGGCTACCACGGCAGGAGCAGGGAGCAGCGGCAGTGGCTTGCCGCAGTAGGAGAGGGGTTGCCACGGTTCGCGCCCGCCTCATATATGTCAAACCTATCGTATCCATGTGACATGGCGCACCTTAGAATGGTAAATATTCCAGACGGTGCTACACTTGGAAGAACACTAACTACTTGATATTTGTGTGAGGGATCACCCTATTTAACAACGTCTACCACGCATCAAACAAGGTGCATAAAAGGGATTAACATCACATGCAATCAAATTATTGTGATATGGTATAGCCCCTTTTGTTGAAGAAGACTTCTTCAACATCCTTTGGCGGAGAACTCCGTCTTCGCGTACGGCGTAGCGTCGAGGTCCATCGATGTAAGATTGTCATCACCATGTTCTCGCAATTACAACTATTTGCTATCACATAGCTAATAAAATAAATGCATTACATGGCTTTCTAGTTGACGCGCAGGTCAATACAATAAATAATGACAATCATATTGGCTCCTGCCGATTGCCGTACTTACGACACACAGGTCACGACAAAATTAAAATTAGAAACGCTTTGCATCTCATATAATCACATTGCATCACATAGGCTACACCACATCACATGCATACCCTGCAAAAACAAGTCAGACGCCTCTAACGATTATGCTACAATACGTGGCTTTATGGCTACGTTGCAAACCGTTTACTACCAACGTTACCATAAGCATGATTGCTCTTGCAGTTATTTAACTGTCGGGGTGTATGGAATTGGAGACTCGGAAATCTCGAACCCCATACTAAACTTCGTCATACGCATGACCCCCGTGTAGATCATATCTACAAGCCCGCTCATTGTAAATTTATCTTTCTCAACTAAAGTGAAACCAAAGTCATCCTTAACATGTCTCGATCCGAAGATCGTAAGGTTCGCCGGACCTCTGAAAATTTCACGATGCCGCCGAGATCAAAATTATGCAATGAGAGGGAAACAACAAGAAAATCCGGTGGTAGATCTCATCTAACACCCCGCACATCGTATGTGCAATGCCTCATATCACATATGCTCTAGTCGTACCTACAACTACGCATAGTACCGCTTTGATACCACTCTTGGGGACCGTGCTACGCAAAACAAAAATTTTACCGTACACGAACCAAACCAAGATCCACTATCGAGGTGCAGGCAACGATATCATACCTTCGCCGATCACGTCAATGCAGCGGAAAAAGTTGACGATGTCAATGAAGTCTGTAGACTCCCGCAGCTAGGTTATACCTCCCAGCCGCGAGAGTGATCTCCTCGCGAATAGTTCGCCCGATCGAACGCTGAAGTGTACGATGTCTCCGAGGTATCCACGCGTACCGGATCAGCGACACTGCGGTAATTTGTGGACCAGCACACAAGAACAGCGGGGATCTACAAGAAGGAGAAGCAGCAGCGTGCCGGCAGATGAACTAGATCCAATCTAGAAGAGAGAGGAAGAGGAGGCTGCGGCCAATCTAGAGGTGGCGCCTGCCGAGGGTTTTGGCCAAGGGGCTAGGGCTGCCTTTTGGGGCTGCTTGGGATGCCCTTTGAGGTGCCCTGCCCCTCTATTTAAAAGGGGTGGGGCAGCTGTCCCTGGGAAGGTGGAGTTCTACTCCAGCAGGAACTCCCTAATGGAGTTGGAGTCCAACTCCACCAGAACCTTCTAGAACCTTCTAGTACCTTCTAGAACCTTCCGATACTTTTCGGAACACTTCCAGACATCACCGGAACCATCCGGGACCTCCCGGAACACTTTCTAGATCATCCGAAACACTTTCGGAACCCTTCTCTCTCATTCTCCATAAATCGTAGCATTCCTAAATGTCACTAAAACGTTAAGCGTGTGACCCTATAGGTTCGAGTATATGTGGACATGTTCGGAACACCTTCCGGTCAATAATCGTCAGCGGGATCTGGACACCCATAACGACTCCCACATATCATCGAAGATCTTTATCGAGCGAACCTCGTATTACCGCATATCATCCTTTTGCCTCACAATACCTTACACAATCCGAGGCGAGACTTTTATGGTATCCCTGTGATCAACTCCTTGATCACCATACCTAGTTATCCTCGTTACCGGTTTGTACTCTTTTATCGTTTTCGTATTCCGGTGTCCCCGTGACTAACCTTTAGTCACAATACCAGGCCAGGCGATGCTGGACACCGTAATACCGAGTGGGCCCAAAGTGTATCTCTCCATCGCCGGATGGGCAAATCCCAGTCTTGACATATCTTGAACCACGATATACTTTCTGGTGTACCTGAAAGTCACCTTTATAATTACCCAGTTATGGAGTAACGTTTGATGACCCCAAAGCAACCTTCCGGTATCTGGGTCTATGATATTCTTGTGGTCTAAGGACGCAAGTAAACGTTAACACATAATGAGAAGATACTGACAACATATTGACAAAGTGATCTCGCAGTATCTCATAAGGGGGTCTATCCAACACCATTGTTACCCTAACAATGTGTTCCCATTATTGCCGGCATCCTTGTTACATTAACAATGCCTATGATCAAGAAAACAAGACCATCAACAATACATGAGCTAGTTTAGAGGCCTGACTAGGGATCTGAATGGTGTTTGTTATTCCACACATGCAACTAGGTTTTCCTCTGAATCTCATATCCAAGAACCAATGCAAGTCTAGCATAGAACATAAACTTAATCATGAACATGAAAATAGAATAATAACAACTTTATTATTGCCTCTAGGGCATATTTCCAACAGGAAAACATTGCCACGGCAGGGTAAGAGGGCAGTGGCAGTTGCCGCGGGTTGCCACGGCAGAGTGAGGCGGCAGCGGTGGTTGCTGCGAGCTACCACGGCAGGAGCTAGGTGACTGCGGTAGTACCCGAGGGCTGCCTCGGCAGAGAAAGTGGCAGCGGTAGCTGCCACGAGTTGCCGGTGGCTTGCCGCGGCAGGCAAGGTGGCAGAAATGAGCTGCCGCGGCAGGGAGAGGCTGTCGCAGCAGGAGCAAGGCAGCTGCGGCAGGAGCAAGGCAGCTGCGGCAGGGCTTTGCCGCGACTGACGCGGTAGGAGCGAGGTAGCTGCAGTGGCTGCCACGGTGGGAACAAAGCTGCTACAGCAGTGGTTTGCCGCAGCAGAGGTTTGGCAGCAGTGGTTTGCCGCGGTAAGAGCTGGGCGACAGTAGCAGTAGCTCGTCGCGGCAGAAAAATGGTGGCAGCGGGGGTTGCCGCAAGCTGCCGCGGTTGGGATAGGGGGCGTTAACTCCATGCCGTGGCTGCGGGGAGCTTGCCACTGCAGGGAAGGCAGCAGCGGTAGCTTGCCGCGGCAGGGGAAAGGCAGCTGCGGCAGCGCTTTTGAACTCCCACGGCAGGGCAAGAGGCGTCGGCAGCTGCTGAGGACTGCCGTGGCAGGGTAATATGGCAGTGGCAGAGGAGGTGGCAGCGGCTTGGGAGCTTGCCGGAGCTGAGGGAGGCGCTGCAGCATCAGAGGGGAGTGGAGCTCGAGCTCAGGCTCGGCCTTGCGGGTTAGGGAGCAGCTCGGGTAGTTCGCTTGTAGGAGGAGTGAGCTGGGTACTGGAGCTTGGCAGGGAGCAATGGGGAAGGGATAGAAAGCTTGGGAGGGCTGGTGGAGAGGAGAGCTCTCGGGTTTGGAAGATTTGGGGTGGCAAGCCAGAGAGAGGGCATGGAGTAGAGGAGAGGGGCTAGAGGAGGAAGAATGGCTCAGGTAGAAGTTGAGGAACAGCCCGAGTACTTGGGAGCTCAAGCTTGAGTAGATGGTAATGCAGCAAGGGAGGAGGAAGAACTAGAACCCAGCTGCGAACAAGAGAGCTAACAGGGAGTGGGGTGCTCGGCTGGCTGCCTCTTGGTACTTGGGTGAGAAGCTAGGGCAAGGAAAGGAGTTAAGAAGAGTCACTGAGTTAGCTCACTAGTGCTGTGGCTGCAGGGGAAATGGCCAGTGCTGCTCAGGGAAGAATAGGGGAACAAGGAGCTTACTTTGGGGGAAAAGGTGGGCACTGTCCTGCTGTTGAGAAATTGTGGCAGAGTAGTGCATGCACTAAAGAGGAGGGAGAGAGAGCTGGCTTGGTGTGGGATGAGGAAAAGTAGGAGCTTGAGAATTGCTTGGCGTGTGGCATTGGGGAAAGTTAAAGGGGCAGGACAAGAACGGCAGTAACTACTGCTCTTGGAGGAGGAGTGTGGAGAAGAAGGAGGGAGTGCTCAGGTAGGGATGTACCCAGGAGTAGAGTAGGTAGGCATAAAGGAAGAGGGAGCAGGTGAGCTGCATTGTACAGCACGGGGAATCTTTGGTGCTCTTTACTGCTATGGGAGTAAAGGAGGTGTGTTGGCAGGAGGGAGCTGCGCTTGTGGAAATTGGGGGGTAGCGTGAGAGTGAGGAGGAGAGAAAACTGGTGTTGGCTGCTGCAGTAGTACTGCTGGTTGGAGGAGAAAGGAGTGGCGTGTGGAGCTTGGTTGGGGAGTGTGAGGTGGAGTAGGGAGCACGGGAATACTTGCTTTGGTTTGCTCTAGTCCGGGAAGCAAGGGAGCTGGTTGGCATGGTTGGAGAGAAGAAGTAAAGGAGCTTGGCAGCCCACTTTTGTAGGAAAAGATGGAGAGAAGCGCATGGGATTTTTTCTGAAGTTTTTACCATGGGTTCTAGTGATGATTTCATGGGGAAAAGCTTTTTAGGGCAAGGTTGTTTGATAGCGTTTATTCAAGATTTTTGGACTGGAGATTCTTCTGAGGAACATTTTGAAAGGTTGTAGTTCCAGGCTCAATATTTGATACAAACTCAAACGCGAGACGGTTTGAAATATTTGCACGGATCCTTAAGATATTTTTATTGAGATATGTTAGGGAGGGTCTCAGAATTGAGATGGAGTCAAGAACTAGGATGTATAGGGTTATGGGTTAGATTTAGGTTTAACTCATTACTTAGGAGAGAGAAAAGGTGGCACAGGTCCGGGGAGGATATGTACCCATATACATGCACATGGGTTCACATAACACTCGTGTCCGAGCGATGGGTAGGTATGGTGAACGGTAAATAGGGTTTTGACTATAGTAAAACACTACAAGAAACCCGTTAATCCGTGACGGTTTTCTCGTGACGTTTCCATAAATCGTCACAGATATTCCTTAGGCGCAGCAGGTTTAATGTGACGGTGGTGTATTTATGACGGACAAACATGACCTTCATAGTTGTGAGATACTAATCCGTCACAGATAGGGCGGGAAGATAGAAAATATTAGGCGGGAGAGGCGGGAGAGGCGGGCTTGGGTGGGACAACACGCGCACGGGAGATAAAAATCATTCTCCTCACCCCTATCCATTCGCCTCCCCTCCTCCACCTCTCTCTCTCTCTCCATTTCTCTCCGATGGATCCGAGCACCGCCACTGCCACGCCTCCTTCTCCCCGATGAATTTGGCCGCGCCACTGCCCCTCCTCCTTCTCCGCCGCTCCACCAACCGCCGGTGCCGTCGCCAGCGGTGCACCTCCAGGCTGCAGTCATGCACAGCCGCGGGCCCGCCGCGGCGCCGCTCCTTGTCTCGAAGAGGCGAAGTGCCCCGGCCACGGAAACGGCCAGATCCTCCGCCAGCCGATCCCGCTGCCCCTCCTCTCTCACGGCCGTCACCGCTGGACGGCGGTGAGTTCACCGTACCGCAACCGCGGTGGCAGTGCCGCGCTCCGGTGAGTCCCCTTTCCTTTCACTCCCCAATTCTAGGGTTCTACCCAAAAATTCCCCAATTTCCCCCTTTCCTCTAATTAGACCTTGATTCTAGAATTCCTTGGTGATTTCGATTGATTACTTGCTATATGAGGTCTAATTGGAACTCGGTTAGGGTTGTGCTGTTGATTTCTTTTACTCAATTGATATGCGATCATGGTCCCATTAGGCCTTGTTTAGCTTGTCTACTCATGATCAGTATGAACTGTTATGCTCAATTTTTTATAATGGTTCCAATACTGGTTCTAGAGAATTGTTGTTGCCTTCCCCCCTCATTTAATCAGTGCTCAACTGATGCTCGAATGCATTGCTATCTGAGATACGCTCATATCCTTATGATTTTGACCCATGTCAGATTATTTTAAATTGGGAGAACAAATTTCTACACTTGATTTTAGTTTCCCCCTCTACTTCCTATATGTACACATATATAGGTGTCTCAGTTTATTAAACTGAAAGAACAGTTGCTTCATTTAGTTTGGCTCAACTCTCAAATGACTTTACCTGAGAAGAATTTAGGGAAAAGTTATGTTCTGGTATAAACTGATACCATCTTTTGTTTCTTTGCTATATTACAATGATGTTTAGCATTTAGAGAAATTGATAAGGGCAGATAGTACTACTCGATTATTTCAGCTTATGCACTTATTGGTTATTACTCCTCATGTGCTGTAGCTCATCTAATCTGATGGAACAGATGCTATGCTTAATTCCTTTCCACTATGCTTTACTTAGTGTTTCAAGATTGGGATAAGAACAGATGCTACTACTTGGTTCTTTTGTTAGGTTTACTAAGATTTGGCATTGGAACATTTGATTGGTCGATTTGGTAAGATTAGCTGCTGCATAAGTGGTTGCCTTAGTAATCATGTGCTGATAAGAACAGACCTGCTATACTTGTTTCTTAGTTCATTTCTGTGATGGTTTAAACTGAAAGGACTCAGGAAAAATGATAAGAATAGATACTACACATGCTGCCTATTAGTTGCCTTTAAAACCCTGTGACGAATCTAGAAATCTGAGATTTTGTTTGAGAAACATGTGGTGTCAATTGACAAGAACAGATATTACCAATTCTCTTACAAGAATTTCTGTGATGATACATGGATTCTGAGGGTCTTATTAACATGCTAAGTCATTTTATGCACGTATATGTGAGGTAATGGTGCTAAAGTTGATCCTGAGAAAATAATTGTTACCTTGGTGACTGAACAAGAGCAAGTTTGGCCTTCTAAGTTGATTAGCAGCTTGCTTCTTAACCTGCTCTTGATCTTAATGGCTTGCTTTCTTTTCTCTGTTTCGTGGTCTCGGCCTCCTGGCACTTGACTCCTCCTCTTGGTGGGTTTGGACCTAGGGTGGTTTCGGTGGTGCGCCATTATTACTGCTTGGTGAGCTCTACTCCCTGGTTTATATGCTACCCTATTTGGAGAAGAGTTTAGAGAAAAACATTTATTGATAAGAATAGATTCTCATACTTGTTTCTTGGTTACTTAATAAAGGTGATGACCCTTTAAAGTGAACTTGCATGGCTAGTATGCTTTTTAAAGTTAACACAATGTGAAAACAAGTTTGCTATGATATCTTTTCTTGCTGCTTTTATATGTGCTTAATTCTTTCAGTTGTTTAACTGAGACGAACAGATACTTCTCTTGTTCTCAGGCCCTTCTCCTTGTTTCTATATGTTATGTATATCAGTTTGATAACTGAAGAACAGATACTGTGCTTGGCTTAGTTCATCTTTATGATGGCTTTTACTTAAACATGGTTTAGAGAAAGGTATACTTTTCTGATAAGAGCAGATGCTACTCACTGCTGCCTATTAACCCTGTGATAGTTTATCTTTTGTTCTTCCTACATAGGTTCTAGGAGATGTGGATGTTGCCTATGGTGAAGTAATCTTGTGGCTGACCTGATTTGGTGAATTTAATTAAAATGTTAAACCTAGATTAGCTGGATGATTACATGAAAGCTAATTCGGCTTAACAAACTCATGGTTGCCTAATTCACGGAGATTAGTCTAAACACAGATTGACTTATGGAACTCAATGGATTGATGCCTCGATTGGTTGCCTATTGCTGCCTTCATTTAGTTGCCTAAAGTTGGTTCACATGTTGCCTTAAAACTCTGGTGCCTTTGAAAAGAATTGTTCCATAGGTCAATACTGTTCTTATTGAATTTAGAATTAGTTCTCTAGGTTCATAAGGCTGATCTCCAAAATAAAACATTGCATCTCCCCAGGAGATGCAAACATTTTAATCCTAACCAAAATACCCTTTTGTAGCTCCTTTTCTTTGTGCAGGTTGGAGAATCAAGAATTGGAGAAGATGATGAAAAAAAAGGACTAAAGAGAAGAATGAAGACATTAACTTGATTTCTTTTTATTGTAGATATTTTGTAATACTCATAGTTTGTAATATTGAACCCTTTGTAAATCAAAATTTTGAACTCCCGTATTTGTATTCGAATTTATGAGTATTCCTCTTTGAATTGATTTGTATTACTCATGTATATATGTACATATATATATATGTGAATTGTTTATCAGATGTACATGTGTGCGATATGAATAATTTTTTTAAATTTTCTCTCAAATCGATATGCATGAATGACATGTTTGACTGCCACGTCAGATCCACGTAGATGCCACGTCATGTAAATCCGTGACGGTTTAGTCCGTCACAGAGTTCCGGGCTTGGCCAGGGCCAAGGGGACTGATCTATGACAGTTTATGACCGTCACGGATTGGAGAACATCTGTGACGGTATGGGGAAACTGTCATGGAAGGTGCCGCGGTCAATCTATGACGCGATATACATGACGGATTTTATAATCGTCACGGATGCAAATCCGTGACGGTTTTGAACACATATGTGATGGTTTCAAACCGTCATGGATTAACAGGTCTCTTGTAGTGAAAGACGAATGGATAAATGGTTATTTGGTGGAAATATAACGGGACAAATATTTATCTCCCGCATGGTAACATGGTAGAGGCGAGAAGATATTCGAATGACAACTGGTAAGGAGAGAGATAACCACGGTGGTTAGAGTTTTATCGAGAGGATTAAACCAGGGTTTGGAGTGTATGTGTCCACATACACTTGAATATTTTAGCATATATGGGGTTCGTATGTGGATGGAATAGACTTGCGAAGTTACGGTGAGCGGTGGTTTTGATTTCTGCCACTGATATATGCATATATATGCATGGGATTGTAGCAGAGCCGAACGATGAGCTAGGACATTGATCCGTATCTCCGAAGGACGAATTAGGGTTTGGCGTATGTGCGTATATATAAAAGCAGTATATATGTGCACATACTCGCGATAGGTCATGGCAGAGTGGATGGTAGAAAATCATGGCATTCGGAAGAGATTCATGACAGGTATATGTGTTCCAACTTCGCAGAAGTACCGTGTGGGCACTTTGCGGCAGATTGGGGTTCAGGTTGCACCGGCTAGATAGAAGGGGGAGGGATGCCGAAGGTATGTTCGTGGCGGAATGCAAGGACGAATGGTCCTGCATGGAGATAAGGTGTAAGGCAAGGTTTGAATACCTTGCCGGACAGAGCTCCGGCAAAGCAGAGATTGAGGAAGTAGGAGCAGAGATGGAAATTTTTAGATTGTCTCACTTTAGGGTTTTGCAGAAGCACGATTTGATTAAAAGTTTTTAATCTGGTGTATTTTAATCAGCATTATTAGCAAAAAGTTTTTGTTGGCCCTAATTTTTGGGTTTCGGGAAAATTGGGGTGTGACAATCACGAGCAGAGTTTAGTTGCTGAGCAACAAGGCAAGCAGCCCCTTTGAACATATTGCAAACACCTACTATTTGCAAAGTATTAGTTGTTTTCAAATTCGTTATCGCATGCGTTCAAATTCTACTTTTCGCTAAGTATTAACCCTATTCCGTTGCATGAAACTTACTTTGTCGCTCAATCAAACTCTACTACCACCCCAACCTATCTAGAGTAGTACAGTGTGCACCTTTATGCTGCTTACTACGTTCATTATGCTTAGACCTGCTTATACATGTAAAAGTCGTAATTCCTTGGATGGCAGATGAATCAACACATTTGGATGGGTTAGGTGGTAGGTGGGTGTTCATCGGGAACGTCTAATGAACTTGACTAATAATTATTGGGTTAGACGAGAGGCCATGGCTTGGAGCATGGTAGGTTGTCTCGTTTTCCCGCGAGCACCGGTTCCCGACGTACATTGACCCAAGATTTACGTACTTTTACATGGGTGGGATAATGGACCACCCACGACTAAATAATTTGCCTAGTCTTAGTGTATGAGCTGCATTAGTTTGCCATTTCCATTTGCCGGGTACGTGAAAAAGGATGTGGTGTGGTATCTCAATATAAGGGTGGGGTGGACACACGGTCTGGGAGACTAGGGATGTACCTCGATTCACAACCAATGGAACCGTGGCGCAGTTGCGGTCGGACTGGTGTACATGGACTGGCCCGTAAGGGTGGCTCATTCCTAGAACAAAAGCATTGTAACGGTCGTGTTCGATCACCCTCCGCCAGCACACCTCGGGCAGTGTGTAAATTGCATTGGCATTAGGAGTCGATCAATATGTGTAGGTAAAGATGTACACCCCTGCAGGGTTTGAACTGTTTGAACAGCCGTGTCCGCGGTTATGGACAACTTGTTGATTACCTGCGTCGAATTAGACAACTACAACAAACTCTAAAACTTGTCAACTCTAAGGTTGAGGTGTTAGTGATTGCTTCCTCCCAGGGTGGTCGAGGAAGAATCCGGGTATCTAAGATGTGGTGATCTATAGTAAGGAATGATCGTGAAGCGTTCGACTCATCCCCTTTAAAAGTATTCCAATAGTCGATTTTCATCCACTTAACTAATATTACTAAAAGTAAATCAGCTTTCGGCAAAATAGTCCACAATTACCCTGTTATTGATACCTATTGCATCTATTATTAATTTTCCCTTGTAAGTCTTACTGGGTACAATTTTGTACTCACTCTGCAATCGTTGACATTTTTCTTGCAGAGGAAACTATCCCCTCCGAGAGTGGTTTCTACGTAGAGATCGACGTCAACAACGACTAGTCGTTGGAAATCCCAGGCAGTGGTCCTGCCCAGGGTTTGGCAGCTCGTTTTGTTCTGCTGCCACTTTTGGCCTGACCTTTTTGGCTTCTTAGCCATCTTTACTCTTTCGCTGTGTAAGCAACTCTTGTGTGTATATTAGTTGTTAAGTTTCAAGAACTTATAATATCGCATCTTCAGTCGTAGAGTTGCTGTTGTGATACCGGTTTGTTTTCACCTGCTTCATGTGCCCTGCGTGTATGTTATTGAAGCACATGATGTGGGTAGGTTTTCAGAGTCTATATCATAGAGTTGTTAGGTTTAATCACCCATGTGAAGTGACTCTTCTACTGAGAGCTTGGGAGCTATATCATCCTACTCCAGCCGAACATTAATTTACCGGGATGAGTTTGGGATTGATGTTCCGGCTTAGTAAGAAAGAGTGAGGAGACCATATCACCCTACTTGATCCACGCATTAGTTTGCCGGAGCAAGTTCGGGGTTGACGTCTCGGGCTATTCGAAGCCATATCACTCCACTCCTCTTGGAATTGATACCCAAGGGTTGAGGTCGGGGTTGACGTTTCGACTTAGCGGGTGATTCCACCTAAAGCTCTCTGTTATGGATTTTGGGTCCCGACACATAAGTTCTTCGAGCTTAAAAGTCGAAACTCCCGGAAGTTTCTAGAGTGTCCGAGATCCTTTGTGGACTTACCGTTTGAAAACTCAGAATGTCCGAGTTAGTATATCGGAACCTCTGGGTCCATATACTAATCATGCTCTATTGAATTCCTTAAAATCTCGGATTGTCCGAATCGATATATCGGGACTTGTGAGTTCACGTTTTGATCTCGCTCAGTTGAGCGCTTTAAAATCTTAGAAGCTCAGAGTGCAATGTCAGAACTTGTGGAATTCGCTCTGACTTTGCCTTGCTCAAGGCTATTCAAAAATTTCTGGAGGGTTTGAGTTCCAAGTCGAAACTCCCAATGAGTCCACTATGCTTTGAAAGTCAGAGTCTCAAGTTCTTTGTCGGAGCCTCCGAGAGCTATTTCTGATCTTACTATGCAAGAAATGCTAATCTCCGAGTTCTTGTTAGAGCCTCAATGTTCTGTCATTGTATACGCGATATAGTCGTTGGTTTGAAAAAGTCAGAACCTCCGAGTTCAAACTGGAACCTCTGGGTTTTCCCAATTTTGTTATAACGGCTAGATTTCGAGGGGTTGGTTATATATACCCCAAGCCTATTTACACACATAACTCTTTACTAATATAATCATCTGCTCTTCTAAGTGAAACCTCACATTTCCTCAAGCCCAAAATGAGATCTTTGTGAGGAAATCTTCAAGAGAGAGAGAGAGAGATTGATTTGTAGTTGAGCATCAAGCAAGAATTCATCTCCAAGCCAAAGTGATTGAAGTCTATTACTCTTGGAGATAACTCTTGGAGATTCGCATCTTCTAGACGGCTAGGGGTTGCTTGGGAGCCTTCGAGCAGTTTGTGAAAAACCCCAAGAATTTTGTGAGGGTTTGGAGATCGCCTATCACAAGGTGAAGAGCTGACACAAGTGAGAGGGGGCTTCTTATCGGTAAGACCTTTGAGAGAAAAGCACGTTTTGGTGTTGGCTTCAATCATTGGATCAAGCTTCCTCAACAGAGACGTAGAGCCTCGCCAAATGCTCGAAATTTGACAACAAATCATTGTGTCCCATGTGGTTGTGTTTTTCTATTCCGTCGTAATTGCTTCCTTGCATATCTTTCTTACTGATATGCTAGATTTTACTTTGATAATCTTCTGTTCACCCCCCTCTAGTCGATACCTTAGATCCTTTCACGTTTCAAAAGTGGTCTTGGCAGGTGCTCATCCTACACAACTAAAGACCACTAAGTTAAAACTTGGCTAACCCTTAACTAAACAAAACCCAATATCTATATATAGGAGAGAGGGCAGCAAGAGGGGCGCTCCTTGAGGTGGAGGGCGACTAGGACTCCTTCCCCTTTTCAGACTCTTACTCTAAATTCTGAAATTAATACATAGATCTAGCCCAAATTAAGGTGGCGCGACACCTTGGTGTTTAGTAACACCCCAGAATATTTCTAAATCGTAGCTGCCATTAGCTTGTATTAAATTGAGCATTAGAGCCCTCATTCCTTCATCCATCATGGGTTCTTTAAGGTTTTGTAGTATCCATTCTTGAAATCCACTTGAGAGATTTCATCCTTGCTGCCATTATCACCATGTATATCTCCCATCATTCAGCTTGGATTTTGGTTTCTTAATAAAATAACACAATCTGATTTAGATAGCATCACATATTTCTTAAAATCAATATATGTACAAAGAAAAAAAATACTTAATAATTAAATTGATATGTACGAGCTCAAATCATCAGTCTTTGTATTTTCGATATTTGAGGAGTGGTAACTAGCAGGGTTGTATCAGTGGCGGGATGTCCTCATCCCATTGGCACGAACTCTCCCGTCGAACATACATGTATGTGCTTTACTTAAATAAGTAACACCTTGTCGATGATATTGATAAATCCTGATTGCTGAGAACGAGCACACTACTCCACCACAAATGCCATTGACCCGGGCTAACCCAATTAGGACTAGCTCCAGCCTAGGTGGAATATGGCTTTCGATGGGTCTGTCTAACCTGAAAATTCGACAAGTCTAGTCACCACACTATACAAATGCACTACGAAGCATATGTCAATTAGACCAAACAACTCCATCTTCCATGATGCTAAACCAATAACCAAAATTCATGTATCAGAGTCGCTATCATATCAGCTCAACTATAGTACATCTCATTCATGTTCTGTGCCGAATGGACCACCATAAAATCCACAAATAAATTTCCCCGTAGTTTCTGCATTCTTTCATCTGTTTCTGTTTCAAAAAGCATGTGACCTTTTCCTCTCTCAAAAAGATTAACATGAACTTGATGATGTAGTGAGAGCATATCATGTCATGCTGGGCCAGGGGAGACCAGACAGCAATCAGCAACAGGGAAATTGGGGCCTCATGACATTTCTTCCGCTGCAAGTGCAAGCCCTGCTGCAACACAAATAAGCACACAATATAAAACACAATGCACGAGGGCTAGTACAGGTCTACAGGAATCTGGGCTTGCAGTTGCAGTCTAGCTGTGTCAGGTAGCATAATTTCCTTGCCTCCCCCATGGGGCAGCCAGCCTCAGTTTTCTCTCTTTGAGAAAAAGGCATCTGACACCACATCTCTCTCTGTCCTGAAAATATTATTACATATTTATATATCAAGCTATATCCACACCTTTATATCTCTCCTTTTGTCCATCACTGTGCATGGGCTAACGCCCACATGATGAACCTATCAGAATAATAAAGATCAAAGCGCCTGCCATCCACAGCTTTGTTGTTGGTGTCACACACACACTGTCACTTGCATGGATTATCCCTATCCATCACATTATTGTCATCCATCCATTCGACAGTTGGACCATCAGATGGATTACCAGTCCACTATGAAATATACTAGGTAGATTTATTAATTGTCGTTATTCACTATGTTACTAGGTTGGGTTAATTATAAAATTCTATGCACTTGTAATGTAATTTGCCGTAACAGTTCCGAGCACATGCACATCAGGTGAGCAAAGATTTAAGGAAAAAACAAAACAACATTCTTGCAGCTTGTTTATCATGTTAGGATTCAGTTAGTTGGGGGTAGTGTGAGGTAATGTGTTGAATGTAACATTTATTAGTATATTTTATAAACAAGAGGAATAAGCGTGTCTTGACATTTTCTAGGTGTGCAAGGTTGCCTTTAGAGGGTAGGAAGTCCAACTGGTTTGGCATCCACTTGAATTGTGGGGCGTGTGCTAGCAATAAAATTCGGATCAACACACCTCTAAAAGATAAAAGATGGAGACATATGGGTAACAAACATCTCAATTTCCTACTGAACTGACTCTAGTGGTACTTTGCAGGTAGAGCAACAACTGCACTCTTTCCTAATTTTCTTATGCTACGAACAGGCAGCATTTGCGTGAAAGTGAAATGCTTTTGGCATGACCTCTCCTCTCTCTCTGATTACTGAAGCGTGCTAAGCAGGTAAACCTGCGGAAACTTAAAACAGCATGCATCCATGCTCACCTGCACTCGATCAGGAACTGAAAAAAGTATGTGTGAGAGTGCTATCTACACCTGCAATTTGTGCAAAAGAACAAATAGTGCAAATGAATATAATTGGAAGTGCACATATAGTATTCAGGCAAGTACAAGTATATGATAATTATTTTTTGTATTTTATAAAATTTGCAAGCGCACTTTTTTTTAAAGGACGTAGTTAAGTGAGATCGGGGCAAGAAGCCTCGCTCGGTAAACCTTGGTTTACACACGAGCCAACTCAACCCGGAGATGGATCGGTTGGCAAGTAGGAGAGAACAGAAGCAACGCAAGTATTTGTTTTCTGTTCTTCACCCGTAGCTTGAAAAGTACTCCAGGGCCACTCGGATTTGGACCTGCCTGCAAGCATTTCGTGCGGAGCAATCCAATCCAACTATCCAAGCCAAGCGGACCTGGGATATCGCACGCGTTGCCGTAGTTGGAAGTGCACGTATCGGCAGCCCATCCATGTGTGGTCCAGCACAGCAGCACTGAAACATACATGTATGATTCGGCATGAATCATTCGTCCTTCCTGTAACACTGTGTTTTGATTTGTGAGTTTTATACACATGCCGTTTGTTTAAATAAAAAGGTTCTATTCGCGCGCATGCCTTCCTAGTAGTATCAAATCAGAATTAAAATTCTACAGCATATATCTTTGTTGTACTATTAGCAAAGTGACCCGAATAAACCACCGCAGCAGCTTGGCATAGGTGGAAGTCTCAGTGAAAGCGTGAATATGTACCCCGGTTGGTTATGTCACGTGTGTTAGAATTTTGCTTACGTTTTTTTAATGTATAACCCATCACTAACTAGTGGTGAGTTGCCAAATCGACCATCATTATTAACTCATATATTTATATGAGTAAAGACAAAAATAATAATTGAACCAGAAACTTATTGTAACTGAACTCCATACTAACTATGAGCCACACTAGTTGTTCGGAACGCATGAAACCTTGCTTAAATCTCATAAGAAACCTCAGATTCAATGAAACTCTTTCCTGAGAAATTCTTACAAAGTTTTCACGTGGGTTGACTCAAATCCAGCGTTTTACGCTCAATGTTTCTATATTAGGCCGGGCCGGGTTGGGACAAGTCTAATCTAAGCTAAGTCCTCTTCCTTCCTCTAGTAGACCAACTACAACTGTACAAGACCGATGGATGATGGTGAGAACATGCCCCATCTTTTTTCCTTTAACATTTTGAAATGTTAATGATCTCTTCGTTAGTTCAAGTCTGCCATGACCTTGCTCCATGGACGATGCAAGCTTAGATATTTTATGCTAGTAGTACTTAGGATCTCTTTTTGCACGGTGTTCTAAAACCTACCAACCACAGATTGAGTTATATAGATACACAGTTGTTGAAGCAGATCGAGTAAATATCAAAAAACCACAACAATTGGGGCAGGGATTACGCTAAACCACAACTTTTGATTTTTTTTCAATTAACCATAAATACTGGGTAAGTGTTCTCAACAAACCCAAATTGTTCACTTGATGCCGTTTGATAGCGTTTATGACATATGGGGCTTATATGCCAGGGCTCACATGGTAAAGAAAAGCCCAGCGGCTGCCACGTCACCAATTCCATGTGGATCGACCCTCCCCTCCCTACACGCGTGCACCATATCGGCTTGGGCTCAGGGTGACTTGGTCAAACCAAGTAACTCCACCCCCACCCCCCGCGCTCTGCAGCTGCAAGCAGGAGATGAGTGGAGCATTTGAGGCGACGACGGCGGCGACCGGTCTTCGTCGCTGATTTCCCGCCGGTTATGGATTGGAGCAACCCCCTGTTGGTTTGGAGTGTGTTCCCTCTCATCCTTGTGCTTTCCCCTTCCCTTGCTTGTTGTTTAAGGGTTTTTGAGGCGCTTATAGGCTAAACCTAGGTTGGGGTTTTGGTGAAAAGATTATGATCGATGTTGATTTTTTGTTCGTTCGTGTAGTTTATGGTCTTAGGGGAGTATTCCGTTGAAAGGTTTGTAGATTATGAACTAGGTCTGGTAGAATTTTTGCTAGGCTTTTCGCAAATCAGGTTTAGGTTCTCGTATTTTAGTAACATTTAGTGCAATTTAGCTCATTTCCTGTAATAATTTGGGAAGAATTTTGGCTAGCATTTCCGCAAGGTAGCTCTATGTTTCCAACACCACAACTAAAATCTTGGCTAAATGAAACATAGATCACCCAATCTCACCTCAAATTGACAACAAATAAACCTTCTTACAGTTTCAATGCCTTCAAATGCCACTACTCTCTGCGGTTGAATTCCATGCTTGCAGGTTAATCGCATCCACTCCTATGTACCGTAATACTCCTAATCTACACGCGGAAGCTTGCGACCTAGCCCACGACCATCCTGACAAACGCCCAAAAAATCCACTTCAAACCATAACCCTAAGCCCCAAATCCACATGTACCTCGGCCACAGCGCGGCTAGCATCACTCGAGTAGCTTGAATCTCCATCGTGCAGCGTGATTGTACTCCTTCCCGCTGGTAGTGGCTGCTGCCGTCACCTCCAAGCTACGCGTATGTCTCCTCCTTGCGTCCGCAGAGTGCAGGGATGTGGGGTGGAGTGACTTGGTTCAACCTAGACACCCGAAACCCAGGACGATATGGACCATGTGCGGGTCGATCCACATCGGATTGGTGAAGTGCAACCGATATGCTTCTCTGTGCCACGTAAGCCATGACATGTGGGCCTCATATGTTAGAAACGCTGTTAATGGCCTGAAATTGAATGGTTTGGGCTTGTTGAAAACACTTACTCTAGTAGTTGTGGTTAATTAAAAAATTTACTCCCTCCGTCCATCTATCTAAGGCGTATTCCTCTCTAGCCCACAGATCAAGGAAGGCGATCAAGTGACAAAATTAACCCTAATAATTGCGCTAATCCCGCCGCATCGCATTAATCCAGCGCATGCGGAATGGTTGCCGCAGTCACCGCGCCCACTTTGCCACATCGTTAGTGTTCACCACGCCAATGGAGGGTTGAGATGCTTGCATGGCAAACGTGAGAGATTGGAGAGCCCGTGATTCAGATTTTCGTTTGATTTCGCGAACATATCGAAGAGGCGCACTTGATTTGAACAGATTGGATCAAAAAATCATTTAATCTTCGCCATCAGCAAGCCGTGCGCAATTTTTCGTTTCAATCTTTGCCAGCACCAAGCCGCGCCGAAATATTCGTTTCAATTTTTGTTTTAATCTCATGCCGATGCTATTCCTCTTCCTATAAGAAGCTCCATTGATTCGATGGCCCTCAACCTCTCATCTTGCACTCCATCTCTCCTCTTCTACTCCAATCACAAGGTGCGTATCAATGTCAGGTGTTCCAATCGACCTCTACGTCCTTTGGAACTGGGATGAGATTGATGAAGGGTTGCCGGACCTCAATGAGTCCTTGTTTTGGGATGAATTTCACCAAGGTATTTATGCTTCGGATCCTTTGTCATTTCTTTTTTGTTTAGACAGATTGCAGAGCAGAACTCATTTCTTGATCCTTCACTGCATAGTCGACGAAGAAGTAGAGGTGGACGAAGATGGAGAAGGCATAGATGAAGATGGCCATGGAAACGAAACTGCAAGTAAGCCATGTTCTATTCTAGGCGAAGAAGAATAGGTGTTCTTGTTCACTGTAGCCCGTCAGGTTTTATTCCATCTACCTCAGTTTATTCCATCCATTCACTATAGCCCGTCAGCATAGTCAAGCGATTTAATCGTAGTTTGATTTACTGGTAGTTGGTTTACATGTACTCGAACCTTTTTGATTTTGTAAGCCTGAAAGTACGCTGTTAGCAGAACTTAGCATAAGATTTCAAAGCTTGCCGGACGACAAACAGCTGTCAAGATTTGACAAATGGAGTTCTGTTCTTTGCTCTGTTTCTCTTATTGGGATGTTGCTTGTCAGTTTGAGCTGCTCATTTTTTTGGTTTTGATCTGTAAAACTGCATTGTTCCAGAAGATCTTGCTGTTGTCAGACAACGAATAGCAAGCTCCGCATGTGTAAAGTCTATTTGCATACTTTTCATTTTGCTAATCTAGAATCTGTTCAAGCTACTCAGTTTTTTGGTTTTGACCTGTAAAACTGCTTTGTTCTAGCAGTTCTTGTTGTTTACTGTACTGAGAAGATTCTAAATCTTGTTTTCAGCAGATTTAGTACATGAATCGGCTGAAAATGAGGACACACGTGTTGAAGAGATGGTCCCTAATATTCATGCAAATGGTGGTACAAGAAAGACTTATTCTTTCATTTTGAATTCAAAAAAAAACTCTTAATTTGATTTTGTTGCTCTTAACGGATGAGTTTAATGTTAATTTCTTTTTACATAGCAGATGGCAATGTTCCAACGAGGAAATACTTAAGCGACGATTAGAGTAAAGCCATTTACTCCATGCTCTCGGAGAGAACTTCAACCGGTATATTGAAACGTGGTGTGAGCAAATCAGTTGCTTTAGATACCCGATTGTCGTTGAGAGTTGTACAACGCATATGGGAAAGAGGGCAGCGTGGGGGTGGCCTCCATGCGGTTTGTAGTAGGAGAACAAAAGTATGTGGACGTAATAGAGTACACATTGATCCGCAAGCCATTCATGATGTTCCTCTTAGAAATCGCACAACTATCCGAGATCTAGCAAACGCTTTGAACATTCGAAAGAGCACACTTTTTTTACGTTTGAAGGAGGGAATGTTCCGTCGTCATACAAATGATATCAAGTTCTCCTTGACCGAAGAAAACAAGAAGGCTCGTGTGCGTTTTTGCCTCTCCATGATACATAGCCATAGCTTATCTCATGATCCAACTTTTAAAGATTTGTACAATGTTGTTTACATAGATGAGAAGTGGTTTTATAGGACTAGAAAATGTCAGAAGTATTACTTGGCTCTTGATGAAGACAAGCCGCAAAGAACCGTGAAGAGCAAGAATTTCATTGAAAAAAGTTATGTTCCTTGCGGCAACAGCAAGACTGAGGTTTGATGAAGAAGGTAACGAAATTTTCTCTGGAAAGAGTGGCATATTTCCTTTTACTTACACAGAGCCAGCGAAGAGGAGTAGTGCAAACAGACCGGCGGGTACCATGGTGACCAAGGCAATGACATCTGTCATGAAAGACACTAGCCGGGATTTTCTTGTTAACAAGGTCTTATCTGCCATCAAGCAAACATGGCCACTAGAGGACTTCGGAAGACCTATATTCATACAACAGGATAACGCTAAAACTCATATTTCTATCGACGATGAAGTGTTTTGTCAAGCAGCCCTATCAGATGGTTTTGATATCCATTTGATGTGCCAGCCGCCAAACTCTCCTGATCTTAATGTACTAGACCTAGGTTTTTTTGCAGCTATTCAGTCATTGTTTCAGAAGTCCATGCCACAAAATATTGAAGATATCGTCACTAAAGTGATCATGGCATACAACGAATATCTGACGGCGGCATCTAACCGAGTGTTCCTTACTCAGCAGGCTTGCATGAGGGAGATCATACGTGAGAAAGGAGGTCAGCATTACGCAATTCTGCATATGAAGAAGGGAGCAATGGAGAGGAACGGTGATCTCCCGAGAACATTGCATTGTGACCATGAGATTGTTGAAGAAGCCATGTTGTTTGTGACGAGTAAAATATGTTTGTTGCTTGTGTTTAAAACAGTATTCACAATATCCATTATATGTCCATCCGAAACAAGGTCTTATGCACTGTAGCTCACCTTAAAAGCAAGCAACCTAGCTCATGCAACAACAAGAACTGTAGTGCATAAATACTTCATGCAAGCAAACAAAGCAAGCAAAGCAAAGCATCACAAAGCAAGAAAAACAAAGTTATTGATCACTGTAGCATCACGAAGCAAGCAAACAAAGCATCACGCTGCATAGATTGCTCAGAAGAAATCTCGAAGAAGACATTTTAACATCTCACTACGTGTTTCTGCACAGAAACTATCGCATTGTTCAATCCACGCTTCAACCTTTGCCTTCGCAGCAGAGTCCTCGTCCCCGTCCACGATCTGGCCACGCTCCATGACCACGATCGCAAACGTTGCTGTGGCCGAGCTCTGTGCCGGCAGTCCACTTCATCTTTTGTCAAGCTCTTCAACTCTCCGTGGTTGCTTCCTCTAACAAGCTATCCATGACATGCAGATGGAGTAACTGACGAGAAACACGAAGCGTCGTCATGCAATTAATCTTGGCTGGATCGAGGCGAGGGGAGGGCGACAGGATGAGGGCGACGGGGCACAGACAGAAGAATCGCGTCCATTTTCATTAGGCGCCTTCGAACGGTGGACAAATATGAAATCCTTAGGCACCTTAGAATGATAGACGGAGGGAGTAAAAATTATGATTTAGCGTAACCTCTATTCTAATTATTGTAGTTTTCGGATATTTACTCAAGCAGATAAGCAACAGCTAAATATAGAACTAGTACTATGCGCATTGTCTTGCCAATTTCTTTCAGGAGCCTATTCCCATCAGTTGCTAATTAATTGCAAACGGATCATGATTGGTTTGCAGAATATTATTATAAATGATGCGGAAACAGCGAGAACCATATTTCATTTTAGGGACTAATGGGAGTATCTAAGTCAACGTGCATCATGGGGACAATCTTGGAGACCAAACACAAACATTGGGGTCTGGGGAGGGCATGATCCAATACCTTGTTCCACAGGCATGGATCCTCTGCACTGCTAAGGATAATTGTGATGAATGCGCATCTTGTCCAACGAAGGAAAAAATCAAAGGGTCTCAAACACAAGATGGTTTTTTTTTAATCGTGATAAGCTAGCGTACACAAATGAGATAATCAAATTAGTTTCCTGATGGTGGCACCTATTTCTACTAATGGTGGCACAATCTATTTATGATCCCAACCACTCACTCCTCCAATCAGAGAGAATGGAAAATGAGGGGATCTTGGCTGTGGCATTGACGAAGTGACAAACCAACAACCAACCCCATCTGGCTTTTCCCTAGGCCAGCATTATCTTACACATCTATCTTCTCACCTACTAATACTAAATACATGACCAAATGTCCAATGCAAGATAGGCACTTGGTTCTCTCATCGTCCTCTTTTCCATAAAGTAGGGCTTTGTGGGGGAAGCCAGAACAAAGAATCCGTTGTAATTAGCGGCTGGAGGTTGAAGCCTGAAAGCAAGAAAGATCCTTGTTGCACACTTGTCCACGGTTTCAGAACAGGGATGGATCATGGATCGACTAGCTGTCATTGTTTAATTCTATTCAATGTGGGTTGCTTGCAGTTGCAAGTAACGAGATTGATAAGGCCTAGTGGTGGTTAATTTCTATTGGTCGCTCCTGGTGCATTCGGTTTAGGTATGGGTTAGCTGCGAGTAAAATGGACTGGCTGGATAAATTTTTATTAAACAGTGTAGCTACAACCTCTTTTCCTTTTTTCTTTAATAAGGTGCGCATTTTTGGGGTCTGATTCTCTGTAGGTGCACACTTGAACAAATTTTTTTGGTCTGATTTTCTGGAGGCGCACATGTTGTAACTTGTTGCACATCTATCTTTTTTTTTGAAATGCATAAGTACAGCAAATTATAGGCCAAATGCAGTTTATAGACCTCTACCCTAGGGTTTCTCTCTCCTCTCGTGGCGGCGCACGGGAGTTCCTCACGTACTCGGAGTTCGCCCCGGATTCCAATCCAAGTTGCCCTATATATCTTCTCCAGATCATGCGTCCCCAACGTATACCCAATCCCCCGTCGCGCGGTTCCCTCATGGCGTGTTCATCGGGTGAGTCTACTGTTGGCGGCGGGACTAGCAGGCAAATGCTGGATGAGATGCTTCAACACCTAGATTTGCAAGGAGAAGAAGATGAAGCCTTTGAACTTGAAGAGATTTGGAGGATCTGCATGCTGGAGCAAGATGGATGGCGGTAGCTAGGGTCGTTTCGCCAAAGACCTTCAGTCACACCGCGTTTTTCAACAACATGATATTGGCTTGGCGCCTGGCGAAGGATGTAAAATTTCGTGCGATCAATCAGAACCTGTTTATTACGCAATTTCAATGTCTGGGAGATTGGGAGCACGTGATGGATGATGGCCCGTGGTTATTTCGGGGAAGCGCAGTACTTCTGGAGGCATACGATGGCTTCTCGGATGTGTCTGCGATCGTGTTAGATCGCATTGTGGTTTGGGCACGAATTTGTGCTGTTCCTGAGGGTCTGTGCACTGAGACATTGCGAAGCAATTTGGTCGAAGGCTGGGGGAGGTGGTACGTGTGGATGATATGGGACGCATGCAAGGGAGCTATCTTTGAGTACGTGTGAAGCTAGATATCCATAAACCTCTAATCAGGGTGCTAAATGTCGTGCTCCAGAGAGGAGAGCCACGGAAATCTTTTTCGATTCAATATGAGAAACTCCCACACTTTTGTGGAGTATGTGGCATGATGGACCATGTTGTCAAGGAGTGTGGAGATGGGATTCATGAAGACACTAAGTTGCAGTACGGGGACTGGTTTCTTGCTACGCCGGATTGGTGCCTTGGGAGGGGACTTGGCAGAGGAGGAGGTATGCCAGGACGGCCTGATGTTCGTGGTGCGGAAGGGCGGGATACGTATGATCGGGAGATGGACGCTCGAGGAGTGGCTGATGATGACTTGAAAGATTCGGTTTCTAGTCCGATGAAGAACACAGGCGTGGCTAAGCAAGAACGGTTCACAGCGGTGAAAAAGAGATTGGCGATCGAGGGGGTCTCTGATTCACTCACAGTGTGGGCGCCTACGTCCAACAAGCAACCAAATCAGGTTAGCACGCTAGCTGCTCAATATGAACAAGTCCCGTCGGCCCGGAGGGCTCCATCGGACGAGCTGCCTGAGCGCGGAAATCAGGAGAAGAAGCGGCAAAAGAAGAGCAGTGATATCTTGTTAGACTCATCAATCAATGCAATATCGGCGGCCTCTCTCGAAGAGGACCGCCAGGCACAATGAGTATTCTATGTTGGAACTGCCGGGGGTGGGGCGCCCCCGGACAGTTCGCAAACTCATCTGCTTAGTGCAGACGCACAGGCCTAAGGTGGTGTTCCTCTCTGAAACACGAAAGGATGGGATGTTTGTTCATAATCTGCGGTATAGACTGGGAATGCGAAATTGCTTTACTGTGGATGGCTATGGGAAAAGAGGGCGCGTTGCTCTCTTTTGGGAGGAGAGTGTATCGGCCCGACTGCTATCTTATAACAACCGCCATATTGATGTGATGTTTGCGGAAGGTGTCGGAGTATTATTCCGGCAATACTGAATATGGGGCGGTGTGAGCACAGCAAATCCGGATGGGTGCACACGGGAGACAGGATTTAGACAGGTTCAGGCCCTCGCGGAGAGGTAATACCCTACGTCCTGTGTTTGGTGGCTAGTATAGCTTGAATCCCGAGTGCCGCAAGCCCTGTAGAATCGATCTTGAGGTGGCTTGAGCTATGAAACAATGGAGATTGCCTATGACTAAGGAGCTTAAAGGCTTACCGATCGGAGGTCCCCTACCAGGCCTTATATAGGCGACCGGGATAGGGTTACAAGAGTCCGAATCGGTTAACAGATTGGTTTCCTAATTAGTTACAACAGATTCCGGGTATGCCGGGCAGGTATTAGTCCATGTATTGTACTCCACGTTGATGAGGCGCCCCCGTGTAGAAGTCGGACTCCGAGTAGTCGGCCCGGCCCGCCCTGTGGCCAGAGGGCCGGATTCGTCCTCCTTGATGATACCCAGGTGCCATGTCATCATCAGAAGGGTTAGGACCAGAGTGGTGGGGGACATTTGTGTATGGGGAGCCAGTGTGCCGAGATAGACATTTTATGTGGTCGTTAATGAGACGAATAAGGGATAATAATGGTGCGCCTTGGTTGATGATTGGGGATTTCAATGAGGCAATGTGGCAGAGTGAACACTTTTCTCATTCACGGCGATCGGAACGCCAGATGTTGGAGTTCCGGGAGGCTCTCTCGTATTGCAACCTTTTTGATATTGGGTTTCTGGGAGCAGCATGGATGTACAACAATAAGCAAGAGGGATTTAGAAATGTTAGAGTCCATCTGGACCGAGCACAACGCGGGAGTGGTCTGCTATTTTTCCAGTGGCTACCCTTCGCCACCTGGTATCGTCAAGATCGGACCATTGTCCGCTGTTGCTAGAGTTAATCATGGCGCCTGGAGGCCGGAAGAAAGCCAGCATTGCGTGGTATGAAATATTCTGGGAAAGAGATGAGACGCTTCTGGGTGAAATTCAGTCGGCATGGGAGAGATGAGGGCCCATTTGTAATCTGGGTGACGTAGGTACTAGGCTGAGAGGAGTTATGAGTTCCCTGCAGGCATGGAGTGGGGCTTGTATTGGGTCCATATCTAAAAAACTCAATTCGCTACGTAGAACGCTTGCTGAACAAAGAATTCTCCTGAATTTCGCTGAATGTCCGAGGCTGGAACGTGAGATGGACGAACTACTGTACAAGGAGGAACTTATGTGGATGCAGAGGTCCTGTATAAGCTGGTTAAAAGAAGGAGACAGGAATACGAGCTTCTTTCACCGTAAAGCTTCCTGGCGTTCAAAAAAGAATAACATAGTCAAGCTTCTTGCTTCTCATGGACAGATGGCTGATAATGCCAGTGAGATGGAGGCAATGGCTTCGGACTTCTTCCAAGTACTCTACTCGAGGGACAATGATGTAACCGCTGAGGATGTGATCAGCCTCATAAATCCAAAGGCCACCAGCGTCATGAACTCGGACTTGTGCAAGGACTTCTCTGAAGATTAAATCTCTGATGCTTTGTTCCAAATTGGCCCATCCAAGGCGCTGGGACCGGATGGTTTCCCAACGCGTTTTTTTCAACGGAATTGGGATATTCTCAAACCGGATATTATCAAAGCAGTGAAGTCTTTCTTCCGCAACAGGGTGATGCCGCTTGGTGTAAACAATACAGTAATTGTTCTGATTCCGAAGAAGAAAAATCCGGAGAACTTGAAGGATTTTCAGCCCATTAGCCTTTGTAATGTTATTTACGAGGTAGTGGCCAAATGTTTGGTTAACCGGCTTCGCCCTATACTCCAGAATGTTATTTTCCCTACTCAAAGTGCATTTATTCCTGGTCGGATGATCTCTGACAATGCCTTGATTGCCTTTGAATGTATCAACATGATCCAGAAGAGTGAAGGGGACAGGTCGTTGTTTTGTGCCTACAAGCTCGATCTGGCGAAGGCGTATGACTGAGTTGACTGGAGGGCTTTGGAGGGAATCATGTTGAAACTGGGTTTTCACACTACTTGGGTGCAGTGGATTATGGCCTGTGTGACTTCTGTCCGCTACTCGGTGCATTTTAACGGAAACTTATCAGAGCCCTTCTCGCCTTCGCGCGGTCTACGGCAAGGTGATCCCCTGTCTCCGTACCTTTTTCTCTTTATTGCTGATGGGCTTTCCTGCCTACTGGACAAGGCAATAGTGGAAGGAAGAGTTCAGGAGCTAAAGATTACTCACCGTGCCCCGAGTATTTCCCATCTATTGTTTGCTGATGACAGCTTACTGTTTTTCAAAGGCAATAAGGATCAAGCGTGGGAGATCAAGCTGATTTTGAACAGCTATGAAAAAGCAACGGGACAGCTGATTAGTGCTAGTAAATGCTCTCTCTTATTCGGTGTGGGCTGCTCAGCTGTGGATCAGATTGAAGTTTGGCAGGAGCTAGGTGTAGACGGTTTGGAATTTGATGACAAGTATCTAGGTCTTCCCACTCCAGAGGGTGGCATGTAGGCTGGGAAGTTCAAGCCTTTAAAGGAAAGATTTGCTAAGCGACTTTCAGATTGGGTCGAGAAATATTTATCCAGTGGCAGCAAAGAAATTCTTATCAAGTCAGTGCTCCAGGTTTTGCCGTGTGGCGTACTCGGTTTTGAGGCTGGATACTCCCTTGTGATTACTGTACCGGTCCCTGGATCAGTAGCCGGTACACACAAGTTAACCTGTATATCATCGTCATACAATACCGAATTCTTTTATTACACAATAGCCAATATGGCTTTAGTTCATACAAACGGGCCTATTGGCCGAATCAAAACAGCAGCGGAAATGAAAAGTGCGATAGATAGCCCATCAATATGCCTACCCAACAGGCAACTGACTGGGGGAAAATGTCTTAGCCCTCGTAGTCACTATCATCGTCGCCGGAGATAAATTTTCTTCATCTGGCCACATCAACAAGCCAGGTGAGTACTTTGAATGTATTCGCAAGCTATTCCCACAGGTAGAATATATATATACGGCAATATAGCATGCAGGGTGAATGTCAAAGGAACAACTCTATCCTATGTTGCTTGTTGTGCGAAAATGTAAGTTTTCAATTTAAATACAAGGATAGTAGATTCTAAAGCAGTTTTATAAGACAGAGCAATTTAAAGTAACAAACTTCTCTTGAGGTAGACCCGGCTACCTCCTTTTTATCTCTCGTGATAGCTCAGTCCATACTACTCCGGGCAGTATGACTAGCCTCCTCATTTCATTGCTCAGCCCGTACTATCCCGGATAGTATAGCTAGCCTCCTCAACTCAGTGCTCAGCCCTTGCTATCCCGGATAGCTCGGCTAGCCTTCACTTAACTCAATGCTCAGCCCGTACTATCCCGGATAGTATGGCTAGCCTCCTTCTCCTGCAATTCCTTGCTACTAACCGTGTAGCGTAAATTGCACCCTGTGGACACATCATGCCCACGTCCTTAATTCCTTTCCCAAGCTTTTACAAACAAAACTCAGTCTAACTAGTGTGTGGTCTTGCCAGTTCATGTCCATGACCGAGAATGCGGCTATTCGAATAGTTTTTAACACTCTGCAGAGGTTGTACGGCTTTACCCACAAGATGTAAATTCCCCTTGTTGCCGAGCGCTAACGGATACACTTCACAAGGTGTATCGACATGGTTATTACAACATGACCCTTCACCCGCTTCCATACTAGAGCCAGACCCGCTAGGTGGGTAACCCAACTTTTGCGTCCCAAACTCCAAAAATGGGACTCCCCACCTTTGTGTCGCATCAACACCCAAACGCCCAGCGGCGGTGGATTTCTAGGACTTTAACCACCTAGCACATACTTCCTACTTCCCACGGGTCTATACCCTAGTACTTGCCGGGGGTACCAAGCCAAGTCCTTTCCCATATAGGACATGTGGACGTACGGTGAGGGAACTGGTTTAGCGGCACTTAGGCCCGGTCCTGAATTGATTCGAGCAAGACTCCATTTTTCGATCCATGTTCGTCCCGGACGACCATGCCACCATCAGACACTCTACACCCCCGAGCTACCCTTAGCATTCTCACCTGAATCAAAATCATCTCCAGTTTTATTTGGGGTTTGACAAACATTTCCTTTCAAATGCCACCTCGGATAACAAATGCTATCCGAGGGTTTTATTCCCCATATCCCAAAGGAGTTCGTGATATCCGAAAAAATTTAGTTTTTGACTACAGCAGGTCTAAGCATGGCTAATGCCTATAGTCTTAATACTTTTGTTGGTCGCAGAACAACCAACTAATATACCTAAGGTTACAAGGAATCAGATATTCAGACCTAAGTCTTATGCATCTATAGGGTATAACTAGGTCTACATAAAATACCGTTGATATCCTCATAGCATGCAAGTTTCACAAACAAAATAATTAATTTTCACACATATGGGATTCAACATGATCAAAGTGGGAATACTTGCCTGGCAATTCTTGTTCTTGTTCCTGTCGTGGGGGTGATTTTGGGTCTTCCTGGCGCACGTACCTCACTCCGTCAACTACACGTCGGAAAATCGCCGAATAAGAAGCAATCCAACACAACTCCAATAAATCCAGACGTAATGCATGTTCAAAAGAGGGATTGATGTTATTAAGGTGGGGTGATGCAAGTTTTGGTTGGGTTAGGGTTAGGGTTTTGAGGTAGTTGATCGTCCCATCCAAGGAGTTGTCACGTTCAAGGGCAATTCCTGACGGAGGATGGGGTGAGTATATATGGGCTTAACTTAGTGGTAAGGTCCCGAGATTTTGGAACTCAAGTCTACGAGCACAAGGAATGCTCTAGACGGTGGGTATATGCTTATATGCTACATAAAATGACGGTATTTCTGATCATATGAAAATTACATCATTAGAGTTGTGTTTACTGAATCTTTTACCCTATTGGACTATTGAATACTATAGACATCTTGCATTCACTGGACAGGATGGAAAGTTATTCTGGAGTTGCTTCAAAAGTGACATATGCATGGTATATGTTTATTCAAAAAGGAATGAAGAAAATACCCTAAATCAAGACCCCATTGTTGGCTAGCTAAGTATTTTCAAATCTTGGAACTCTTTTGAACCAAAAGTCTGGATTTAAACTAGAGACTCCAGAACCGGTGAAACCTCTCTAAAAACCGGTCGGGAGGGGTCTGAACTGGTTGAACCAAGTTTAAAACTGGTCTAGAATTAAACTAGCCGGTTTCCAGAAGTAAAATACGTCTACAGCAGGTTGGTTTTATGCTTTCATATTGCGGGGGCGGAGGGCGGCGTGGGGTGTCACCACTTACCCGCTGGTGGCCCTCCCCTACACCTATGGCCCACGCGTCATAGGGCTGCTTACCTCTCCTAGCTTGGGCTCGGGTGGGTGGCTTCAATCCTGTTGGTGCGCTATCGCCGCTCGGGACCGGCTATGGCGACCGGCGGTGCTGGAGCTCTCGGCAGCGGGGAGAAATCGGAAGAAATCGAGGCGGGCTTTGGGAGAGGAGGAGCTGGGGACCAAGCTAGTGCTGGTTAATTGGGGAATGGTGCTTGGGGCGGCTTGGATTGTTTAGGGCAGGAGCGGCTCGGCTGTGAACCATGGCGAGGAGTGGGGAGTCTTGGGGTAGTGATTGAGAGTTGAGGAGATTCGGTTACCAGCTGTTCTAGAAAGGAAAGGAAGGGCTTGGCGTGGGAAAGAGTGTGCTTGGGTGCTCCTCTTATAGGCAGGCGACGAGTCAGGCAAGCGGCGGCTGCTGCTCCTTTCTGAGTTCGTCGATGGGACAACTCCGAGCCACTGGAGCCCTGCTGTGGCTATAGGGGAGTGCGAGGCGACAGCACACGAAGCAATCAGAGAGAATCCAGGAAGTGAGGCGTCTCGCGGCGGAGGGAAGGACCCTGCCCAAGGTGGCGGACGGCGCGGGTACGGCTGCCGGACTCATGATGGCGTGGTTGATCGGATAACGCAATAGGGCAATAGCTGGTATGCTGTTGAGAGGGGTCACGGCGACGTGGCAGGCTGGAGCGCGTGGTTGGCATTACCGTCGGCGAGCGGCGCGGGAATGCCACAGGGATGCCCACTGTGGCATGCCGATGCCGGACCAGGGCGCGCCCAGGTTGGCATGGGGGTGTCATCTAGTGTTCTGTTGCGACCTACCACGCGTCATCATGCCATAGGGGGGCTAGGACACGTATTCAAGAGAATAGAGAAGGGTAGGCACCGAAAACTATTATGTGTCAGGTGTCATTGGGCTATAGTGCATTCTGAACTTGGATTTTAAATGAGATGAGACATTTCATGGTGCTTGCCAGGTGAATTACTGAGTTAGTTATGTCAGGGGGACTGGGGTGTTGCTCCATGAGGTTTCTGATAAGCTTTGGTTAGGGTTTTACTCATGATTTCATGTGAGAAATGTTTTGAGGTTAAGGTGTTCGACGATGTCCATTGTAGATTTTTGAAGTAGGGATGCCCACATTTTGTATATTTTGTGCTCCTGGGAAGGTGAAGATCGTTGTCGAATTTTGTCGGAATTTTCTAAGGTCTATTCGTTGGGGTTGTAGTTCAATGCTCATTATTGCCCTAAGGTTTATTAATTTCGTATACAAATATTTTTGTACTGCACATCACTATTTTATTTTATATTTGAGTTGAAGATATTATTAAGATCTTCCACAAATTTTCTCAGGGTTTTTAGGAGGGCCGAAGGTCGCTAGGTTTCGCGATTAGGGTTTTGGAAGGAATTGGATTTAACTAGGAATAAAAGGGTCGGGGCTGGAACTAGGGTTCCGGAGTGTGGCAAGGTGACGTGGGGGTATGGGAACTCTTGGAAATCCCTTCACCTTGATTTGGGACTACTCGGTTGCAGGATGCCGTTGGAGTTGGTGTTTTGGTGTATAGGGTGCAGGTGTTGAGTCAATGGATGTTCTTGCGTTAGGGTTTATTCCTGTATATGGTGCGTGCAGGTGTGTTAGCGTATACGGGGCTCATGACACATTGTTCGGAGTTCTGGAGACGGATTGTGGTGTTATGGGTGTGTCGCTTCGTCGAAAGGGGCGTCATTTGGGGTTTGCGTATATGGTGTATATACCGAGGTAGGGTCTGAGGAAAAGTGGTATATACATGTCATATCGGGAATAAGGAGGGGTCAGGACATGTTGATCGTTTATCCGGAGATTGGACCTTACTGTTAGATTTTGTTGATTTGTCAAAAAAGAGGATTCTAGGGTTAACGTATATGTGTATGGGTTTATGTCGGGTACTGATTTAGATTTAGATGCACATACTTTCTAAAATATGCCATGCTCCAAGAACACAGATAAAATTCAAATGCGAAAAGAAGAGCATGATCACACGTGGCGTATACGCATATATGTGATCATGCTAGGGTTTGGTATAAGAACATTTTGGCTAAAGCAGAGATGGTCTCACTTATTAGCGCAAAAAGTTTTTGTAAGCCCTAATTTTCAGGTTTTTAGAAAATTGGGATGTGACATGCCGGCGTATGCAATGGGAGTTTTTAAACTCTTTTGGTTTATGTGAGGAGTTGGAACGCTTAATTCGGAACTTTTGGTGGGGTGATGTGTACAACCGTAGGAAAGTGCACTGGATGGCTTGGGACAAACTCAAATTCCTAAATCATACGACGGCATGGGATTTCGTGATCTGGCCTTGTTCAATCAAGCTCTGTTAGCTCGACAAGCCTGGAGAATAGTGCAATTCCCTGATAGCTTGTGCTCAAGATTGTTGAAAGCAAGATATTTCCCTAATGGTGATGTTCTAAACACGGCTTTTCCATCGAGCTGTTCCCCGTCCTGGCAAGGGATCATGCATGGTCTTGACCTGCTGAAGAGAGGGATTATTTGGCGCGTGTGCTCCGGAACCAAGACTCGCATCTGGCGAGATAACTGGCTTCCCCGGGTGGCTAACATGAAGGTAACTTAGTCTCGTACACGATCCAGGCTGAAGTGGGTAAGTCAGTTGATAAAACATGATGGCTCTTGGGATGAATCTTTGATCCGCCAATCGTTCCTGGCACACGACTATGAAGTCATTTTGAGCATTCGTTTGCCATCTCGGTTGGATGATGATTTCATGGCTTGGCAAGGTGAGAAGAATGGGCTGTTTACTGTCCGCAGTGTGTATAGATTGGCCTTGATGCCTCAGATACAGGCCTGTGCCCAAGTGAAGGGAGTTCGGCTCGGGATGGGCGGAGCATTTGGAATACGATCTGGAACGCCCCGGTTCCGCAAAAAGTGAAGGTTTTCGGATGGCACCTAGCTTCTGAGGATCTTGTTACTCAGAGTAATCGGTGGCGGCGAAAGCTTTCTACTGATCCTATGTGCCAGGTATGCTGTCGAGAGGTTGAAGATGGTTATCATGCGGTGGCTTGGTGCACTAAGGCGAAGGCATTGAGAGCTGAAATGCGTAGACATTGGAGTCTGCCGCCGGAGGATCGATGGAAGTATACGGGACCGGAATGGCTGCTTTCCCTCCTCTGTAATGTCAGAGGCGATGAGGAAGGCAGAATCCTTTTGCTTTTGTGGCGCGCTTGGCATATCAGGAATGACGTTGTGCATGGCGAAGGGAAGGCATTGGTCTCTGCATCGGTGAGTTTTCTGACAAACTATTTGTTGCTACTTTCAGACGAAGCGCCTGCTATGGATGCAAAGGGGAAACATGTGATTTCAGCTGGAGCTCTACCGGCTTCTGCTATGCAGCGGATGCCAGTGCCTTGGACGCCTCCTCCAGAGAGCTGGGCAAAATTGAATGTCGATGCTAGTTTTGTTGAAGCTACCCGGCAAGCTAGCGCTGGTGTGATCATTCGGGACTGCAAAGGAGGGGTAGTGCTCTCGGCCTGGCGCTATATTCGTTGATGTACCAATGCCGGAGAAGCAGAAATGCTAGCTGGTCTTGAAGGTCTGCGTCTGGCCGTCGAATGGATTAATATGCCGCTAATCGTAGAGTCTGATTGTATGGAGGTGATCGTAGCCCTCCAGTCCTCGGCGGAGGATCGCTTGGGTCTTCGAGATCTGCACATGGAGGCGAGAGGCTTGTTATCTTTGTTTTCAGAGGTTAATGTTCGGAAGGTGAAGAGGGAGAGCAACAGAGTAGCGCACGAACTAGCTCAGTTAGCGAGAAGGAATGTGCATTCTGCGATGTGGCGGCTTTCAGCCCCTTTATGTATTCAGGAGCTGCTCCTATCGGATTGTAATGCTGTGACACTCCATAATAAAGCTATCTCTTTATACGCAAAAAAAAGAAATGCATAAGTACAGTTCTGTGTGCACTCACCATACAAGTGAAAAACCCGAACTCTTAAAAGAAGTTTTTTTTTGGAGAAATGCTTGGTGGTGTAGTACTATTAAGAACACAAGATGGTGATCAAGGTCCGGGAGAAGTCAGCAAACGTTATTAGGGAAAGATCACGCGATGGGAGTGACAGGTTCTTGATAAGGAAGGTTGTACGTCGTGCAGATCAGATTGTAATTATTGCCTGAACTTTGCATCGTGCAGATCAGATGGTAATCATTACCTGAACTTTGTATAACATGAACGTTGTTAGGTCGTGTACATCGGCGTAATATAAAAATCGAAGTATCAATAAAGTGTCTCTTTTAAGAAAAAAAGCAATGTATTCTTATAGTTCCCTCTAGAAACAACTAATCTCTCATAAACATGGCAGGAATTTTTTAATCTAATACATGGATTAATGAATATAATGAACATTAAAATAGTACATAAAGAATATACATGGAAAGATTTGTATAAAGTACGAACCCCTAACTATTTGTAAAACTCCTATATTAGATGGACCCACTTTTACCACTTCTTATCCATCCATGAATGGACAGCACAAACTAGGTCCTCTTATCAAAGCTAAGCCTTCGAAGACACAAGTTTGATTACGGACTTAACGGTCAGAACCCAAAAAAGGCCAACAGCAGGAGGGACCCTCCAAATTCATACGCATGCTTATATAATTTATGTTGCAGAGTTTGGATGAATGATTTGCTGAACGATTGAATGAATCAGAAACCTGTCTTTTTACAAGAAGGTTCAGCGAGGTCACTCTGCAGAAAGACCTTTACAATTCAGAAAATTTTCAAAATAGTCAGTTTCTCTTAAAATCCGAAAATGTGAAAATTAAAAATCTCGACGGACCATGGAAAAATGTTCAGATCTATAAAAAAGAGGGGAAACATATCCATTTTTGATCCCTTAACTATTGACCAAGTTTCATTTTAGTCCGTAAACTCTAAAGATAGACAATCTTGACCCTTAACTTTTAGAACTAGATATATGTAGTCTCTCGCTCCACTTAAAGCGGTTTGACTGATGACACGGCGGTGGTTTTGTACACATGGCAGCCTAGTCAGTAAAAAAATTAGACAATAAACAAAGAAAAATTAAGAAAAACCAGGAAAAATGGATATTTTAAAGATAAATTTGAAAATGTACAAAAGAATTGGGGAAAGGAGAGTGGATATTTTTAAAAGATTTGTCTGTCTTTATATTGATTTTTTTATAAAAACAAATGATTTTTAAATAAACTTTAGATACTTTTCAAAAAAAATCTATTTTTTCTAGTTTTTTAAGTTAAAAAAATTGTGCTAACTGGATTACCACGTGTGTAAAACCACCGCCAAATCATCGCTCAAACCATTCTGAGTTGTCAAAGAGACCAAGTTTGTTCAATTTTGAAAATTAAATGTCAAACTTTATCTGATTTAGGGTTTAAGAACCAACGTTAAAATTAGCCAGTAGTGGAGAGATAGAAAATAGATTATTTCCTTGAAAGAAGATTTACGGGTGCCACAATGGAGGTGAATTCACTAAAATACCTTTTTAAAATGAGTGTAGGGTGAGTTGTCCTCCAAAATTTCAGAACAATTCCATTCCACTAAAATAAAACAAATCTTCTGATAGGTCCAAATTTAGCACCTTATTTGTCCTAGATGGCAAGAAATATTTCTCTTTGCTGAGCACCTCTCTAATCATCATCATACACGCCCGAAGAAGAGGGAAGAAAACAAGGAGCAGTTTCATCCTGCACCATCATTCTAGATGTACATGCTTTCAGACTAAATGAAACCCATTCAGTATGTGTGCATGTCTCAGAGATTATAGGTAAAAAAGCATGTTGTTTGATTTCTGAGTATTGTTCCATGCTTGAGCAAGTCATTCGTTGTCTAGTTCAATGGAATGTCGAGTTCGATTTCTGTCCAGTTAAGAAACGCTAGTTGGTATTCCGTATTCTTCCGTGTTTCTTGTCTTGCCATGCAACTGCGGAAAGGTTGTTCGAATTGTTTGATTGATGATCATGTGTGAGCTAGATCATTCATCCTAGAAATATGGGAGCACCAAACCATGCACGCAGCCAGACATCAACAACCTCTCAGAACCACTGTCACACAATCACAGACGGCGGTGGCGGCGCGGTAGGCGGCCGGCTCACGACCGCTGCGGCACCGGCGACTCGGGGGCTGAAAGGCAGGAGGGGGCTACAGGAGCGCGACGGCGACGAGGCATCGGAGCCCAGCGAACCGGTGCCGGACGAGTGACTGAGGCCTTGGGCCGCCTCAACAGTGCCTAGCCAAGTGGGCTGGTTTGGTTGTAAAAACCAAATCAGATTTTTTTTCCCCTCGTTCCACTAAAATAAGAAGATGATATTTTCCCTCGTTTCTAAATTCGTTCTAATTCTAAAATTGTTTCTCCAACAATTTCAAAGATAATGCTTTTTTTGAGTAATTCCGAGAATCTCTCTCTCTCTCTCTCTCTCTCAGGAAGCCATTTCTAGCCCCCGCAAAAAAAAAGTAAGCCATTACTAAATTGCTTTGAACAGTATCAACTAACATCCTCACTCCATCCTAAAAATAATTTCCACTGCGCAATTGTAGCGAACACTGCCGCCCTCGACCACTCCTACCACCATAGGTCACTGTGGACAGAGCCTCAACCTCCATTTTCTTCACCGTTGTGCTCCTGTTGGTCCCCCCTATGCCCACCCTCGCTCATTTGAGCAAGAACAGACATTGTACTGCGTCCCCACCACAGCCACTGCGGTTGTCATCACTATCCTCGCTACTAGCCATGCTCCGATGATATCGCACCGCCTTTGAACCACTTCCATGGAATCCTGCCCCTCGATACACAATCTCCATCGAGGAAATGGAAGAACCGGCTCTTACACATCAACATAAGAAAGCAACGCTATCTACATTCTCCCAACAATCCTAGATAGACCCAACCAAGTTTCAACAACAACAGGAAATGAACATGCTTATATTAACAACGCATCACACACCCTGGAACCAAAGTCCACAAACACAGAGTTGCAACCACACGCGTTCAAATTATTCAAGATCAGCAAGCTCCGGGATCCATCCTAGCGGCGTTGCTGATTTCTCCGGCAGCAACCGGCGTGAAGCACCTAGCTAGAGCACTGGTGACATCTTGCAAGCGACGACGGACTCCACTTCGCAGTTTCCATTTGCTACAAGGACTAAAAGGGATAAAAAAATTGCATTCAGAGAAGGAACCTGCTCGTAAATTGTATCGACCTAATTGCTTCGCGTGCATTGGCAAATTGCAAGCGAGTCTATGGGAATATCAATCGAGTTTCTACCTACACTTTTGTCTCAAAGTACATAATCCTTTTCTCTTCTCGAGTACTAAGTAACGGCAGGGCACCATTTGTCTACGTTGTGGGTGGCGCTAATCCACCCACCAATTAATCATATACATTCCTAAATCAAGTGCATATGATACCCTAATGCACTTGCTTGTGTCGTATCGTGGTGAGCAGGGAACCAATCAGTGGACTCCATCCACCGTGACGATCGATCGATGTAGCCAGTATACATGCCACAGATAGCACTAACACCGGTGACATGCTAACTCGAGCAGTACCATGCGCCACCACTAGCGATCCCTGACGGAGGACAAAAGGTTTTAGTAATTGGAGCAGACGGGAGCTACAAGAGCGTGCGATTTACAATTGGCTGCCCTGCCTGATGACATGATCGACGTTCGCATCAGCATTACGTGAGAACAGATGACCAGTGCAGCACCATGATCGTCGACGTCCATACATTAATACATACGTATCGTCACCACGCCGTATTTCTTTCAGCCAGATTGAGTTTCCAGAGGCTAGGATCATTGGCGGACTGACCGTTGGGTTCAGAGTTCAGGCGCCATCGTCTATAAATTTGTCTGTTGCTCAGCTCTGTGTCTTTTCTTTGTCTGTCGACGATTTTCTCTGCTACTTGCAAGAACTCGTGCTCACCTTGTCATTTTCTAGAAGGTTGTTGTTGTGAGAGATTGTGCTCAACTTTTCCAATTATATCCACGAGGTATCTCTCTTTTTGCGAGAGAATCGTGAGATTTATTTGAAAGGTTCTTTTCTTTTGAGCATATTCCACACAAGTGCGGTTCCATACTCTTATGCCTTTAATTCCTTAAATAAATAATATGTTATGCCGAAGGTTGACAACGACGTAGTAGGCGTTGCGTTGTTGTGCTTACATAAGAGAATTTGAACCACCCTGTGCTTACAAATTCTCGCCTCTATACTTGCTTCATTTGAGAATTGAGATTAAGCATTCGTCAAAAAGAAAAGAAGAATTGAGGTTAGACCACACGTTCTCTGTAATCTTAAAAAAGAAAACGAGATACACGTTAGTACAGAAGGCCTAAAGATCACAAGTGACCGCAAAATCATCAACGTTAGATTGTCAGCTCCAGCACCACCATATCTGGTGACCCCTGTAAAAGAGACGCTTAGGACATCCATAGTGTAGAGGTGCCAGATGACCTCAATCCAAGGAATGGTGACCTCCATCGGCGATGGTAAGCGAGCAGCTTGAGACTTTTCTTGCTAGCTCTCCGTGCTGCAGTGGGTGCATGGCACTACTGCCAACTCTGCCACATCCTCTTCTGACACCAGTTTTCCACATCATTATGGATGGCCTTAGGCATGAACTTCTCTCCCACGAAAGCACAACAAACTATCACTGACCAATAGAACCCCTGCAAAAAATACATATTCCAGATGGACCTGTTTGTCATCACAATCCATAACAACACCCTAAAACATAGTAACGTACTCCCACACAACAAACCTACAAAAAGGTCAACTAAGCAGGAGATTAATCAATCATCAATGAAGGATAGGATTGTAAGGCACCCAACAAGTGAGACACCTATCGCACACACATCCACGGACCTATGCTTGTTATCCCCTCAATTTTCTTTTCTGCAAAAGGTCCCATCACCCACCATCAAGTATTTCTTTTGATAGTGTCTAGCAAACACTCGGGTGTTCTTTTTATTATAAATCACCTAAATTTTGAACACTTAAATTTTTATATAATAGATCATACATCCTCATCCTATAATAGTAAAAATATATGGATGAAAATTTGAGTACTCTTAAAGTGAAAAAATAATCGAGTGATTGTTAGCAGTTCTCATTTCTTTCGGCGCCCTCCTCACACAAGGCACCAACAATTTTTGCGTTCCTCGCGAGGTGGAATCTGAGCATCCAAAGGAAAGAGAGGTCATGATCTCGTGGACATATATCTAAGCGTCCATCCATAAGAGTGTTGCGTGATAGGCTCTTCTAGTGGCTGAAGGGGCAAAAGGCCCTTTGGTCACACAAAAAAGCAGAAGTTGACACTGAAAGTTACACCGCAGGATTGTAACCAATGAAAGGAGTCTACTCACACGGGTCACACCTCAAGTTGGGACATGTCTCTATGGGCAGTATTCTTCTAGGATCATGCCCCATATTTCCTAGTGGCTTTCAATGTTTCCATTTAGTTCTTTCCTTCTCCGACTTTATTGTCGTACTAGCAAAACCTACTAATGGAATAGAAGTATCTGCTTAAAGAGACAGGAAAAAAGAATCAGAAATGAAGAGCTGATTTACCTAACAGTGGATCGACCATATCTGAAGTGATAAATTGCTCTCTCTTTTTGTATTTACCATACATCCAGAAGAGTTTCTCTTCATTCTTATACCGTCACTATTGTCCCGTCTGGAAATGTTGCGTTTTTCCTCGGTTCCCGTGGAAATTGAACCGTTCATGATGATATTACTGTAAAATTCCTTTAAAATTCACACGTTCCAGTATGTCATAAAATGTGGTCTTAAATCTACAAGATATGTAATATTGGGGCTAACAAAAATACATGTTTTTAGGATGTACTAAAATACAAGTTGTGCGGGGAGTTGTTTACATCCATGTTGACAGGAACTTGGCAGTAGGTGAGGTCAATTCAAATCCATATAGGATGGAAATGGACCTCCTCAAATTTAAAGGGCCAGGTCAGGGACAGCTAAGCCAATACTGAAGTCCTAATTATATAACTGCATAGCTAGGTGAGGTACAGCCTGCTTATTGCAGGTATCCTTAGCATGACATAGAGTACACCGTAAGACCTTGTCATAAGATTAATTAGATACATGTCTTCTAACGACTCCACTATTTCTCATTTTCAAATAGCAATTTAGAATAAATCTGGCATCATGTTTGATATTCCGTTAGTAGTATTCGTACATGGTTGTGTCTGTTTTTGTAAACACTGGCCATTAGAGGCAAGGCTAAGTATTAATCCAGTAGGATTAATGCTAACCACTAGAATTTATCATTTGTGCTTCCACCATTCCTCCTGCGGTCGACACGTGTATACAACACATAATCAGTCCTGTCAATTCTTATCAGGTGTTTTTAAACTCATTCTTGTCAGGTGTTTTAATAATTGTAAATCCAAAAAAACCATGGGAAAATAGAAGAAAAGAAATTATCCCATCAGAGAGGTAGATAGTGACGCTAGGGTATTGCTGTGCTCTAATCGGAGGTCCTAATCACGCAATAAATTAACCCACCTCCTTAAGGCACCACCACTCCATAAATGTCCACCATTGTTATCGAAAGTTTTTTTTTCAGAAACCCTTGGAGCACCTTTTGCCTGTTACATCATGGAGATAGGATGCATCGTGGGCGTTTGGTATTTAGCACCAATTCCCTTTCTTAAGCCCCAACTAATCCTCCTCTGGGTCCATCATTTTATTTCTTTTCAGCTAGTTAGCTCATCTAATTATATCTATTGCATTAGAGAGAAGACGTAGATTGTAGAAGTTGCTCAAACTGCTAATATAGTAATTATTGCCCCCATTTGAAAACCTAACTAGCTAAGGCTTATCTTCCTACCAACATATTGTCCTAGCTCATATATGTTGAGCTATACATACCTCTTTTCCTTAATTATCTTATTAAAATAAGCTCCTTGTTAGCTGCCCCAGATCAACATTGTCATCAGACGCTTACATAAAAAAAGATGAGGACAGAGTTTACAAAAAGAAGAGGACTGGACTAGGGCACCATTTTTTTTACCTTCCTTCGTCTTCAAAAATATGAAAAGAATATTTTACCATAAAATCGAAATGTATCTTCTTTTCGAAGAGAAAATTAGCTCGGTGCCATCTCAGATAGGTGGAGAATAATTTTCGATTTGCGGATGACACGTGGAGCCAGGGCCGGATATGAATGACACAATGATGATATTTTTCCAATTCGGTGATTTTGCATTGGTATTTCGCGAACTGCACTCATCACAAAGGTTGTCCTTTTCAAGGACACGTTTAGATGAGCTCTACACAATAACGGATTTTTTGGGTCCATTCAGTGTGCTGCGTTTGGTGATTTTAACTTTCAATTCCGTGTCAAACATCTATGGCATTTAAAAGTACCTCTGAAAATAGATACAATTTTTTCTTATGGCATCTTTTGCCGAGGGGTGTGCCTTCTATTGTTGGTCGATTTGGCAGTGCCGAAATGATATTGTTTTTGGTAACAAGAAATTTTCTAATTGTTTACAAGTTATCTTTTTATGTACCAACTAGTTACAGTCGTGATTTTTGCTGTAGCGACCAGATGATAGGGAAGGTATGATTGCGGGTGCCCGATAGTTGGAGGCGGTTGTAAGGAATTTATGTCCCAACATGGATGGCGGTCGCGTAATATTTAACCAGTGGCTCAGTTTGCTATGTAATCTTTTACTTTTCGTGTCTTTTGATACATCACTTTGTTTGTGGAGACATTTTGGATTATATGCATTATTTGATGCAGAGGTCGGGAGGCAATAAAACTCTTCCTTCATTCAAAAAGAATAATTGCCGAGGGGTAATCTTGAGTAAGGAAAACTCAACAAAACAGAATTGAAATGATAGTAAATTATGTACCTTCTATGGTTATGAGGAGATAATTTAACATCTATTCTTCGTGTCATTTTTCACGTTTTGCATGGCATGCAATCTTCATTTGGTTGTGCTCATGGTTCTTACTGCAACGGTAATCATTGAAGCAGAAGTTGACGACTACTAGTGTTAGAAGGTTTGAGTTGGCTATCGAGTTTTATGTCCTAGTTTGCGCGATGATTTAATAACAAAATATGTAATGTTTGATTTGTACCTGTCCTTTTCTTTATTGCCATTGGACTGAAACTTAGTAATGATTTTATAATAACTATATACGTTCTAGGATGCAGAGATTGGAGCACATTTCTCTTCCAGGTCCTATCAACGAGCTCAGCTCAACCAAGTCTACCTAGGCGTAAGCTAGACTTGGTGATAGCTAAGGTAAGATCGATGTCAGCTCCAATAAACTTAGTGACCTAATCTCAGACTGAATAAGCTTAGTAAGGGCATCTCCAATAGTAGAGAAGGCGGCCTTTTCTTATGCCTTTCATGTCATCTAGAGATAACAATAAAAACATGTTATACAATGGGTTATCACTTGATGCTATCTCTAGCAATTAATGCATGCATGAATATAGGATCAAAATTAAACTAGAAATATAGGTTTAAGGGAAGACATATTGTACAATGGAGAAAATAGTGATCTTTTAGGTGTGAAGAGATCATTCCTTCACCAAGGGAAGGCAATGAAGAGATCATTCCTTCACCAAGGGAAGGCAATATTCTCTTTCTTCTCTCTCTCTCTCTCTCTTCCAACTCAACAAAAATCCTATGTGGCACCTCTAAGGAAAGGCTGATATCACCCTATTGGAGATGCCCTAAGCTTGATGATATAAGCTTGCGTGAGGAAGTCAATTCTTATCCGATTGTTATTGGCTATAAGCTGCGTGAGGAAGTCAATCCTAATCAGATTTTTATTAGCTCATTTCTATATAAGCCGAAGGTTTATTCTTTCATTATCTAAAAAAATACAAGCTGGAGTAGCTCGCTGAGGCCGAGCTTTTTGTGCAGTCTTGGCCGTTCAAAACTATCACCTGACAGTCTAGCACCGACGATATACAAATTATAGCACTCATTAATTTTCTTTTACTGAGTATTTTAGTCTTTAAATTTACAAGTTATAACACTCCTTTCCTGTTACTATGTATTCAAATCATAAAAGAACTATCCTTATACTATTGCAGTCTCTTTCACTCGTCCCATGTCATTTTTCAGTTATAAGGTAGAGACATGCGAATCTGTCCCAAATCGGTCAATCTCACTTTGAAGAGACTTTCGTGTTGCCCCTGTAGGGTGACCCAAGAGGCACACCCCTAAGCCGGCGTCGGCCTCCCTTCCTTGCACTCCTCGCCATTGCCCCTGCCGGCGACCGCCGTGGCGGCGGGCTCGCTCCCAGGGGGTTTGGCAGGTCAGGGCACACTCACGGGCTCCTCATAGTAGGGTTCGGTGACCAAAGGCTAGGACGGTGGCCTCGGCAAGTGGTGCAAGCGGTGTGGTGATAGGCTAGAGGCAGAGATGGTGTGGCAGGCTGGAGCACTGCAGACAGGGCCGTGAGTTGCGCAAATCTGGCACACCACTGCTAGATTAGGCGTGTGTTGGTAGCAGGGCGCTTGGGTCTCCTGGCGTGGGTGTAGCCCAGGCGGCGTCGTGTTGTGCAGTGGCCTAGATCTGTAGGATGCTTCCCCGGCTGGCACAAGGGAGCGCGGTAGGCCTCTATGCCCTGTGCGTTGTTGGCGGTAGCGGTGGTAGAGTGGACAGTGTGAGTGCGATGCAGGCTGAGGCAGGAGTGCACATCTGCGTCCGTGACTAGCGTGCGCATGCAGTAGGCGGGCGGTGGCTATGCGGCCTCTGCGGCAAGGCCATGGGCGTAAAGCTCGGCATCACCGACGTCGAGTCCTGGTGGAGGTAGAGGCGGCGACCGTGAGGCACGACATAGGGTTGGCACAAGGCCTGGTTGAGGTTGGAGAGCATGTGAGACGCCGGGGCGGCGGCCCCGAATGGTGGCTCGGTGGTCCTGACAATCGGAGTCTTGGCTATTAGTCTTGGCAAGACGAAAGAGGACGGGGTGGTGGCCCTAGAATGCGACGCTGCAGCGGCAGTTCTAAGGGGTAGGTCTATGACTCAGTGTCGCAAGGATGACCACTTTGGCTGCTGGCGCGATAGGGTGGCCGACTTGATTAGCGATGCGTCCTTCCTCCTGGGACGACGTGTCATGCCCAGCTGATGCTAGGACTTCCGTGTGTTCCAGTGATGCGGTGAGGCCCCTTGTGCAGTGACGACGGCTCTCCTCACCTTCTTGGCTGGGAGTGGATGTTGGGGGCAGTGGCCCTGGGTGTTGGCATGGTGGTTGTGGCTTACAAGTGGTGCTCCTAGGCAGCTAAGGCTGCATGGAGCCTAGGCTGTGCGGCACCATGACCTGTAGGGGCACCGGCCCCAGGAGGCGGCGATGGCGGATTGCGTAGTGCGCGGTAGTTTTGAGTGGATGTCAAGTCAGTGGAGCCCGATTCAACATGGCGTCATTGGGCGTCAGCTCGGTGAGCGCGGTGGTCCTAAGTCATGCGTGTGACGAGTCCATTGACTGGCAGGCAGCATGGATGACGTTGTGGATAGTGCGGACAACACGTGGCTAGTAGAGTGTAGCCCTTTTCTCGAAGTTGGAGCCACCCGGGTTTGCTCCTCCCATAGTGAATCCGGTTTCTCTCTCCTAGCGACGGTGGTGGGGCCTGCTACATGGCGGAGCGACTTCTAGACGACTTGAGTCCCTTTGTCTCGGCACTGCTTGTGGGAGGCCTTTCGTGCTCTTCTATAGCCTATAGATGTTTTATGCACCATCTTTGATGGGTCACATTGGGTCTAGCCTGCTCAATAGGGTACAGGGCAACTTCAGCGTTGTGAGGGCGAACTTCAGTGGCGTGCAGAGTTTGCAGCTTCGGTGCCTCCTTACAAGGGTGTTGGGGGTAGCTGTTTTGTGACTTGGTAGTTTGGGTTCTGATTTTTGCTGGTCGAGACTTTCTTATTCGATTTTTGGTTTAATTTTATTTTAAATAAATCAAGTTAATTTATTATACTTAATTAAAGTACAGTGCTTCGGCCAATTTCAAAAAAAGAAAGAGACATGCCGCGCTTAGTCACGAGTGCGTCTCTTTCACACCGTCCGATTGTTCCTGCTGATCCAACCGAAGTTCTCTGAAAAGAAGTGAGGCGATGCAGAAGAAAACCGACGAATAGCTAGGTCTATTTGAACATGTTCCCATGGGCTGCTGGGTTTGCTTAAAAGAGCGCCTAATTAAGCACACCCCTCCCTCCTATCCTCCTCCTTAAGTCACAGCCCTTTCTCCCGTTGTCTTCCACTCCCCACACGTTGTCACCTCCCTCCCTCCCCTTCCCTTCCCTCCCTTACCACGCTACGTCGCTACCGTCGTTACCTCTCCGTTACAGTACCCGCCTCACGCCGTCACGTCAACTTCCTCCACAAAAAGCACGCGTCCCCCGCCGTCTCCCCCGCATGTCCAACGCCGGCGACCCCGCCGCCGCTGCTGCGGCTGCGGCCGCAGCCACCCCGTCCGGGCGCGCCCCCAGGCTGCCGCGGTGGACCCGGCAGGAGATACTGGTGCTCATCGAGGGCAAGCGCATGGTGGAGGTCCGCGGGGGCGGCCGCGGCGGTAGGGGGCGCGTGGCGGCGGCGGCGGCGGCCGGGGGAGCGGGAGACGCGGCAGCGCTGGAACCCAAGTGGGCCGCTGTGGCGGAGTACTGCCGGCGGCACGGCGTGGAGAGGGGCCCCGTGCAGTGCCGGAAGCGGTGGAGCAACCTCGCCGGCGACTACAAGAAGATCAAGGAGTGGGAGTGGGAGCGGGCGGCCGCGGCCGTGCGGGAGCCGTCGTTCTGGGCCATGCGCAACGACGCGAGGCGGGAGCGCCGGCTCCCCGGGTTCTTCGACCGCGAGGTGTACGACATACTAGACGGCCGGGGGCGGGGGATCGTCGCCGGCGGCTCCGGTGGTAATGCCGCGGAGGAAGAGGAGGTGGTGCGCGTGGAGGAGGAGGAGGAGAGGGGGAAGGAGAAGGAGGTGGGAGTGGAGGAGACCGTGTTTGACAGTGGCCGGCCCGCCGGGGAGGACGCGTTGTTCTCGGAGGAGGAAGAGGAGGAGGCGCCAGCGATGGCACAGGCACCGCCGCCGGCGGTTATCGCCTTGCCAATCTCCGGTGAGGTGCCCTTTGACCCTTGGTGGTAAAATTGCTAGTCTTTGGGTGATAAAATTGAGTTCCTGGTCGTTTGCTCCTTGATGATGAATTTGAGTATTCGAGTTCTTGATGCTTCTCGTTGTTTTTTTATATAGAAAAACATTTTTTTTTGAAAATAAAACAGAGCTTTTTAATCACGATTGTGTGTTTGCCCTGCTCACTGGAGGTAAAACGCGGGAAGCTTTCTAGTTCATATCTGTGGTAAAGTTGAGTTCTTGATGTTCTGGTTTCGATCTCTTAAAATAACTTAGCTTAGTTCATACCTGGTTAATTTTGAGATTACCGTGTCCCCTCTTTGTGATATTGCAGTGGTTTCAATCGGCGTAATTTTTGAGTTTTTGGTGATAAAGTTGCGAGTTGCGCAGCAGCAATGTAGCAGCTGGTGGAGGAATTGAAATTTTTAAAATTTTGGGGTCTGAGTAACTTGCCTGATTCTTCTCGTGCTTATTGCCTGTTCTTGAGGTGTACCGTGTACTACTTCATTCTGATGCTGCTTGTTCGTTTGGTGGGTTCATTGACTTGTGTTTCTTTCCTGTGGTTTCCATTCAGAGAAGTCGGAGGCGTCAAGGCAACAGAGCACTGAGCAAGGTAACTGAATTTTACTTCACTTCTATTCAAGTACTCTCCAATTTTTTTCCTTTTCTATTTGGCGTGTTTTCACATTTATTAGCATCACTCCAGAAAAAGAAAATTGGTACTGTTTCATTGGCTTGGTCAGCCTAGTGTGTATACAGCCCCAAAAAAGTATAATCAAAAGTTGTATGAGTGCTTAATGTCGTGATGCAGCAATTATTCATTATGGAAGGCAGTAGCTGCAATGATGCATCTTTTCATTGTCTAATTTCACATTGCAATGCCAAATCTATCAGCACGACCGCAATAAAGAGTCAGATGCTACTAGCATAATAATGTCCATCTCTAGTAGACGACTAATGGTAGCTTAACCATCATATGCAGTAATGGCTCAGCTTAAGAGAATTGTTATATCTTTGTCCAACCAGTATTGCAACAAACTCATAAGCCGTAGGACCATTGAAACGAAAACTGGAGTAACTATTAGAATGGCAGCTCATGCGCAGAATGCAATCCACAACAAACTGAATTGATTCGGTGGTTACCATACCCATCGAGCTTTCCTCTCTTGGCAGTCCTGGATCAGACACGATTATCGGTTCCTTTCTGCGTGACGTCTAGTATTCCAAGTTTGTGATGTTCAAATAAATGGTTCAGTTTTATACGACGCCGATTTAAAACTTGTTTGCGTAATGAACCACCTTGAATTAGCACTTATGAATCCAATTTTCTGTTTTTTTTTCCTTTTCTTTTGCTCGATCAAATCTGGATGGCCCAATAGCATCAAGATGTAAATGGTTGAAAACAAGATTAATCTCGAGAGTATTGTCCTTTCCTTTTGTGATAATAACGTGAATGACCTACTAAGACTAGGAAATTACTAAAATCCTGTAGATGATAACCGTACATGCTCACTATATTTCTGTGAATGCACTGCTGCTAATGCCTCACATGCAACAACCACGTCTATGTACAGCAGGCACATCAAAAGACAAGCAGCCAGAGCAGCAAGGCACCGAGAGAGTTTCACCGACGCAACAGCAGCAGCAGCAGAGCGGGCAGAAGAGGCAGCGAACCGGCGACGACGAGTCCGGAGAAGGCACAGCTGACCTGCAGGGCAAGCTGATCGAGATCCTCGACCGGAACAGCCGGATGGTGGCGACACAGCTGGAGGCTCAGAACGTGAACTGCCAGCTCGACCGGGAGCAGAGGAGAGATCAGGCTAACAGCCTCATCGTCGTGCTCGGCAGGCTCGCCGATGCCCTTGGCAGGATCGCCGATAAGCTCTAGTTAGCCGCAGCCACCTGGTGTTGCTTGCACAGAAATTTGGATGTACAGATTGGTATAGGAGGATTACTGGCATTCGATTCTTTTTTTGTACTGGTTCTGAGATTCACTCAGAAACCTGAATTGGGGGCGGGGGCTTGTTATATAGGGTGATGAGGTTATACTATAATTCAGATGATCTGAACTAGCAAAGAATTCAATTCTGCATGCGTGTGTGTGGTTGATTTTCGAAGTAATTGTGCAAAAACGGAAATGTGTATCTGTTGCAGAGTTTCTTGTTAATGTTGCTTCTAACTATACCAAAAACTTCAGATAGAAAGAGGTCTATCCATTCATCTGAGTTACTTGGTGTTTTATGAATTTTGCAGACAGAAGATCAAAATAAAGAATGGAGAGAAAATTCTTGATTTGCCACTCAAGAGTTGTCCAACTCTGGACCCGCCATCCGAAATTACCTTGTCCGCATATACCATTCATAAACTTTCATAGTTCCCGCATTTGTCATTTCGGTTAGTTCACCGTTAAGTCACTGCTAAGAGGACTATTTTGCCCTAGTTCTGACTTGTATATGTTCCCACATTAGAACTTCAACAGCATTTCAGCATATAAAAATTAAAAGAATAAAATAATGAGTTGCAGAAATGGGAAATTTTTCAAAAATGAAACACCATCTTTACAGGATTTGAAGAGGGCTTTTAACCATGGTTATCCATAAGGCCCGTTTGGAAAGAATGTAAAATTCTCTAGTTGTAAACAATTTACACTTGTAATTTACTTGTTATCACAAAAGCTCTTGAATACAAGTGTAATTTGATTCACCTGTAAAATGACGTTTGGTAATAAGCCGTGGCTCTCCCGCTCGTCCAGATCGCAACTAAAACAGATCAAATCGGGCTAATCGCAAAAGGACCACTCAGCATTCCGGGAGAAAACCTGACTCCGGCACCAGAGTCTCGGTGACCTCCGGCAAGACCTCTGACGGCTCCTCCTCAGGCGGTGGCGTGGAGTCAGTCTTCTTATGCTCGGCGTCCTGGAAGGAGGCCTAGGACTGGAGCTGCCGGAGGAGGCGGCACGGGTGTGGGTGGTGATGCAGGGGCGTGGGTGGCAGATCCGGTGGCGATGGAGCCTCGATCTTGCGGCCGCATGTATAGGGACGACAGATCCGATGGCGATGGAGCTCAGCCTCAGTCGCGAAGAGAGGGGAGCGTGTGAGGGGCTCCGTTGCTGTGGGGATCCCACGGAGGCGACGGGCTTCATCGGCCAGCGGCGCAGTCGCCCTTGCGGTTCGAGGTGCCCACCCGGGCAGAGGATGGCTTCGGTGACGGCGACGAGGAGAAGGAGGCGATTAGCGGCGGAGGCCATTGTGGCGAGATCTGGGGGAGAGGGGAGAGGCGGAGTCGTGGAGGTGTACGAACTAGCCAGATGGGTCAACACCGTCATCATGGCCACCGGGCGCTCCTTCTCCTCCCGCTCCCGTGCCTTCCGCTCCTCGAGATCCCGCTTCAGTGGCGAGAATGGAGTAGCGGGATGGGCCGGATCTCGGCAAGGGGAGGCGAGAGCAGGTCGGTGGCACGCAGGTCAGTGACGGGAAGAGGTTGGCGGCAACGGATCTGGGTGGTGGAGCCGGCGATGGTGGAGGGCGGTGGCGCAAGTGAGAGACATCAGGGAGACCGGAGAGGTGAGGGAGCGGCCTGAGTGGATTAGAAATGGGAGGCAGGGAGTAGTGTTTTTCCAAGGTGTATTAGGCAAAACAACGGTTTCGGCCTAGCCCAAAACTAGCCATCCAAACACCCATTTTCAGTCCAAACCGAATAATTTTTCGGGCTCGTGTCTTACACTGGTTTTGTGTCGAATACCGGCTATCCAAACAGGCCTAGGGCACAACGCCAATACAACCAAACTTTTGTTGATTGGTTCACAAGCTTGATGTAATTCCTTTTCTGTTTTACCTCTACATAAACTTTAGTAAGACATCCTCCTACTGTTTTTCTTAGAAAAATAATAATAATAAAATGTTTTTTTGAGAAGAATAATAAAATAATGTTAGCATAACTGCACTCGTGATTTCAGCAAAATAATAGGCTCATGCCATCCCATAAGGGCCTGGTGAGTTAAGTGAGAAGTGCTATGTCGGGCATTAATTGGAAGAAAACTGATAAGGTTGTAACACTACAAGGTGATAAACTAAAGGGAATTCCACGCGCGGAACCAATAAGTTGACGTATATTCGGAACGACGAAATTTCTGACGACTTATGGGTGCCAAATCAACAAATTTTTTCACAAGAATAGAAGAGATGCTTCAAAAATCTGCCAAACAGGGGCCAAACTCTCCGATGACCCAGTTTGGCAAATCCTCCCCAAGCTCCATCGATGAACTGCTAAAGGCCCGGCCCATACATTAGTCCCTCCAATGGCGGGTCGAACGAGATAGGGCCCACATGTCATACTCTTGTGTAGCCACGTCACGTGGAATGAGATAGGGCCCACATGTCATCTCATCAGCACCGATTCCCCGAGACCTCCGAACTCAACCGCATATTCTCTACTCCTCCACGCTCCGTGGAACGCATGGACCCGATCCACAGCCTCATCCAAAACCACGCCACTTACAGATGGACCCGACCGGCTCATACCGTTGCCGTCCTACACCCACGCGTCCGGCGCAGGTGAGCTCCGTGCCATGAGCGTCACCTACCGGTGAGCTTACCACCCCCTCCACCGTATAAAGCCCTCGTCTCCTTCCCCGCCCCCGCGTCACCGCCGTCCCCCCTCGCCGCCGACCAAACGCGCCCCCACGAGCTCCCGCGCGGGTTCATGTCCATCTCCCCTACCGAATCCACCAGAGGATCCCACCCACTCGCGCCGCGCGCCCCGAACCCTAGCCCCAGCCCACGCCATGGCACAGCCCCACGCCGCGGCCGCCGCTCCTCCCCTCGGGCCTCCGTCTCGCCGCCCTCCGCTTCCGCGCCAGGCGCCAGCTCCGGTGAGTTGTGCTCTGACTTGCTCGCTCGGTCGTCCCTGTCCACGCGTACGATTGAGCGATCGGATTGTGGCGGTGGATTGCGGGTAGATCTGGATTGTGATTGGGTTGGTTAGTTGGAGCTAGAAGCTGCTGTGGGGCTGCGGTTTGGTGTTATTTGTGCACGAACTGGCTCCAAGCTTCGGGGGAAGAAGTTTGCTGCGTATTTGTTAGACTGAGAGTTGGTCTCTGCTTTCGACGGTTAGCTCATGGACTTTGGGGATTGCTCTAAGCTGAGCTTTTGGTTTGTTCGGGTTTGTTAACATGGTGGCAATTTTCCATGCTTCGATATTTTTGATCTCATAATTGGTCAAATGTGATGTTTATTGAGCGTAGCCGATGGTTACTATGTAGCTCATATGGAATTCGGGTGCACAACTTTGCTGTTTGGCTCATATGGAATTCGATCATAGCTGATGGTTACTGTTTAGCTCGTATGGAATTTGCGTACATAACTTTGCTGTGGATAAGGCCATTTTTGTGTGATGCAATTTTTGTTTGTTTACACAACCAGCTGTAACCTGTGAGCCTGCGTTATTATCATGGTCATCTGCTTCGCACAGAAGCTCCCACCCATCCACCAAAATGTGCTTCTTCTACGTCATCTTTTCTTGAGGTCCCTTATTTATGTATTTATGAAAGCAACTATATTTATGTTGGTGTAAGGGTTAGTTCGATAGGAGGTTGATACCATACTTTACTTAATATTATGACTTAGACGGATTGATTTATTATCATTCTTCAACAGCCAGTCATCTTGAGAGGATTTAAATCTAAGCAGTTCAATTGGGAGAGCTAGTTTATCTGCAAGAGCAGCTTCTGTAAGTTAGCAAATGGTAGGTTTATAGAAGAAAAGTGGGTATGGATTATTCAAATCATTCGGTTACTGAATCTGATAGGTATACAAGTATGTGGATGTCCAAATCTAACAAAAATGAGCAGAGTAGCCGATATTTGACTGAAATGCATATATTTGATGTTTATTCGATCCATATATGAATTATAAAATTATGAATGTGAATATGGTTTGACCAATACTTGGTTCATATTTGATCTGTTTCTACCCTTTGTTAGGTTCAGCTAGTGCTGAGCATAAGAATGCACTTTGGACACTTTAACACTAGCATATGGAACAGTTGGTTTCATACAGACATTATGCTATCTAGTGTCAATAGTGGAAATGAATATTTCGTGATGAAGCCAGGAAGAGACTGTTTTTCAATCAAGGTGTTCTATGCGAGCTGTTCTGTTCCCTGAGAAGTCATGTCGTTTCATGATTGTTGTACAGCATGTTCACATAAGTTGTCTGCATGGCCTATGCGCTATTGTTGCGTTTCTTTCATGGTATTAGCGTTGCTAATCTTTAAATCTTTGGTTTCCAGATTAATTTTAATGGGATTCGTATTTTGCAGACCCAGTGGTTCCAGCTATCGGAGAATCTGTTGATACTTCCCAAAATGTAAAGTGTTTGTCGCACATCCTGAACTTAATTCAAATTTCATTGTCTTTTCAGCTTCTCTACGAACAACTTTGTTTTCTGCTCATGACTTATCCATGAAAATTAAAATACTTCCAGGTAGTTGGATTTAGAATCTCTGGAGAACAGAATGATCCATATACCCAAGAGGTTGGCAATGTTTCTGAATGCCAGTCTTCTGAACAGGGGAGTTCGGGTTTCCCAGTAGACAATGGCGGCTCAGTTCAGGCGGATGCACAGAGACTTGAATTGGTGGGATCCCTGCAGATTGACCATAGTTCTAATGGACTTCAGGGTAATGGAGCTCTGATGGCTGCCAGAAAGAATCAAGCCATGAATGCCAATTATCTGCTGAATTTCCACTATGATCCAATTTCTCGACCGCAGCCACGAGGTCCTAGAACATATCCACCAAGGAGGCAAAGGAAGATCAAGCCTTACAACAAGGACTTGTTCCTCCAAGCAAATTTTAAATTTGTTGTGTTGGATACTGGAAATTATCAGATTGAATCAATGGATCCTGATAAGATGCTCCAATGGGAAGATATTATCTGTGTAAGATACTGTAGCCCTTCTGAGGTGCGATGTCCTATTTGCTTGGAAAGCCCGTTGTGCCCACAGATTACATCATGCGGCCATATATATTGCTTCCCATGCATTTTGCATTATTTGCTAATCGGAAAAGAGGATTACAGAGGTGAATGCTGGAAGAAGTGTCCACTGTGTTTCATGATGATATCAACAAGGGAGTTGTATACCATCTATATTACTCAACTTCAGCTTTACGTTGTTGGTGACAATGCGACCTTCACACTTCTGAGGCGGTCAAAAAATTCACTCATTCCTTCTATTAAAAACCCGTCTGGTGAATTTTCTTCTATAGATGAAGATCCTTGCAACGTTTACTCCAAGTTCATTTTGACATCTGATGTGGAGCTTTCTGTTAGAGAGGCAAAATCAGATCTCAGTAATTGGTTGCACAGGGCTGACCTAGGCCTTGTTGATGACTTGGAGAAACTTCCATATGTTTCTGCAGCTTTGGAGCAGCTGGAAGAAAGGATGAAATATTGGACTGAGCACAGAAACTGCAGTAGCAGCCCTCCTCTAAAAGATAGCTTCTCTCCTGTGTGTAGTCACAAATTGAGGAACTCCGATAATGTGCAGACTTCACGCCCAACCAGTGGGCACAGACTCTCCCCTGTTTCAGATGGAGATATTATAACTGGTGTTTCAGAGCTCTCTATTTCACCTCAATCAAATAAAATCGCCAATAAGGGAGTGCCACCCAAAATTGAACGGAGACGTGCTGTCCCCATCGATTCAAATGAACAGGACTCGTACACATTTTACCAGGTTCGTGACATGTCTGAGACTCTGCAGTGATGATTCTCCAAGCGTGTGTGGTTTGGTGTTTTCAGATTTTTGATGTTTTAAATCTTGTTGTAGGTGTCTGATGGCCAGCACCTAATTCTTCATCCGCTGATCATGAAATGCCTTGTAAACCATTTTGGAAGTTCTGATATGCTTCCACCAAGGTGGATTTGCTTATTCTCTATTTTTTTTAATTCCAGACACTCTTATTATCATTTTATTGTTGTGCAACTGCCGTATTGGGTAGATTGTGTCCTGATTAAGAAGTTTGTAGATTTTGCACTAAACAGATTGTTTTGTTTGATCTGATAACCAGTGTTACCAGTATTGGGTTGCTAGAGCCTCACATCGAGTAAAAGCTTCTTGCCCATGTCTAGCTCCCTTTCCTTGTAGTATCCTGAACTGCAGTAAGGATGACTATTCTACTAACGTTTAGAGGATCGACAGAAAGCAATGACCTGACATCTCATACTCAACTTAATGTAAACTCGAAGCTTCAGGTGTGGGACTTATCTAGTCGATACCCTGAGCATGTGGATAATTGGTGCGCTCACTGCTCAGAGTGAGAAAATAATTTTGGCTTTGGGAATTATTCTTTTTGCGTGGTTTCTTAGATTAGAAGTCTAAGCAATTGATCAATTGTTCCATCTTGCAATTACTTGATGGTAACCTCTTGCAAATAGGTAGCTAAGACAGTTAATGGTAACTTCCTATCACAGAGGAATGAGTTGCCAGAGATCTGGGGCATCCATGATAAACTAGAGTAATGTTGTATCCTACTGTAATCTTCTAATATGCAGTTCAGACAGTCAAAACAGTAATTGATCCCTCTGGTTCCAAATATGTCTATGCCTTCCAATTTTGAGATACATGCAAAAAAGCGAAGAAGAAGAATGTCAGGCATCAGTAAAGGAAGTTTACTTTCCAGAGAGAAAAGCACTAACTCTTAGCATTTAGGAATGCTGAAAAAGGGTGTTTAGACTTAGGATCACAAAATATAGGATCATTAAATATGGCCAGTTGGCTACCATGGTAATTCTCTGTGGTGCATTTTTTCCACAAACCCCTGCATCATTTATTGAAGTCTAAGTTTCATAGAATAAGGCACCAACTCTTAGCATTGAGGGAGTACAAAACATAGGAGCATTAAATATGGCTACCATGTTAATTCTCCATGATGCCTTAGTTCCTGTGATGTAGGCTAAAATGACATCTATCTGGAGGCATAGGGAGTAGGACTCGAGTAACCAGATGTAATTTTGCAAAAAAAAACCTATAAAAGAAGTTGATTGAAACTTCTGTAATTGAAGAAAACAAGTCTTAACTTTTCTAGTTTATTGTGAAGTGGAAATTTTTGCTGGGTAATAACAACTTATCAGATTTCTTTTAATGAAGTCTGGCGTATGATTTATGCTACTTGTGTTTGCTGGTAAAGTTTTGGTAGACAACGTAGCCTGTAGCACTAGATCTTACAATTTGGATAATCAGTAGTGTAATTTCCCTCTCAAACAGTGTAATTTACCATGAGAAGTATTTTTATTTCTCAGGGAGTCAAAGGATGATAATCTGATATTAATGTATGTTTCACCCTGTTCTTGGCACGGACACCATCACCCCAATCTCATCATATTTGTGCATAAAAGTCTGGCACTATAATTTGCTTAAATGGCCAAAAAACAGTTAATGTGAACATGTGATGTCTGAGCTGTATTTCACTTCGTGATTTCTCTTCACGAGTGAGGCAGTGACAGTTAGTTGAAGGTCCTGATGTTTGGGGAAGTTGTATGTGGTATTTGGTCATATCAATAGGTGTTGTTTTGTGTTTGTGGCTTACAAATGACCCATAAATCAACTGGTTATCTGTTATTTGTTGTCTTGTCTCTAAAGCCAGCTACCGGATATCCAATATCAAAATCCATGACCCCATGTCTGCAGTATTGGTGTTTGTGGTGCCAATATATTAGGGTATTTGGCTATGAATATCAACGTCTATCAACTTAGTCTATCTTCCTGCAAGTTTATTTCATCTGGTGTATCGCTTGTGATTTTCCTTGACGACTAGCGGTGCACATGATAAATATTCATACATGTAGGGTCACATGATGTGAGCAATATTTGATATGTCAATTGAATTTATTTTATGTATATATGGTACCAGATCCAGGTTGGAGGATGATTTTGTGTGAGTTCTCATTGTTGCTTGTGTTATGCTAACGTTACTGATCCAGCTTACTTGCACACAGAATAACTGGAAAAATCTTGGAGTTGGAAACTGTAACACAGTCTGAGGCTACAAGAAAACGCTATCGTTTCTTAAGCCACTTCTCATTAACGACAACATTCCAGGTAAATGGGGTGCGCATATCTAGTTTTGCATTTGATCCTGTTCTTACGTTTTATAATATAAACAATGCAGTTCTGTGAAATTGACCTGAGTGATATGCTACCTCCTATCTCATTGGCTCCATTCATGGATGAGATCAAGAAGCGCGAGAAACAGAGAAAGCGAACTGCCATGAAGGTCTGAACTACTGCTTAGTATTTACTGGCATATTGTTTTGTCAAACATTTCATCACCACCTTGTGGATCAATATCGTTTTATCAAACATTTCATCACCACCTTGTGGATCAATTATTATCTTGTGAGAATCCAATTTGCAGAAAACATGAGTTTTTATGCAGCAATAGGGTTTAGAGAACTTTTAAGGAGTCATCTAGCAGTTTTAGATGTTTTTGGATCTTGGCTTCAGTTGCTTATGATTTTGATGATGCCCTGTCTGGCTATCTCACCTGGTTTTTACAGTGACTTTCAAGCAACATAGGGGCCTTGTCAAAAAAGAAAAATGAAAAGAGAGCCACAGTTAATAAGTGGAATAGTGGATAACATGAAATTAATGGGGATAATTAATACCTAAGTTTAACTTGCTAAAAGAATCCCTAGAACAATACTTACCGCCTTGCTTTACGAGCGTATTCAGTTGTTTGGTTTGCTTTCCTGTTGGCTCCTATGTATGTATGGTTTGCTTCTGTCCTTTACATTCTTCCTCTGGTGTTATCCAGGAAGAAAGCGACAGAGTGAAGGCTGAAGTAGCCGCTGCTGTGCAGGCATCTGCTATGCGTTTTGAACATACAAGCTTCTCTCACGGTCATGGTGATGTTATGTTCTCTCTGGATGACTTCAAAGGTAATTTTGTAACTCATTGGTGAATATGCCTTTGTGTTCGTAACTACAGCATTGGTGACTTTTAGTTGGGACACAAGTTTCTTGCTATTAGTAACATATTCTGATTTTACATTTTCTTGTTTGCAATCCCACTATTTGTGATATCCAATTTTCTGTGGATGCCTTACCTCGCTTTGACACTGATTGCTATTTTCCTTCTCTGTCGAAGCCCTGGGAAACAGTGCTGGACCATCGACGAGTCCACCAGCCAGTGAGAGAAAACTTTTCTCCGATGTTACACGCCTTGGTTTTGCATCAGCACAAGACTCGCCTCCTCTAAGAGTTGAAACCGGGGACGTGGCTGGTAAAAGTGAAAGCACAAGGGACCAAGGTATGCCGCAGCGTATCTGTTTCAAAGTTCTTGACATATCTATGCTGTCTAATGAAATCCTTGCATAACTGTAATGCCTGCTGTGCAGGGCCGGCAGCAACATCCTCCTCGTCCTTTGCCAGCATCATATCTTCCACTAGAGCCGCGAACAACAGCGTGGAGATGCATAAACCAAATGCAGTCGGAAAGAAGGGCAAGAAGCCGACCAAAGTACTCTTGTCTACTGGTGGTGGCCGCCGGTACTAGAGGAATAATAACACTGGAGACATTTGGTTGTTTCCGTTGTACCTCAAGGCAATGTGTGCATAAACTGTAGTACTGTGTAACACACTCAAGTAGGAGGTTTGTTTTTCTTTCCCCACGTTTGGTGTACCCTAAGTTCCTAACCCGTGTTAAAGGATGACCGTTCTGTAGCGGTGACAGAGAACCGTATAAATTTCAGAAGTATAAATTCGTGCCAATATTGCAAGGGCTGTGCTTTCACTAGAGACATCTGGTGACGATTTGCTTTGGAACGGCGTGATGGCAACCGTTGTGGGCTGTCCGGGCACCGTCATTAGCGAGTGGTGGGATGCAAGCCGTAAGGCCACCTGAAGGCCACGGCGAAGGAGTGAAGGCGTGAATTCACTGGACCTGATAGAGCACTGGGAGTCATAGTTGCGCACTACATCTCTAGTTCACCGTGAAAAACTAACAGTAGCGTGGCTCAAAAATTCAGATTTAAATTTGTTCTACACATCAAGAAAAAAAAATTGGGCCAAATTGTGATACGGTAGACTGAATGTTATATGAATGTTGTTAAATTATTTTTTATTTTTTCATGAATTTTTGAATGATGAACTAGGTATTTAGTGCACGAATACATCTAAAACCCTGAGTGCGTTTCAAATCATTGTCCTCCAGACGAAGGGGATACTGATCTATATGATGTACAAGCTTTGGAAAGAAGAAAAGAATCATGGGATTTTTTAGAATAAGGCCTTCACCTTGGGGGAGGTGGCTTTGTTGATCCAAGAGGAGATCCTGCAATGATGCTATGCTTTCGTCCCGCCTTATTGCTTGACAAACCTGGAGGTGGCTCTAAACCCATGTAAGGGCATCTTCAATAATAAGGAAAGAAATATTCTTTTATGTCATCTAGAGATAACAATATAAATACATAGTATAATAGAAGAGAAGGTTGTCTTCTCCTATATTTAATGTTTATATTTTTAGTATGCTTAAATTTATAGATATAAGCCTTCTCTTAGCTAAGCAAAGGCAAACTTCTCTCTCTTTACTCTCTTTCCTTTGCATCAACAAAAATCCTGTGTAGCATGACTAAAGGAAGATTGACGCCACATTATTGGAGAAATTTTAATATTATGAACAACCTTGCGAGATTATTGGTTTAAGACAACTTTATAAGTGTTCTTGTTTTTCAATCTAAATGATTGTAGTGCTTCTATCGTTTGTTTAGAAAATTTGAATAGGTGTCAAGATGGCAACATGCTATTTGGTCAAGGACGGACTACACTACGACCCTGCCCAAACTAGGCTTATGGTACGGCGGCTTGACGACATGTCTTAGGTTCTACGCGTTGTTTGAATGCGAGCGAGCACACTGCTGCACCATGAAATCAAGTTAGTCCATCAAAAAATAGACATAAGCAAAGACTCCTTCAATTTTAAAATTTTAAATGTTTTATCTCTCAAATCGTGTATGAGATTAACAAATCCGTTTTCACCAACAGATTTGTCGTGACGACGGCTTCAAAACTAATCTCATTTGGATATGTTTTGATAATTTTTTCTCAGTAGTTATCAGTTGGTAATATATTAATTACCATATTACGAATGAATGGTTATCAAGTAGCAATTGATTTGTTATTAGACCGGCTTTATACTGTTATGTAAGCCCGAGTAGAGAGTGTTGAAGTGTTATCAGGTAATAATTGATTTATCACACCATTGGTGCAGTGTTACGTTAGTCTTAGGGATGGAAGCGAGGTACAACAACCTGATAACACATGTCTACAACGTGATAGCTCCTCACTGACAACGTGATAACTAGCACATTACTGTCTGGTAACTACTGATGCCGAAAGAAGTCGTCAAAACATACTGACCGTTTTAAAAATCTCGTCGCAACGAACTCAATAGCGAAAACAGATCATGTATCGGATAAACGGTTTAAGAGATAAAATATTTTTAATTTTTGAAATTAATAAAATCTTCGATGATGTCACTTTCTTTGGACTAGTTTGTATACACACTTCACTGTCCCATACAAATTGATTTTGCGTTCAGATCTAAATCATAAGTGCGTCATCCAATATATACCCAAACGTGTAAAATATATATGGACACGTGTGCTCACTAGATTTTCTATTTGCTCAGTAGCGATGAAAAATGGATTGTATACATCGTATGATAGCGCAAGAAAAATCTTCCGGAGCACGGGTCCTGTGTACGTAAGGTTGGACCTGTTCATACCGTAGCACATGGATTACTGGGGGTGAGAACACAATCCCTAGTAGCAGTATTCTTTGCTTGGTTCGCAAGAAGCACGCGTCTCCTAATACGCTTTCCTCTCCCCTTTCACTCATGCATGTGATGGTGAATCGTTCGCCACGACCGGGGCGCCAAGGAAAGGCGAGAGGAAGACGCTACACATACGCGGCACCGCTCGCGGCCTCGCACGTTCTCAGTTAGTAGGTGGCTGCCAAGATCGGTGGATGCGTGACGGTTCAACCTTGGTGAATCCTCCTGTCGTCGCAGTCGACTCGAGCGGCTTCTCCTTCCGATTTTCCTTCACTCGATGTTTCGATATCGAAGAAAACTCCCGGGCAAACATTGGTTCCCTAGACATTAATTTGGGGTCAAGCTGCGGCTTAACGATGACTGACGTAATTCCCTGAGATAAAGAAATTTATTTGCTACTCTAACTAATCAGTTAGTTACACATTCGGGTCACCCAAGAAAGACCTTGTGCAGCTTTAGGTCTCTCCAACTCACGCTCTGTATAGCTAGACAAATTTCGTGCTACCGTACATTTTCATTTATCAAATAAGTAAAAATTGTATTTTTAATACTCCCCTTTCACTACAATAGAAATCATTTGTACAGACGGTTCGAAACCCCCGTGCAGGACGGTTTTTCGAACCGTCTGTACGAAAGAGTCTGTACAAATCAGATTTGGAACCGTCTGTACTACTCGATTTGTACAGACGGTTCTAATTTGGAACCGTCTGCATTAATCGATTAGTACAGACGGTTGCACCCGTCTGTGATGTCGTGTTATAAAAAAAAATGGCCCCACACGCCATGTGCCTAGTCTTCAACCGCATCTCATCCGGCCGTCCGCGTCGTCCCATCCAACCACTGGAATTAAATCGCACAATATGCTTTCAGCGAGATTCGACCCCGCAACCTCATGTTGTCCAAGCAAGGGGAGTTGCCAGCTGACCTAGACTGAGTACGCGATACAAACTGAGTAGCTTTCCTCTTAACTAATCCCTATGAGTAAGCGGGACGCTTCTAGTACAGACGGTTCTAAATTTGGAACCGTCTGTACAAATAGCACAGACGGTTCCAAGTTTAGAACCGCCTGTACTGTTAGATTTGTACAACGGCTCCAATTTGGACCCGTCTGTGCCATTTGTACAGACGGTTCCAAATTTAGAACCGTCTGTAATGTAGCACCGAATGCTAGTTTAAGAGTCCAGATCCAACCCTAGTTTGAGAGGTTTTAGTAAAATAGCCGTAACTTTCTCATACGAAATCTGTTTTGGGTCCACGACCACTCAAATTGAAGCTAACGACGAGGCGCATCCGAAAAAAATACACGTGTATACACCTGTACGCATCTTGACCCTCAAAATTCGGCTTCTAAGTAGGACTTTTTTGCTCCGGAAGTTTTTCCGTTACTTTTTTTTATCTTGCAGAGGGCATATCTCCTACATCCGGACTCCGAATTGGGTGATTCTTGTTTCCCTGGTTAGCTTGAGCCGAGGACTTGCTTTCCACCTTGATCCCAGCTTCTGCCGAGCAATTTCGTCGAAGTGCCGTTTTTAAAATCTTCGATTTTGGGCCGGGATTTCCACTAGTCGTTTCGTTGACTTTCTCAGAATTGGCTCAAAATTTGTGGAGACGTAGAGTTTGGCCTCCCGCTCACAGCCGTGAAAACCGTTCGACAATTAGAGCTGTCAAACTCCCTCCCCGACGCTGTCACTTTCCTGCCGCGGCAAGGAAATCTGCGGTTTTTGCTACCGCGGCAGCAGCCTATCAACCAGCCTTGCTTATCTATTTGTACAGACGGCTCTAGTTTAGAACCGTCTGTACTGTTAGATTTGTACAGACGGTTTAAAGTTTGAACCGTCTGTACTGTTTACATATTTGTACAGACGGTTCCATGTTTAGAACCGCCTGTACTGTTCCATTTGTACAGACGGTTCCAAGTTTAGAACCGTCTATACTGTTTACAGATTTGTACAGACGGTTTCGAACTTAGAACCGTTTGTACTGTTCGATTTGTATAGACGGTTCCAGTTTGGACCCGTCTGTGCTATTTATACAGACGGTTCCAGTTTAGAACCGTCTGTACTGTAGCGTCCCGCTTGTACTCATTTTCTCAGACGGTTTTCTTTTGGAACTGTCTGTAATACTATTTGTACAGACGGTTTCAAAAATCCGTCTGTACAAGGGCGTCCCGTTAAATCGTTTTTGTAGTAGTGTTTTATAGGAAACAACCTGTTCTTTTAATAATTCCCCCTTCTATTTAACGGCTCGGACCAATTGTTCCTGTCTATAAGTGACCGTGATATTTATACGCCTTTAGACCTTACTAACACAATATCTATGCGTTACCACAGACTAAAAAATTACACTATTGTAAATATTATGCTACGGTCTGTCTCAAATCAAGCCTTCCATACCTGCTCTCCAGTAGCAAAGCCAAACCATTTTGAAAGCCTGGCCATAGGGGCAGAGGGATGTGGCCCAGGAGGAACTACCGTGAGTAGGGTGCGGCCCAGGAAGCAGGAAGGTGGGTGTTATGGCCCAGAACGTTGCAGTTTACTCTGTAGCATCATCTTCCTTGATCAGATCACCGTCCTAGTATCCATGACTGCTATAGATGCTAGGACACGTGACTAGGGCAGAGGTACGGTAAATCCACCCTTGCTCCCCTCTTTCTAATCGTTTATGTCAAATTCAATAGATGGTGTGGTCCGAATGTCAATAGACTATTGTCACCGATTGATACTTTTATAGTAGTAAAGATACATATGACATATTATTGATGCGCGAAGTTGTAGCGAAGGAGCCCAAGGCCAGTAGTCTCGTGATGCCATGTCATCAGGATGAAGTTCCTGCAAATTAATCATTAGGTTGTGATTAGGCGTCAGTTGGTCAATTAGAGCATTCACCGATTGGCTCGACAGCCATATGATCAAATCACATACAACGTCCCGATTGGCTCGACAACCATATGATCAAATCACATACAACGTTCATGCCTCGTCTCCTTCCTCCTTGTCCTCTTCTACTTCATCCCTACACATCTCCCCCACCTCCTCCGCCTCGTCTACCTATTACCTCCCCATGGCTAAGCTTCCCTCCGTGTATCTCCCTATTGCACGCTCCACATGGTGCCTTGAGATCTATCTCCCACAATCTAGCCTTTCCTTGTGTGCCCACCGTTGCTACTCAAGAAAATATGAGAAGGGAGGAGCTCTAGATCTGATAGAGGCAAACTGAGAGAGGAAGAAGAAAAGAAAAAGAAATCAATGAAAAAGTAGAGAAAGAAGAGACCAAATAGGGGAAAGAAAAAACCACTATAACAAAAATCGCATGATTGTTGCAATAAGAAAATTTGACTTATACATCAAAATTGAAAAACTCATGAAACAATTTTGTTATATGTAAGCAATAAAAATAATTATCTTGTGCAACATATATAACAAAAGATTGACATATGCACCAATTTATCAAAACTAATGCCACGTAATCGCTAGGTATATGCAACAAAAATATTGTCTTATGCAACATGCGCCGACAACCAAAAACTCTTGTGCAACAAAAGTTACAAACATATGCAACAATGGAAAAGCTCCTTTGCAACAACCAAAAATACAACAGCAATACCAAAATCTCAGCAACTATACTACATCAGTCTCTTCCCTTACCCTACCAGATCCAGTGACAATAGTAACAACTTCCTCCACGACGATGCTCACCGGATGAGCACAACATAGTGGCGTCCTTCCCTCCATCAATAACTTGAGTGCCTCCAACTCGATCGGCCCTATCGTTGCAAGCGTCAGAGAGCGTGGCCTCCATGGCTCCACCATGCAGAGGTCCCTAGAGCTCCGTCCAGTTGCAATTGTGCGGACGTCTTCAGCTTACTGTGACACTAGCGCCTCCTTGAGCTCGTGCCAGTAGCAACTGTTTCCCTAAGCCAGCCCTCCGCCACTTCGTACAATGAGAGATAAACAGAAACGAGAGAGGTCGACATAGAGGAAAGGACGAGAAAGAGTGAGAGATGGGTACAAAGATATATGTGTTGGGCCATTGGACGGAGCACATTTGATGTCTCTTGATGTGCGTCAGATTGGTCGGTCGAGACGGATCTTTTTTTTCAATCTATTATCCCGTGAGGCAGCTCTATCTTTCATGTCTCATATGTGGACTTGGTTAATCAGCATTTATTAATAATAACAAGAGTTCGTAGAAGTACAGTTTTTCGTAATCAAATAATGTGTTTTGTCAAAACTTTTCTTACTATGGTATAATAGTTTGATCAAAGCATGAATTCGCCCGTCGATATGAAAGATTATTAGTAGCATTGATGGATCAGTGAATTTGAATGTGATACCATGGGGTATAACGGGAAAAAGAAAAACCCCATGAAAACAGGAGTGAAAGGGAAAGAAAAAATGCCTGCAGTGAGTGACGTAACGCAGCCGACTCCTCTTATCTGTTCTCCCCTTCCCCCGGTATGAACTCCATATCCCATTCTTCCTGAAACCTCCCCTGCTTAGTCCCCTCCCCTCTCCTAGGGTTTGCCCCGCCTCGTGAGCAAGGTCTCGGATCGCCCAACCCATCCTCTCCCCTTCCCCTCTCTCTACTCTGATTTGTCTATTCTTAGGGGCTTTTTTTGGGTGATTTCCACCGCGAATTTTCATCCATTCCTGCGATTTTTATCCATTCCTTGCGGCATGTTGTCCCGTGTCTTGCTTTGGTGATTCCAAGGCGTGCTTCCTGTGGAAGAGATATTATGTTGGTTTTTCTCCTTTCCCCCGAATTTTCTTGGGGTAATCTTTTGCTCTGCAGCGGCAACATTTTCACCGGTTTATTGATGACCTTCCTCTGTGCAGAAGTTGCCATTTCTGTTGATTTCTCGCTTAGCGTTCCATACTAGCTAGGGAGTTCCCTTTAGCTCGTCAGTATTTGCTTTTGATAGTAGGATGACCTATTGCCCTAGTGGTTGGGATTGGATTGGTCATTGAGGCCATTTTAATCTTTGCTATTGGGGTTTGGGGATGCCATTTTCTTGGTGGATTGTGGTAAATCAAACTGAGTTGACATCCATGGGATAAACTGTGATGCTCTTCTCCTTTATATGCAACTCCGCTGCTGCTGCTTCAATTTGGCCTTAGTTTAATGTGCTTTTGGATAGCTATGCAACTCTCGTGTACTCGCTGTGATCCCATAAAGTATCTCTCTTAGCTGCATCGATGACCATTTTGTGATGCTAACCATCTTCTGTAATACGTTTTCAGCCTTTCAGGCCTTCGTAGAAGGGTAGCTTGGGGTTTCCTTCAGCCATACAATTATGGAGGGGGCTCTGGTTCAGTCAGCAATCGTTCCTACCATACATAACAGCCGCGCTCAGGTCCATGGACGTGCCAGGGCGACCGTACGAAGTATGCAAGCCATGACCCTGGGAGGATTTCAAGGACTGCGGAAAGCCAACTTTTTGGATACCAGATCCGTGATTAGACGTGACTTCGGCTCTATTGTGGCACGTCAGCTTGCGCGCCCAAGAGGGAAGGGTTCTAGAATGGTTGTCCGTGCCATGTTTGAGCGCTTCACGGAGAAGGCAATCAAGGTGATTATGCTCGCGCAAGAGGAAGCGAGACGTCTAGGCCACAATTTTGTTGGAACAGAGCAGATTCTGCTTGGCCTTATTGGTGAGGGCACAGGCATTGCAGCTAAGGTTCTCAAGTCAATGGGCATCAATCTTAAGGATGCTCGTGTAGAAGTTGAGAAGATCATTGGTCGAGGCAGTGGGTTTGTGGCTGTTGAGATCCCATTCACGCCTCGCGCAAAGCGTGTATTGGAACTGTCACTTGAGGAGGCTCGTCAGCTTGGTATTGACCTTTTATTGCCGATCAACTTCAGCTCATGTTCTTTTGTCATGCTTGTGGATTATGCAAGTCATCTATTATTCTTTTCACTGGTTCATTTGTGATTATGCACTTTTTATTGTGCTCTTTTTTTGGAATCCTATCAGCGTCGGCTATATTTAGTATTGCTACCTACCAAAACATGATTTTCTCAATCCACATGAAGTTCCTCTGTGTTATGGATATACTTTGGTGAAGTGATCAGCAAATGACTAGTCTAGAATGGATACTAGAGTAAAAAGGTTATGCATTTTATTCTCAAGTACCATGAAAATGTTTCTTAGTGCTTCAAGTTTATATAAACTCATATTGTTAGGATAAGATGAGATGTGAGCTCGCCCTAAGTCATCTTGAAGCTAGGGTTGAAATCTACTTTTCATATATGGCCACAACATATCCACGTTGGTGCATTAGCTTGTATTTGACCACAATATGTGAAACCATTCTAACAGCCAATAATAGACATCCATACGCTGTGTTATGTGCTAATTATCCATAAGAATGTCCAGGTGATAGCTTCTAACCATGGTTCTTCCATGTTCAGGGCATAATTACATTGGATCTGAACACCTGCTCCTGGGCCTGCTTCGTGAAGGTGAAGGTGTGGCTGCTCGAGTACTGGAAAGTCTCGGTGCTGATCCAAACAACATCCGCACGCAGGCAATCCTCTTGCCTTTGCCTTTCAATCTACACGTTTCAAGTTGCAATATGTAGGACATAATATATGACTTGCTATGCAGGTCATAAGAATGGTTGGTGAAAGCACAGAAGCTGTTGGTGCTGGTGTTGGTGGTGGAAGCAGTGGTCAAAAAATGCCTACGCTTGAGGAATATGGTACTAATTTGACAAAGCTAGCTGAAGAGGTAATTTTGATTTCTTGTTGCTGTGCTTGCTTTGCTGCATTAGATTGGATGTGAATTTGTTCTCCCCTTTTGCAGGGTAAACTAGATCCAGTTGTTGGCAGACAGGACCAAATTGAGCGCGTCACCCAAATACTAGGCAGGCGAACAAAGAACAACCCTTGCCTAATCGGAGAGCCTGGCGTTGGCAAGACTGCTATCGCAGAGGGGCTTGCACAGCGTATTACCAATGGGGATGTTCCAGAAACAATTGAAGGAAAAAAGGTGAGTGTAAAACTATTGAGTTGTGTATTGCTTTTGTTGCTTCTGGTGTCTGCATAAGCTGGTCCGTTGTTGGATTTAAATTATCTGCCCAGAATCATTGTGCTCCTTACCTGATAAGTATTCTCACGATCAACATTGCTAGTGAATGGAACATTAAAACATGTGTTTTCAATTCTCATGGGATATGTCTTAGTGCTGTTCCGAGAAATTGATTAATTGTTATTTTGACTACTTAGGTTATTACACTTGATATGGGGCTGCTTGTTGCTGGTACCAAATATCGTGGAGAGTTTGAAGAAAGGCTGAAGAAGCTTATGGAGGAAATTAAGCAAAGTGATGATATTATTCTCTTCATCGATGAAGTGCACACTTTGATTGGAGCAGGTGCAGCTGAGGGTGCAATTGATGCAGCCAACATATTGAAACCTGCTCTTGCAAGAGGTGAACTGCAGGTGAGAACAAGAAAAAATTGTTAGCCATTTCTGTTTATCTTGGTTATGTATATTAGATTTCATAAAAAACTTTGTTCCATAAGGCGATTTGAAATTGTTATGTAAGGCGTATCAAGTTGACTGGCAACCATGTTTTTTGAAATCTAACTGCTCCACTTATCTATGTTTACATTTCTATATAATTGATGTTTTTCTTTATTCAGTGTATTGGTGCCACAACACTGGATGAGTACAGAAAGCATATTGAGAAGGATCCAGCACTGGAAAGAAGATTTCAGCCAGTCAAGGTTCCAGAACCAACTGTTGATGAAACCATACAAATTTTAAGAGGTCTTCGTGAGAGATATGAGCTTCACCATAAGCTGCGATACACAGATGACGCTCTTCTTGCTGCTGCGAAGTTGTCGTATCAGTATATCAGGTTTGCACTAGTTTAAGATCTGGCTATGTCAGATGAATGCCTAAAATGTTTTCACAGTTAAAAGTTTGTCCCATCTTGCAATACTAACTTGATATGAAGTTGCACATATTCTGTTTAATAACAATGATTCTTGACCCATTTATGCAAATTTAATTTTACATGAAATTGTTGGCTAATAATCTGATGTTTTAATAATTCCCCCTATGGTGATTTCTGCAATTCGTAATGCCAGACTTGTTTTATTCGTTTATCCAGTACTTAAAGCTAGTGAAGATTGTAAGAAGCTCAGAGATTGAAAGTTCATAAAACAACATTGTTTATGATAAATGCAACAAAATATGTATTTCAGTTAGCTCCTAACCGAATATCAACCAACTCATTGATTTATTAATTATTCTGCCATCTCTTAGATGATTGAAGTCTGGGATCAGCTGGTAGAAGTGAAAATACTAATCTCAATAATAAGCAACAAACTTCTATGACTTCTTAGGCACTGCAGAAATACATTTTTGTCTGCTGCCATCTCCATGTCACTATTATAGCCTAGTTATTATTCCTGATGCAGAAATGAAAAGACAAGAAAATGTTAGTGTGCAATGGATATAGAGGCTAATGTTAACCTTGGTTCTGCCTAGTGATTGCCATGAGATCTTTAGTTTCTTTGTTAAGAACTTAGACATACATTTTGGTCTTTGGGTTTCACTTTGAATCAAGAACATAAATAACAATGCACGTAGATTCATGCAGTAGTTACTAATATTTCAAATTTTGCAAGTTACTGAATTTTTAATCATTGCCTTCAGTGATCGTTTCCTGCCTGACAAAGCTATCGACTTGATTGATGAAGCTGGATCTCGTGTCAGGCTTAGGCATGCTCAGGTATCAGCACCCAGCTTATTGTAACCCAGTTGACACATAGTGCTGCTTTCCTATCTAAGTACGAAACTGTGTTGCAGCTCCCTGACGAAGCCAAAGAATTGGACAAAGAACTCCGCCAAGTTACCAAGGATAAGAACGAGGCTGTACGTGGCCAAGATTTTGAGAAGGTACCTGTCTTGAAATTATGCTAGTTAATGTGCTATCTTCCCAAACTGCATGCTTTAGTGACAACATTTGATACTATTTTATGTGCATGGCGGAACCCCTCCCAGATTGGTCATCTTTTTTCCCTTATCTCTGCCAATGCAACTTTGAAGAGTCATCACTCACTGGTATTTCCTTTTAATCTGTTCCTGCGATCTTATTGTTTTGACAGGCTGGGGAACTAAGAGATAAAGAAATGGAACTGAAGGCACAGATTACGGCCATCATTGACAAGAGCAAGGAAATGGTTAAGGCAGAGACTGAGTCTGGCGAAGTTGGTCCTTTGGTCACAGAGGCAGATATTCAGCACATTGTCTCTTCTTGGACTGGAATACCTGTCGAGAAGGTCTCCTCCGATGAATCTGACCGTCTCCTGAAGATGGAGGAAACACTGCATCAACGTATCATCGGCCAGGATGAGGCTGTCAAAGCTATCAGCCGAGCAATCCGCCGAGCCCGTGTTGGCCTCAAGAATCCAAATAGACCTATTGCTAGTTTCATATTCTCTGGACCAACCGGTGTTGGTAAATCAGAACTGGCAAAAGCTTTGGCATCGTACTACTTTGGCTCAGAGGAAGCCATGATCAGGCTTGACATGAGTGAGTTCATGGAGAGACATACTGTCTCGAAACTAATTGGGTCGCCACCTGGCTATGTTGGCTATACCGAGGGTGGTCAATTAACTGAAGCAGTTCGCCGTCGCCCTTACACAGTAGTTCTATTTGATGAGATCGAAAAGGCACATCCAGATGTCTTCAACATGATGCTTCAAATATTGGAAGATGGAAGATTGACTGACAGCAAGGGGCGGACAGTTGATTTCAAGAATACACTATTGATCATGACATCAAATGTTGGAAGCAGTGTCATTGAGAAGGGAGGCCGCAAGATTGGATTTGACCTTGACTACGACGAGAAGGACACCAGCTACAACAGGATCAAGAGCCTGGTGACTGAGGAGCTGAAGCAGTACTTCCGGCCTGAGTTCTTGAACAGATTGGATGAGATGATTGTTTTCCGCCAGCTGACAAAGCTGGAGGTGAAGGAAATTGCAGACATTATGCTGAAAGAAGTGTTTGACAGGCTGAAGGCAAAAGAAATCGACCTTCAAGTGACCGAAAGATTCAGAGATAGGGTGGTGGATGAAGGCTACAACCCAAGCTATGGTGCCAGGCCACTGCGGCGTGCTATCATGAGGCTTTTGGAAGACAGTTTGGCAGAGAAGATGCTGGCAGGTGAGGTCAAGGAAGGTGATTCCGCTATTGTTGACGTGGATTCAGAAGGCAAAGTGATAGTTCTAAATGGGGGCAACGGCGTCCCAGAGCCACTGACGCCTGCATTGAGCGCCTAATCATGCAGAACATTGATGGTTCTGGAATCCAGTATTTCACCTCAGCTGTGGATTCGCATCATAGTAGTAAGACTGAGCTGACACCAATTCCTCTCTTTCATGAGGTGCTGTTGTGTCCTCATATCTTTCTGCAAGTCCGCAATTTTGAGGGAGATCAATGAATAGAAACATTCCACATAGCTCACAGAGACAACACGCCTAGATATTTAGTTTCTTTGGTTTTGAAAGAAACCTGAAGGCGAGTACTGTGCACTTTTTAGGACGAGTTTCTTGCAGCAAGATGTGGATAGCACTGTAATGTTATAAAGGGCCTGACGCCCGCCTGATGCTCATGTGAATGGCTTGGAAATCTCAAATAACTATGGCTGTTGGCGATTGCAGTATAGCCTGCAACCGAAATGCACCATTGCCTGCAACCGAAATGCACCATTTCACAATCTTTGATATAACGAGATCATACTCCAGCATACAAAATGCTAAAGATACGATGGCTGTCCTACCGCCGCTCCCCTCCTCGCCCCCGCCGCCAACACCACCTCCGCCACCCCCCATCCGGCCGCCACCGCCGCCACCACCCCTCCCACCTCCACCCAAGCTCCCCCCTCCCCCACCTCTGCCCGCTCACCCCCACAGGCTCCCCGCTCGAGCCGAGCTTCCCCCGCCTTCCGCAGATTTGAATCCAGTCCCAGATCCAGATCCAGTGCTCGCCTCTGCAGAGTTCGTTCAGGAGATCACCAAACAGGGGAAGAAGGAGTTAAGGGCCACATCCGCCGATAAAGGGAAAGCTCCCATCACGTTCACAGAGCCTCCACCGCTCCACGCGGCTCAGCCCTCAGGTCGCCCCAGTACGAGTGCTGATTTTGCCCCGTCGCTTCGACAGATAGCGCCCAAGCTGGTCACCCCCAAGGATGCAGCTGGCATTGATGACAATGCGAACCCCTAGGTACAGGTCTCACATAGCAAAGACAGGAAGAGCGCGGCCGGGAACCTTCATAACCCCCTGTCCCCTCCGCGGCGCGCTCAGACTGCTCACAGAGAGTTTAATCGCAGTAAAAGCTTCAACAACTGAAGTCTACAGCTCAGGAACGAGGACAGGAGAACAATTCAGCAACAAGGACGCTTGCCAACAACCAGATTGAATGCCTCCAGGTTCTCTGTCCTGCTCATGAAGAGAGCCGTGGGCTATTGCTTCCGCTGCCTCAGCCCGGACCACTACATCGCAGCCTGCAGGGACCCCCCTCGCTGCCTTCTTTGCAACCGCTCAGGCCATATCGCTCGCTGGTGTCCAACAGAAAAGCGCCGACGTTCCCAGGCCACAAGAAGGCAAGCACCACCAGTCGAAAGTGACTTCCCCCCCTTGAAGACAGGGATGGAGCGCACGGCAAACGCCAGGGCCGCCAGGCCAGATTCCGTGCGTTGCTACAGCCGCCTCACCACAAGGATGGCGCGTGCCGAGAAAGAGCTAGCTTCCACAGGTGTTATTGTGCTGCTCCTAAATCAGCACTTACAGAGCTCCAACAGGCAAATCTGCAGGATTTTGGCGGACTACTTCGAGACAAGGAGGGAGGACGTAGATGTCACCATGCTGGGAGCAAAGGAGTACCTGGCCATCTTCCATGACCCTGAAGTGCGGGCCAACGTCCTAGAAGAGAAGAGCCTCAACATTGAAGACCTTCAGCTTCGGTTCAGGCCATGGTCCAGACTTGCGACAGGAAATTCAAACCAAGCCCGGTTCCGGATTCGCCTATGCATAGAAGGGGTCCCGCGCTCTGAATGGGGGCCGGAAGCGGTGGCCTCCATCATTGCACACACAGGAGTCCAAGAGGGAGGTTTTGACGAACCTCTCGCAGACAAGGAAACGGCGTGCATGAGGGTATGGATCTCCTCCCACAGCGTGGAAGCAGTGCCCCGAGCCGGCGTATACACCACAGAACAAGTTGCCCGTTGCCCCTCCTCGCCGGCAGCTAGCGGCTCAGGTTCCAGGTGCTTTGCAGATCAGTCTCGTCCGCAGGGGCCGCCGCTGCGTTTCATGTCACACCCGGTGCTCGTCCATATCGACCAGGTTATAGACTACGAGCCACCGGAGCGTAATCCGCCTTTCCGTGCTCACGGTCCGGACAGCCCGGTCAGTGGCGAGATCTCCCTTCCTTCCTCTGATGAAGGAGGCCCAGTTCACTCCTCCTTCCATTGGGAGTTAGGAGTGAGAGACGGCCCTCTCCGGCCGCCTCGGCGTTCGGCCCACGACAGAATCTTCCGATCTCCAGGCGACGACACCGATGATGAGCGTGAGCGCAGCAGGAGCCCCTCTCGGGCGCGCCACCCTTCTGGGTGGGATGTTCCACCACGCAATGATTTGCAGGGCGGGACTAGACGTCGCTACCCACGAGGAAACAGAGGACACAGAGGCCACAGCACCAGAAGCGGAGGGACCACGTAGCGGCACCGCTCTGGCAACTCCTACGACCTGACCGGAGAAGTCAATGGAGGCGAAGCCGACCTGCTCGGCTCCTCACAACACCAGCAACGCGAGCGCTCCCGCTCCCCAGAGCGGTTCCCTTTCAAGTCGCAACAATCAGTAGAAGTGCAGATGATCCAAGTTATGACACAGGTCCAAGAGTTAGACATAGCTTCTCCTGAAGCGGTGGACCCGATGGCTGACGAAGCACTGCTGCTACTGCCGCCTCCCCAACCCATGGTCGAGCCGCGTGTAGAAGACCACCACCAAGCTGATGCGCCGTTGCCGGATACGAACACAGGTGGATTAGAGATGGACGACAACATGACCTTAGCCGCTTTCCGCCAACAGATATCCCACCCGGTCCTGCCCCCATTGGTCCCTGAGATCCCGCCACGCCCAGTCACCAGAAGCAAGACGAGGAAGGCTGAAGCGAGGGCGGGGAGCTCACACCACTCCAACCCCTCGAAAGCTGTTGTGCCAGCAATGGAAAAGGCACGGATGGTCCTCATGAGGAAGCTGGGCATCCTCACAGCAAATGAGGACCCTGGAATGGTAGATTTTGCGCGCTACAGGGAGCTTTTCAAAGAACCGTTGAATGAATCCACAGCTGTGGCGTTTGCAACCCTGGCAGGAGTCCTGGGGAAGCTAGATGTCACAGAGGTGCTGCAGGCCCAGGCCTAAGCACCATCGCAGTCACCCCGTTGCCGCTCTAATGCGCATGTATCCAGTACCTTTTTTCCTAGTTTCAAGTGGGTGTGTTGTTGCAGGCTTAAAAACATCTCCCGTTGTAAGCAGGGTTCTAATCCCAGGTAGAAGCAGTGTGAGCGCTCTCCTTTTGTCGCTAGCTAGCAGGTTGGCACCTGTTTCCTCTGACCCAATGCGCTGTGCGCATTTGTGGGCCAAAGTTCCCCAGCTTTGTAATACAAACTGCTGCTATTTCTCCACTACTTCATCCTCGCCTCCTACAGCGTTGATACATATATTTTACTTCGCTTCAAGCGAGCAGAAAAGGAGCCAGGTGACATGTTTCCATGGCTCATAGCCAGGTAAAGCTTTTGTCGTGGAACGTTGAAAGGACCGAGATGCCGACTAGAGGGGGGGTGAATAGTTGGCTTATAAAATTTCCCCTTTTAATCTTCTGTTTAAGTTATCAGATTAACTTCACAAGTTAATAGTGGACAGCTGTGACACAGGTGAGTGACACAGATGAAAACTATGTGTAAATTAACACACAGCTGTCACACAGGTGAAAGGCACAGGTGAAGAGATAACCTGACACAGGTGCTCTACTTAGGCTAACTGTGACACAGGTGCTAGCACAGGTGAATACAAGTGAATGAAACAGCTGAGTAACAGATGATCACACACAGGTATAAAGGTGATCTAGCACAGGTGAAAAGGTAAGCTTAGCAGATCAAGTCTAAGAGACACAAGCAGGTAAGTATGAGCAGATATGCATGCAATACAGGAAGTAAAGGAGACTCAGAGGATTTTCACCGAAGTTCCCAACTCTTTGCAGAGAAGGTACGTCTCCGTTGGAGAGACCACTCCTAAGAGTTGGCCAGCACTGAATCGTGCTTGTTCTCCGAGTACCTGATCTTTCAGGACTCTTCCTTTTGCTTGTGGAGATCCTTTTGCCTTGCAGCAGGTAGACCTCAGAGCACCTTCACAAACTACTGGTTCAGCCCACACAAGCTTGGGTGATACCAGCAACTCCTACACCCGTCTAGGAGCAGACAAACTCCAAGAGTAACAGATGATCCAGCAGCAATCTCTTGGAGGAACCTTTGCTCGTGCTCTAGCTCACAAACCCACTCGAACTAACCCTTAGGCGCTTGGCTCTTGTGGAGTGGTTGGAGGCTTTACAACGGTCGTATGTGAATCACTGATTTGAGCAAGGTTGAGGACAGAGTCCTCCCCTGGTCCCCTATATATAGGGTCCACAGGCACCTGACCGTTACCCTGTTGCCACGTAGGATTAAGTGAGCCACCGGTGTCAACCACCGGTGACACAGCTACACCCTACGCCCAACTGTACCCGGCTCAGGCAGACCGACACCTGTGTCACCGGCGGCACACACAGGTGAACCCTCAGCTGATAGCAGCACTACTCAGCCCGGTCCTGGCACACTACATGCCCTCAGCATACTCTACCTAAGCTACCTGAAAAGGAGAGAACCTCCGACAGACCCCTGACACAGCAGACCCTATCGCAGAGCAGTTCCCTTAGCTTTTACAAGCTCTCTCCCGGTACAGAGGTGTACCTGAGTCATAGAGCAAAAGACCACCTGTGACACAGCTGTGTCACACAGGTGCCTAAGGCTCTAGGGTTTTCACACAGCTACATACTTTTGTGCAAAGCTATTGACACAGGGCAATTGGCCTCAAAGCACCAACCCCCTTGACCAACACTCTGAGCAATGAGCAAGGTTCCCTTAGACAACTGCTACTATTTCATCCCTCTTGATAGTACGGGTGGTTCCTATGGACTCAAAGAAACTAGCAAATCTAGGCTTCACCTGCCACCAACTGAAGTCACGGCCCTTGACGCATCAAGCCACCATCACCTTGCTTGCATCTCCCTGCACAGCACCGGCTTCTTCTCAGCTGTGACACAGCTGCCTAGCACAGCCATCTCTTTGTCCTTGAACCCACCATGTACCTTTTTGGTGGCCATCCTTCTCTGGATAGCCCTTCATCATGGAACCTGTAAGATCTGCTTACACTCAAATGTAAACATTAGATTCCGGTTTAGGTTGCCATTAACCATCAAAACCAAATTAGGGCCTAGATGCTCTTTCAAACGTTAGGGACTTAAATAATACGGCCAGAAGAGACGTCGTCCGAGAAGCGATAAAACAAAACGCTGCCACAATAGTCTGCCTCCAGGAAACGAAGCTTAACTCCGTGGAAGACACAGATATCCAGCATGTCCTAGGACTGAGCTTTGTCCAAAATTATTGTACCCTTCCGTCAGATGGAACCCGAGGAGGCATTATCCTAGCTTGTTCACATAATTACTTCTCTTTAAGCAACATCACTCCAGCAGCTTTCTCCCTAACAGCAGATATTAAACACCTTGAAGATGGCCTTCAATGGACATGCACGGTGGTGTATGGACCTCACTCCGAACAGCAAAAACAGGCTTTTCTCCAGGAATTGAGAACACTGAAACCAATCGCTCTTCCTAAGTGGATAATAGTTGGAGACTTCAATCTAATCCTAAAGGCCACGGATAAAAGCAACAGCCTCATAAACACTAGGTTGATCAGAGTGTTCAGAACAGTGGTAGATAGCTTGCAACTCCGAGAACTGCACCTCCATGGCAGGCAGTACACGTGGTCCAACGGACAAGCAAACCCGACATATACAAACATCGACAAGGTGCTATGTTCCACAGAATGGGACGCAGAGTTTTCCAACTCGCACTTGCAGGCGATGTCATCCATGATTTCGGACCACTGCCCGCTGCTGCTTCTAGGAGCTGTCATGACACCAAAACTAAAGACCTTCAGATTTGAAGACTGGTGGTGTCAGATCCCGGGCATTCACCAGGTGATTAGCGACTGCTGGCACAGGGCGGCAACTCCGACAGATCACATCACCCAGCTGCACGCAAAACTCTCAAGGCTAGCAAGAACCCTACAGAAATGGAGAAAAAACCTCTTTGGTAACACGGCTTTGCAGTTCGCAATAGCATTCGAGATCATTTTGCAATTGGATAAGGCACAGGAGTTCCGAAATCTAAATGATATAGAAGCAGAATTGCGTAGAAGCCTCAAAACCAGATTACTGGGCTTAGCCGTCATACAGAAGCTGCGATATAAGCAACGATTCAGAGCTCAATGGATCAAACAGGGGGACACAAATTCAAGATTCTTCCACCTCAAAATCAATTCGTGCAAGAAGAGAAATTTCATCACCTCCCTAAGAGCTAATGACCAGATCGCTCACAACCAAAAGGACAAGAAAACTATCGTAGCTGAACATTACAACTCGGTCCTGGGAACAAGGAAACAGAGGCAGTACACTCTCAACTGGGAGCTTCTACAGATACAGAGACACAACCTAGATCATCTTGAGCTAGACTTCACAGAAGAAGAAATCTCCTTTGCCATCAAGCTAATGCCAAATGATAAGTCCCCAGGACCTGACGGGTTCACAAATCGTTTCTTCAAAACCTTTTGGGACATCATCAAGGAGGATCTGGTAAACGCTATCAATCAGTTTTGTAGTCTCAGAACAGACAGGCTCCCCCTCCTAAACAGCGCAGAGATTGTGCTTATTGCAAAGAAGCAACAGGCGACAACGATTAAAGACTATCGCCCTATCAGCCTTATACACGCCTTTGGAAAGATTGTGACAAAGATGCTAGCTAATAGGCTTGGACCGGAGCTTGATCTAATTGTCTCAACATCACAGAGCGCTTTCATTAAGAAGAGAGGAATCCAGGATAACTTCATCTATACCCAAAACAGTATCAAGGCGATGCACAGGAAAAACATCCCAGGACTCTTCCTCAAACTAGACATCGAGAAAGCTTTCGACTCTGTAAGCTGGGAATACCTCCTAGAGTTACTACAGCAATTGGGTTTTGGACCAAGATGGAGAGAGTGGACTGCACGCATACTAGCCTCATCATCAAGCTGTATCATAGTAAATGGAGAGCGCACAGAGCGTATATGGCATCGTAGAGGGCTCAGGCAGGGAGACCCTTTATCCCCTTTGCTCTTCATCATCGCAATTGATCCCCTCCAGAGGCTTCTCCTCCGAGCCATACAAGCCAACCTAATCAAGCCAATCACAGGGATTGCTAACAACATGAGAATCTCGCTCTATGCAGACGATGCAACAATCTTTGCAAACCCCGAGATCAGCGAAATTCAGGCCATTCAAACCTGCCTGCAGGTCTTCGGGGAGGCAACATGGCTCCAAACTAATTTCCAGAAAAGCTGCATTTACCCGATCAGATGCTCTCAACTCAACATTCAAGAGATCACGCAGAATTTTCAGGCACAGCTAAAATAGTTCCCATGCACCTACCTGGGTCTTCCACTACACACCTCCAGGCTACGCAGGATCGACTTGCAACCATTGTTCGACAGGCTCTCTTCCAGACTTGCAGGTTGGAAAGGCAAACTCCTCTCTAGAGCGGGAAGGCTGACACTCATAAACTCGGTGCTCTCACCATGTCTTGTGTACTTCTTATCCGCATTCAAACCTGAGAAATGGGCAATCAAAAGAATTGAGAAGACACTCAGATCCTTCCTCTGGAAAGGAGATGAAGTATGCTCAGCAGGTCATTGCCTTGTCAACTGGAAACAGGTCTGCAAACCAAAATCAATGGGAGGTTTAGGTATTAAGGACATCCAAAGCTTTGGTACATCGCTTCGTCTACGATGGCTGTGGGGAGAATGGAGTAGCAACAGGAAACCTTGGCATAGCCAACCGATACCATGTGATGATACAGACAGGTCTGCTTTTGAGGCCTCCACCACCATCCTCATTGGCAACGGCCAAACGGCCAAATTTTGGACGTCCAGATGGCTACACAATACATCACCGCGAGAGATCGCCCCAGAGCTTTTCACTCTCGCCAAAAGAAAACACAGGACAGTAGCCCAAGAGCTTGAGGGCAACAAATGGCTCAAGTCCCTCCGAGTCATTCACACGACAACACAGGTCCATCAGTTCCTATCTCTATGGAACCGCGTCCAACAAGTCCACATCAATAGCCAAATACCCGACCGTATCTCCTGGCGATGGACAGAGAACGCTCAATACTCCGCAAGATCGGCTTATAGGTTCCAGCACATAGGAAGATACGCCACCTTTGACGCTTCCACCATATGGACGGCTGACGCAGAGCACAAATGCAAAATCCACATCTGGATCCTTATCCAACAGCGAATCCTCACGGCAGATAAGCTAGAGAAAAGAGGATGGGACAACGGCTCTATATGCACCCTATGCGGAAACCAAACGGAGACAGCTCTTCACATTTCCTTTGGATGTCCCTTTGCTAGACAGGTATTGCGGAAAGTAGCCACGACGAACAAGATGGACCATCATACTCTCCTTCACACCAACCAAGAAAATCTATCCAATTGTTGGCATTTCAGCTGCACTGCGGCAACAAAGAAGGAGAAGAGGAAGCGATATGGAATCATTGCATATGCGCTATGGAACATTTGGAAAGAGAGGAACGCCCGTATCTTCAACAATGAATATAGTGACGTTCATAGTGTGGCAGGAAAAGCTCAAGAGGACATTATCGCTAGGAGATTAGCTTTCGGACGAACTTCAAACGATACGGGAGACCCCTCCGTCGTCATGTCTTAGCCCGTGATTGTTCTTCGGTGCCACCTGCCTTAGGGCTTTCTGTACATTTCAAACCTTGTCCTTTATTTTGTTCAGCTTCTAATCTATGAGAGAGGCAGAGCTCCTGCCATGATTCTTCGAAAAAATACTCCAGCATACGTTTTTTGTGTGGTCCTACATACGTATCCATCCGTAACTAAACAGCTAGCTCGAGCCATATTTCTCATTCAGCCACGTATTCATTCAGCTAAGTGATCGTAATTATTGCAGCCATTGGATCTTCTAGCCCTGCCCGTCTACAGCCGTGCGATCTGGCGACGAGGGCCTCTTCCGTTTCATCTGGATGGCATCTCAACTGATTGCCTTGCAAAAACGGCCACCGGCTTCTCTACTCCCACCCCTGCCCCTGGTCGGCTCGTCCCACCCACCAGAAAAGCTCCTCCTCACCTGCCTCCATCGTGGACAGGAGCATCCATGTTTGCATGTTGTTTTTCTTCTCCAGTGATGTGGATCTACCGGACCATCCTTTTACCTTTATCCGCTTTTTGATCCGCATGGTCACTACTTTTTGATGTGCTAATTTTCTTTTCACCCTGTTTCGTATGCATGCTACATGGATGGTGCTTGTCTGCCTGGCCAGGGCTATTATGGATATCCTTCTGGCGAGGTAATTAGTGACAGAGGTTCATGTTTTGTTCTGGTGATTGTAGCAAGTGCTGTATTGCGGTGTCTGATGTGTGCCTTGCTGGATTGCCTGCCAGATGCTTGATGAAATTTCTCAACCATTGCTGGCTGCCTGCAGCTAATAAAGAGATTTACAGGGTAAGAATCTCTACTGTTTTTTGCATTTAGAATATTTCTGAGCTAGCTGCCACTATGTAAGAAATATTATTGATGTTTGTTCAGATGATTATATCTGTAATTTGAATTTTTGTTAGGTTTTGAATGTGGGCATTGACTGTGTTTTCGGCTTCATCTGAATTTTTTTTGACGAAAAGAACTAGACCACTGTCAATTCATTAAGAAGGATGAAGTTCAATATTTACAAGGCGAAAATATTTACTAAGACATCAAAGGGAAAATACTACATTACGCACCGGAAAGCGACTGACCTCTGAGAGATATCCTCCCGCACCAGGTAAGCAATCTCTAGGATGTCCAGGAACGCGTTTTTGAAAAAATCTGGCAGTTGCACTCCTTCTATACATTCCAAAGCACATCATCAAAATAACCCCAAAGATCCTGCACTCTACTTCCGGTCCAAACTAGAGATGTTAGAATTTCACTGGTCTTCAAGCGAGAACCACTGGTAGGATGGGTTGGTTTGAACGACCATTCAATCAGAGACGATGCCCCAGCACCCTGGGAGAAAATGCATCCACGAGCAAGATCTTCATTGGTTTCAAACTCCGTGTGGCAGAGCCGACACGTCTGCTCATGGGGCCAAGCCCAAACGGCAAGCATGCTCGCCGTCAAAGCCTTGTTGTGCAACAAGAGCCAAGGAAAAGGTTTACATTTTGGCTCTGCCTAGCCTTTCCAAATCTTGTTGGTTACAAAGGGCGCCACCATGCCATGGAACTGAAACTGGTATGTTGAGGAAGCCGAAAAGATCCCGTCGACGGTCAACCGCCAGATAATGGAATCCTGCGTGTTGAGCTGCACACTCTGAATGGCAGACCAAAGGTTGACGAAGTCGCGGATTAGCAATGTAGTGGTAATTGGTCTCAGTGAACGGATCCATAAGTCATCATGGAGCTCAAACTGAGCTACTCGCTTTTTTCTCCTGACAAGAGCAAACAAGTTAGGTGCGATCTCTTTGGGGGAGCGACCCCGAAGCCATCTATCATGCCAGAAGGCCCTTGAACTGTTGCCAAGGGAAATAGAGGTCGCTGCCCTGGACAACTCCATGTCAGTGTGGTCGCATGGAAGGTACACGCCTGCCCATGCATTGTTGGATGACATCCATTGAATCCAAGGCCAGTGGAGACAAAGGGCTCTCTCGAACTTATGTAGGCCAAGAATGTCGAGGCCTCCCAAGTCCTTGAGAGTGCATACCATCTTCTAGTTTATGAGGGAGTGACCTCTTGCAGCGTGCTCATCATCATCTCATTTCCAGAAAAAACCGCACCTTACTTGTCAATCTTCTAGCACGCCCACTTAGGCAATGGGAAAATGGAAAGGTGATAGATGCCGATGGAAAAGAGGACTGATTTGAAGAGTGTTAATCTTCCTGCACGGGAGGGGGATTTACCCTTCCAACTGGGGAGCTTTCTACCAATCTTGTCGATGAGCAGCTAAAAATCAAATTCGCCTGAGCTTCCTAAGGTGCAACGGCGAGCCAAGGTATCTACCGGGAAACCTCCCCGAACTGCCAGGAAGGAGAGCATGACGTCGTCAGTGTCAATGGTCTCGCAGCGCACGGGGAAAATCTTAGTTTTTTTTTCCAAATTTACGATTACTCCACTTGCTTTGTCAAAGCAGTCTAGGATAGCCCTGATTCAAGTTGGCAATTGGACCCATGGATCCGGGTACCCATGGGTGTCCGACCCACTAAAGGGTATGGGTTCTGTTCTTGACCCATGGGTAAAATCCGTGGGTAACCCGATTAGTCGTGGGTTGGGTACGGGTATGATTTTATACCCGTGGGTTACCCGATTAATACACGTGGGCCTTAGCCCACCGGTCCACCGATACTCTCGCAGCCCAAAAAACTGAGCCCACCCAAGTCCCCATTCCCCAACCCTAGCAGCCACTCTCGGCTCGGCTCTCCCCATTTCCCATCCCCAACCCACCCTGCTGCCAGCCGCACCCTGGCACCTCGCCGCAGCCACAGCCTGTGCTGCTCATGCTCGTCGCCCTCCTCCGGTCCTCCCCTATCCGGTCGAGGCGGAGTGGCAACTGGCGAGGCAGGGCGTTGGCGGCCAGCCGAGCGAGGCGGAGTGGCGGCGGCCACCAGCGGAGGGAGGCGGAGCGGCGGCAACCGCCAGTGGAGGGAGGCAAAGCACCGGCGGCAAGGCGAGGTGGAATAGCAAGGCTAGGTGGAGCAACGAGGGAGGCGGCGCAGCGAGGCAAGGCGGAGCAACGGAGGGAGGCGGCGAGGCAAGGCGGAGCAGTGAGTAGCGAGGCAGAGCGCCGGCGACGACGACGCGAAGCAAGGGCAGCAGCGGTCAGCCAAGGGAGGCGGAGCACTAGCGGCGACAACATGGAGCAAGGGCAGCGGGCCAGTGGTGGCTAGGCGAGTGAGGCAGAGCGGCGAGGTGGACCCGATGGGTACCCATCGAGTATGGGTACCCGTCAGGTTCGGGTATGGGTATAGTTCTAGACCCGTGGGTTTTTTCGTGGGCGGGTCGCGGGTATGCTCATGGGTTTCGGGTATGGGTTTGATAAGTGTCAACCCGAAAAGACCTGACCGATTGCCACCTTTAGCCCTGATGGCCTCTAGCTCATCCCTATCTGCATCTGCGAAAAATACGGAATCATCAGCATACAAGGTTAGCCGGCAAGCCGCACTAATTGTATCATTAGTATGCAATTAAAAGGTAAGTTTTAAAGATTCAATTTAAATTTTGAGCTGTGAGTCATTGATAAGAGATTTATGCATGCTTTTTTTGTATTAAAGTATAAATACTGGCAGTGCATTTAGAATTCATGGGACAGTGATAGTCAGGTATGGCTTTATCTTGCTTAGGGTCTGTTTGGTTAGACTGTAGCTGTTGACAAAGCTGTTGTTGACTGGCTATTTGAAAAAACTATTATGGCTGTGAGAAAATGAACATATGACTTTTGGTTGATCCAAATCATTTACAACATTTTAAAGAGAAATGAGCACTGAAGTTTCAACACATTGCAAAAAGCTGACAGAAGTCAGCTTTTTCCAAAAAGTTGAATTTACATTGCAAAGCCCACAACTACCGTTGGCAAAAGTTGCTGAAAAGCTGACACCAAACAGGGTCTTAGTACCACATTCCAAGCGAGTATCCATCCGGTTCCTTTATATTAATTTGTGTACATGCTAATTTTGTGCAGCTTTTGCGTTCTAAATGCTTCATTAGTTTGTTTCATCAGAATGAGTTTCTTGGGGGTGTCTTACAAGTGTGTACATGTTTGGAGAAATAGCATGAACCAATATCTTCTTTTACAATGTGAAGTTTTAATGTATAACTGAGTGTTCATTTTATTTTATTTTATACTTTCTTGCTATATGGCGATTGTTCGTTGTGGTCACCCCAGAATATCGTTTCTTATTATTAATTTGTAGAGCTGCATTATTCTGTTCATTATTTCATCATGTGTCATTCTGTTCGGTACTACACTTCCGCTGTTATCAGATAAGAATTCTAAAATTGATTGGCTTCATACAATAGCATTTCATACCTTTTGACGGTGTTCCATTACAAACCTTTTTTGGGTTGATTATATCTATCCAGTTGTAATCCATGTCAATATTTTCATAACATTCTGATTAGTTGTGTATTTAGGGTTTTATTTTAATTGATTGTATACTTAGCCATCATTATTGCACCTCTTTTGCTTATCTTTTTTTGAAGACTTGAAAATAGTTCATAAATGAGCTGCCGTCTTCACCTGACAAGATCAAACAGGTATTGCCTCTTCGGTCCTTTTGCTCAACTTCTGTTATGTAAACCAGCTAGTTTTTAATGCCTTGCGCCTTAGGTCTCTCAAACATAAATATTCCAAAACGTAACTTTCATTTAATCGTTCAGCAATTGTTCATCGATATATATTTTTTTCCATACTTCACTTTTTATTTATTTATTTGGTGAATGTTGTTCAAATCTGTATGTACCCAATTTTATCCGATGCGTACAGCGAGAGGATAATCTGTTTAACAATTGTCTCAAGTAGCGGCAGTATTTTTAACTCTCTACTCTGTGATATGTAATCCTTTCAATAAATATTTCTCGTCTTTAAGGTGTCCAATAGAGTGCACCTGCACCACTCTGTTTTCTAATAGCAATCACATTCGTTGGTAGGTAATTTCATTATTTTGGCGATTTTATTAGGAGTGTCAGTTTGCAACCATTTTTAACAACACTCCACGCAGCAATGCGTTGGGTGTCATCTAGTTCCTTAAATAGCGGCGTTGGATGGAGCATTTGTTTTTGGCTTGCTGGTGTCTCAACGTTTTCACAAGACAAATTTTGTAAAGGACGTCGAATCCCTGCTCGACTTGTGGAGCTTAACTGAGCTTCGCACCTTCACAAGCCCTAGAGCATGACCAGCTATAGCGGGTCATCCGTGTGGCCACCGAGAGGGGCGTCTGGCTACTCCAGGTGGACATGACCGGCTACCCCAGCTTGCTCTGCATATGGATCGTTTTTGGTCATCTAATCGAGGACGTGGCTCCTCGCGGGATGTTGCACCGTGGTTGTTTGATGCATCGGGTGTGCATGTCGCTATGTGTGTGCGCGCGCCTGCACGCTGGTCTATGGGCCATTGCAGATTACAGATTTATCTGGTGATGTGTTTTCCTTTTTGTTTTGTTTTTCTAGCGATTGTCCATGAATGTGCATATTAACTCCTAGATTTTTATGGGTTAGGAAGCATTATCAGAGATTATATCAGGAGCATGAATTTGACTAAAGCCCGTGATTAAAGAGTTGATGTGTGTATTGTGCAAGTGCGAGTCTCAAAGTAAAAATTCAATGTTGATGAGCTAAATAGGTGATGACATTAAGTTGGAAAGAGAAGAGATCAAGTCAAGTGTTATGTGAACATCGAACAAAATTTCAGTTCTAGATTTTTTTACCCCTCAATAAAAATTGGAAATATCGGGAACTGAATTCTTCTTTTGAAATTCTTTAGTCAAATTCAAATTCGATTGTTTGGATATTCCCTCCGAAAGATTTGAAAATTTCGAAAAGTCGTTCACGTGATCAGCTTTGTTAAAAAAACTTAACGTGATTAGCGTGTGGCCTTGTACCCATATGCATGTCATTTAGCGAGGAACTCAAATATTCGACACAAACCTGAAGCATGGATATGTAGTGTGCGTCGCGTCTCTCCCCTTGCTGTCCCATCGCCGCGCTCACTGCCACCATCGACGCCATCGGTCTACGGCTCCTTTCACTTCCTAGTCTAGCTGCTACCACCGCCAGCCATGACCATGCCACCTCATGACTCCACGAAGGGGACGGGGTTTATCGAACGAAGCAGTTGTGTGCGCCTGTGCGGGAGTGAACTTGTCCGTACAAACGAGGTGGGCCAAGTTGGGTTGAACAATTAAAAATGGGCCAAAAAATTTGGCTGACATGGGCCTTCTCTTACCACCCATTGAAATTTGTTGATTTCACGAATTTCATATGAAATTTTGTGAAGTGAAGATGTGTTCAAGAGAAGAGATCAAGTCAAGTGTCATGAGTGGACAAATAACTTGAAATGGAGATGTAGAAATGAAGGTTCCATCGAGTATGGATGGACAAAGCAAGATTACAGACTTGGAGTGAGGATGATCGTCTTCGTCAAGTTCAAGGAGAAAATTGAAGGTGCATCAAATCCGAGATTGTGGTATTGTGGACTAATGATCCAATAAGTTGGGTACGAGGTTGTGTTCCATAGGGGATGCATGAAAGACTCTGGATGTAATTATGTGGAGTGTAAAAAAGTGAATTCCAGTGACCAAGATGGAGATGAATTGATGAACCCCAAGTAGTCAGGACGGAGCTCGAGTGATCAATACCAAGTGACCAAGATGAATTCAAATGATGAACCTCAAGTGGTCAAATTGGTGTTCCATGGTTGAATACCAAGTGATGAAGATGAGCCTCAAGTGGTCAAGATGAAGTTCAGGTGTTGATCTTCAAAGATGAAGACATCAAGTATTCATGGTCATCAGTCCAATGTGTTGATCATCGTCATAAGTTGTCAAGTGTATAGCACAAGTCAAAGATGTTTCTAGGTATGTATTCCTAGTTTTACTCAACTCAAGGCACCGCGGAAGACCAGATAATTCTGTAGTTTTCTGTACTATCATGAGGTTATCGGATGAATAGCTTGAACGAGTGCTCAAAACATTGTATGACTTGCATTTGCCTTAACCCTATTGATCCTAAATTTATATCTTGCATGATTCAGCTTCTTTGATAAGCCGGAGTATCTAGGTTTTGACACCAGAGCATCTGGCCATGGTTGGCTAGAGCCTCAGGGTTGCCAAGTGTTTGCTCTCGGATAACCTTAGACATTGTCTACTCCTTCTAGCCTAGCGCTTCGGACAAAGCTCTGCATGCCTCTAGATAACCCCCAAATATACCCAAATATTTTTAGCCATTAGAAGGTGCATGCTGAAGACACCAAGCCTACAGACCAGAGGCTCCGGGCATGACACTAAAAATTTTGCTTTGAGATTTGGATGACTTGTTTTTATGTGTGGAGTATTTATATTGCCATATGCTAGTCCTTGCATTTCATCTGAGGATAGTCCACATCTTATGTTGAATTTCTTATTGTGCCTTCTTGCTCTAGCAATGCCATTTCTACTTCCTCGAGTACTATTGTTGATACTAACCTTGTATAGAAAATTAAAGAGCTCAAGAATTAAGTCATGTCTTTGAAAGCACCCACTCTTGGCAAGATTTTGGGTGATCAAAGACCCACAAGGTATGAGTAGACTTGGGCTTTGTTTCTGAAGGCAACTCGAAGAAGAAAAGGAAAGGTAAAAGAGAAAGGAGAACATTCATCCTCTTTCATATTGAGTGAGGAGATATGACACTATACCAAGGCGTGTTTAATGAAGAATAAGTGACTTAACTAGAAGGGAAACGATGCTAGTCACAACTAGAAGCATCAAGATCAGAGGCCACAAGCAAAGAGAACTCAATCTAAAACGCCCAATGGTGAATTGGCTCAAGAAAAGAAGATAAAGGGCAATACATGCTACAATTGCAGAGAAAAAGGACATATTGACAAACCATGTCCCAAAGGTATCATTCCTAAACCATCACATGTCAATGATCATTATTCACTTAGAAAAGATAAAATGGCAATGTCTATGGCAAGTCTGGATGGCCATGTTTACTGTGACTAACTACTCAGAACCTAACATTGTTGTGGACCACTGAGCTCAGACTTGATGGATATCCACTAAGAGGGCATCAGAGACATGGCTATATTCATGAAGACAATGTTCTTCGACATAGGCTAAAATCAAGCAAAGTCATGAGGATTAATTGCTATATCATCTCCAATGCTCAAATGTGGTAACTTGTACTTAAATTCATTTAAATTGAAAGTTAATAGCCCATAACATGTTTAGGTTTTGATTCCTAACATGATTAGGTCACATCACACATTATTTAGTTGCTTCTGTAGATTTGAGCTTTAGTTGTCTCTTAATTGAATCTTGTTTGGCTCTTGTAACAAATTAATGCATTATCACATAACGGATGAGTGCTATGTTTTTTATGCTTGAAAAACATGAGAAATGTCGTCTAGCATTGATATTATCAATTATCTAGTCCTTATGTGGTATGTTAAGCTCATATGAGCCCTAATGGTGCAAAGTACCCGTTGATTGATCACTAGTTGATTTTATGTGAAGACTGAGATTATAGGTGCTGCTAGCTCTATTTATCTCAGTATTTTATTCGTGACAACACTTGATTCGAGATATTCCAATTACAGATATGCGTTTTGTTCACAACTAGTTAAATTATTGAGAATTCCCTTTCTAAGCATAATGTTTAATTCTAAACACTCATCCTATGCTTTACCTGTTGGAAATATGCCCTAGAGACAATAATAAATTGTTATTATCATATTTCTTGTTCATGATAAATGTTTATACTCCATGCTATAATTGTATTAACCGGAAACATAATACATGTGTGGTTTTATAAACAACACCGTGTCCCTAGCAATGCCTCTATCTGGCTAGCTCGTTGATTAAATGATGGTTAAGGTTTCCTAATCATGGACATGTGATGTCGGTTAATAACGGGGTCATGTCATTAGGAGAATGACATGATGGACAGACCCAAATTAAGTTAGGCAATTCGATCACGTCACAAAGTTCATATTGCATAGCTTTCCATTGTTAAATGTTCCGATCCTTAGACCATGAGATAATGCCGCTCCCTGGTGCCGGAAGAATGCTTTGGGGGCATCAACCGTCACGCCGTAACAGGGTGATCATAAAGGTGTCTTTCAGGTATTTCGGAAAGTACTTGTTGAGTTGCATGTATCGAGAGTGGGATTTGTCCATCCATGTGACAGAGAGATATACTCTGGGCCCACTCGGTAGAGCACATTCTGTATCGCTTGCAAGCACGTGACTAAAGAGTTGGTCACAGAGGATGTGGCATTACGGAACGAGTAAAGAGTACTTGCCGGTAACGAGATTGAACTAGGTATGGTGATACCGACGATCGAATCTCGGGCAAGTAAAATATCGCGAGACAAAGGGAATGGAATATTCGACATCGTGGTTCAAACCGATAAAGATCTTCGTTGAATATGTGGGAGTCATTATGGACATCCAGGTCCCGCTATTGATTATTGATCGGAGAGGTGTCTCGATCATGTCCACATATTCCCGAACCCGTAGGGTCACACACTTAAGGTTCGTTGACGCTAGGGTATAAAATGAGATATTAATATGGTGAGACCGAAATTTTGTTCGGAGTCTCGGATGGGATCCAAGACGTCACGAGGAGCTCCGGAATGGTCCGGAGATAAAGATTCATATATGGGAAAGTATTTTTAGGGTTCCGGAAAAGTTCGGGATTTTTCCGGTATCGTACCGGGAAGGTTTTAGAAGGTTCCGGGGGTCCCCGGGTGGGGCCCACTTATCCCGGAGGGGTCCACATGGACCAAGGGTACTGCATGAACAGTACACACGTGAATAGTGTCGTGTGAACAGTAACCCCCCAAGGGATAAGATCAAATCCCTTAAAAATAGGAGATAAGATCGAAAGGGGAGGCTTTACTTGGGGGAGGGTACTGTTCACGCGCGTACTGTTCACGCGTGTACTGTTCACGGGTACTATTCCTCCTCCTCCAAGTTTCCTCCTCTATATAAAGGAGGGGAGGAGCAGCCCTCCGGAGAGATCTATCCCAGCCGCCGCCTCCCTCTCTCCCATCTCCTCTCTCTCGTGCGCAGCGCTTGGCGAAGCCCTGTTCGCGGAGAAACCCCACCACCTCCACCACCATGCCGTCGTGCTACCGGAGTTGATCTCATCTACCTCATCTCCCGCCTTGCTGGATCAAGAAGGAGGTGACGTCTTCGAGCCGTACGTGTGCACATCTCGGAGGTGCTGCTCGTTGCGGTGCTTGATCGGATTGGAACAGGAGAAGATCCCTCTCGTGGCTGGGAGGTATAACCTAGCTGCGGGAGGCTGCGGGCTTCATCGACAACGGTCAAATTCTCCGCTGCGTTGACGTGTTCGTCGAGGGTATGTAGATATGATCTGTCTCTCGTTGCAAGCTTCTTCTAGATTGGATCTTGGTTTTCTAGATTGGATCTAGGTTTTCGTTTGCATCTCGTAGGAAAATTTTTGTTTTCTATGCTACGAATCCCATCAGTGGTATCAGAGCTAGATCTATGCGTAGATGCTTTGTACGAGTAGAACACAATTGGATTGTGGGCGTTGATTCTCTTGTTGCTACCTCTTTTCGTGCACTTTGGATCTTGCGGGATAGTAAGATGAAGCGGCCCCGGACCAACTTTACATGTCCTCGCACATGAGACCGGTTCTGCGATCAACATGCAACTTGTATTGCATAAGCAGCTAGCGGGTGTCTGTCTCTCTTGCTATAGTGAGATCTAAATTGCAACGGGAGGCTTGAAGAAGTTAATAGCAATACTTGAATCCACGTTGTGGCTTTGCGTAGGTAAAAAACGGTTCTTGTATGCAGCCCCTAGAAGCCACGTAAAACTTGCAAACAATAAGTAGAGGCGTCTAACTTGTTTTTGCAGGGGCATGTGATGTGGTATAGCCAAAGATGTGATGTGATATATGTGATGTATGAGATGATCATGTTTTGTAATATTTCACGGCTTGCATGTCGATGAATACGGCAACTGGCAGGAGCCATATGGTTGTCTTTAATATTTTTGTATGACCTGCGTGTCAACTCCAAACGCCATGTAATTGCATTACTTTATCGCTATGGTTAGCAATAGTTGTAGTTACAACGCGTGGTGGTGACAATCATGTGCGGCGCCCAAGGACCTAGGCGCCATGCTGGTGGTGATGGAGATCATGCCGGTGCTTTAGAGATGGAGATCAAAGGCACAAGAAGAAAAAGGCTATACCATGTCACATTATCTATGCATGTGATGTTTATCCTTTTTATGCTTCTTATTTTGCTTGTATGACGACGGTAGCATTATAAGATGATCCCTCACAAAGTAATATCATGTTCGTGTTCTCCCTTAGTATGCACCGTCGTGAAAGTTCGCCGTTTCGAAGCACCACGTGATGATCGGGTGTGATAGACTCTACGTTCACATACGACGGGTGTCTCGACGAGCTTAGCATGTACAGACATGACCTCGGAGCACATGCAGAATACTGGGGTTGTCTTGACGAGCCTAGCATGTACAGACATGGCCTCGGAACACAGCGAACCGAAAGGTTAAACATGAGTCATATGGACAATATGATCAACATGTTGATGTTCACCATTGAAACTACAGCATCTCACGTGATGATCGGACTTGGTGTAGTGGATTTGGATCATGTACCACTAAAACACTATGAGGGATGTTGAATTTAGTGGGAGTTTATTATCATGAACAACTAATCAAAGTGAATTTGCATAGTTCGTAGTAGTCATTGGCATCCGTTATCTACCTTACACTTAGCTTGTTAATTGAGATAGAAAAACTGAATTGATCTGGTAGTAATGATACGGAATGGTACCATATTAGTGCCAAGTAAGATAAAGTCCTATTGCAAACTTTCGGTAACCTGACCTAGCTCCATGTGATTTAATAAGTTGTATTAATCCAAGAGCAATGATTCCAATTTAGTGTCTAAAGTCATGTTTGTCTCCGTGAAACTTGATCTACAAAATTGTTTTGAGAATTGAGGAGATTATGAGATAATCTAGGAGCTGAAAAGATTGTTTTCAGAAGTGAGCAAGGAGTAACAGATATGTGATATCTAAAACCTTGTTTTGCTGCAAGATGACTGAGTATAATATAGTGAGAAAGCGTGTGCTCATATTGTATGAGTATATGCAAAGATTGAAGACGCTAGGCGTCTTGATTTCTAAATAGTTTGGCACTGAAATTATTCTCGCATACTTCCCTACGAGCTATAGTAGCTTCATCATAAAATGTTATGATGGGATGGATAAAGTGTATGGGTAATTTATTTACCATACTTAAAGATATCTAAAAGTGGAATCCGAAAGAACGCCAATCATGTGATGATGGTGATCAATTTCAAAGTGCAAGTCTAAGGGTGCTAGTGCTTGACTAAATCCTAAGACTATGTGCCATGTGACTGGTGCCATTGTTGATGTTGATAGATTCTTCTAAAAGGAGAGGGGACGCTGAAAGAGGAACTGAAAAATATTTGGCAGGAAAGAAAAGACTGGAAAAGTCCAGCTCAGGTATATAGATGATATACATGTTGTTGATGTATTCTTTGCTAGTAAACAATGTAATTCTTGGTATGTGATACTAGATCGGTTGGTATGAGTGCCATACAATGCAACACGATACAAGAACTACAATGGCCTAAAAGACTAGCAAAAGATGTGGTAGTGATGCACATTGGGAACTAAATAAAAGGTGTATTATGTTCACTGTCGGCATCCTTTCGAGCCTTTGAGATTGATTATAAGTGCTTGTATTGTTATTGTTTCGCTTTATGAGAACAATGGTTGTTCACATTATGGCCATGTGCTCCATATGCGAGTGGGTGCCATTACATCTTGATGTAATACCAACCTCCATAACACTGACGCTAAACGCGCGAGGACTAATGAGTTGAATTTCACTTATTGTGACTACCTGTGTTAAGTCGTATGTGAGAAAGAGCATGCATGAAGAAAACTCCATGTGTGATGGATGTTTTGGAGTCATGTGATTTTAACTCATTTGACACTTGCAATCTTGTCTGAAAGGAGATGACTACTAAAACTCCGTTTATAGGCCAAAGTGCAACGGCCGCACTAACTTTTGAAATTATATACATAATGTGCTATGAAGTACGATATGATGTAGCGTGTATGGTGAACGGTCACGGATTCACATCTGTACTTCGATATACTCTTCACCGATGATTTGAACAGTGGATACATATAGGGATATATCCTATTTGTATGAGAAAGGAAGGATGTGAATATTTGAAAGGTTCAAAATTCAGCGTGATAGTAGAAAAGTCATCGTAACGAGAAAATCAAATGTCTATGCTTGGGTTGTCGAGGAGAATATTTGAGTACAACGTTTAGCGACACATCTGAGAAGAGTTATGTGAATCTGTTCCACAACTGCGCATCCCGGACGCTATAGAGTGATGGCGTGTCCGAGAGATGTAATCAAACCTGTTAGACATGGTTAGATCGATGATGTAATTAATAAAAACTGCCGTTAGATTTTTTGTGGATTATGCTTTAGAGACTACCGCTTTTCCACTGATAGAGTGCATCATATCCGTTGACAATGATCACCTATGAGTTATGGCATGGCAGTGTAGGAACCCCATGCTCTTTCTTAAATGTGGTATGCCTAGCATATGTACACGTTTACAAACCCTCCACACACTGTGAACAAACCAACACTTCTTCCACTTCACCACTGCCACAACTCTTTTTGTCCCTCTCCGTCCACATAGCACTGAGACAAACCCGTGTTTTTCACAAACAAAAGTCGTTTGGATTTTCACTTTGGAGAAAGAGGGGAAGGGAAGAGGAAAAGAGGTTTCTTCGGAAAAAAAAAGATTAAAGCAACAAAAAGTGACTGCACGGAGTGGGACTCGGGTATCTAGAACTCTGGTTGTATTGCGTAGATTGGGTCTCTATGTGCCGAGCTAGTGGAACCGGAGGAGACGACAAGTCGTGCGTAACGCCACTGGCCAATGATTTTCGATGGGAGGGCGAAAATGAACAGAATATAACAAATGAAATTCACAGGAACTATTCTATGTGTCGGTCATGTTGTCGGGCAGAGTAGTTAGCGGCCGTAACTAAACCGTCTAACATTTTAACTCTATTATTCTGCTAGTGCTACCGCAACCCACCTGGGGGAAGAGTTATTTTTGTTTCTTGGAGAGGGCTTCCCACGTTTTCTCCTGTATTGATGTGGATATTCGACTGTCCTGTGTTGCTTGCTGAAATTTTGGGACGTAGCGAAAAGCCCACACCCATCACTGTGGTTGTTGTTTTTAGGAAAGGAAGGAGAGAGAACTATGTGTTTTCTTGGGTGTTGTCGAGATAGATTTTTTTTGGTTAGAGGATTGGGTTAACAATTGCAGTCTTTACCTGTCTGAAAGGTGGGAATGAGGCAGCTGGTCCCATTTTTTCAACCTGTGTAAAATTGAAGGAATGATATCCATCTGAAAAAAGAGTGTATCTTTTATAGTTTCTTTTGAAGGTCCGTTCCCTGCTGCTGCCGGCTCCGGCTTCGCCCCCCGCCCGCCCGATCCCCGCGCCCGCATCGTGCCCCTGTTCGCTTATGAAACGAAAATCCTGCCCGGCCCGCACTAGGTTTTGTTTTTTTTATTAAATCTCTTTTTTTTTTTTTTTTTCTCTTATGTGGATTCCTATTTCTATATTAAATATACAAAACTTCTAAACTAGTCATAGACTTTATATACTCTCTTTTCCTCTGCTACGTTAAAACCAAGCTGGTTATTTTGATGTTGAGGTCTTCTTTCTCCCGCCGCTTCGATAGTCGCTTCTCAATATGGTTGGCGGAATAGTGTGGTTTTCGGAGGGAACCCGTAGATCAATAAATTACGAAAGCTATAATGCAGACTACCTACCATTTTGCATCTACGTGAGTCATTGAAAGGAAAAATTTGAATTTTGGTTTGTATGTGAAGTATTGTGTGCTAGCCTAACCAGGCCAATATGTGTAATGTTATATAGATTAATTTTGTATGAATTTGATCTCGAATTTTGTTTGGTTGTAATATGCCTTTGTGTGTCTTTTTCTGCCGGTGTATAGTTTATTTGTTGCGTTATTTTGTTATGTTTGACAATACACCCCCCATACGCCTCGATTGTTCTGTCATACTCCAAAAACACACCGTTTGTCATGCGAGGTGCGCGGGCCTGGTAGCCTTGTATTTTTTCTGTTGGCCAACCCTTTTTTTTTTTCCTTTACAAGGGAGGGCGGGGGTAAAGCGGGGGGAATGCGAGAGCAAATTGATTGGGGCCCTCCCCCGCGCTCCTAGACTCCCGCTCCGTGTCCTTGTTTTATCAAGATGTAATTAACCCCTGATAAGTGCGCTCGTAATCCATACAGGTTACTTGAAAACGTCTGGGCCCTTTGCAAAATCTGAGCAATTGCATGCTACTGGCTGTTTTTGAGCTACGTGGAGTGAAGAACAGAACCACATACACATCATCTCTGAGTCGACTGTAACGCCCCAGTTCGTAAAAAAACAAAAAATTTCTCAATGCTCACAAAAAGTAGGGGCATAGTAAATCAGGCCTAAAAAATAAAAAAATAAAACAAAAAAGAGGTAACAAAGGACCTCCAATGACAGAGCCCAAAAATCTCAACTCACAACAAATTTTGTTTAATTAAAACACACCAAACTGACTTATTTTACTTCTATAGAATAAAGCTACAAAAAATCACCGTAGACAATTAAAATATAGAAGAATTAAAGTGAAGAAAAAATAAAAATAAATAAAAAAGATAAAAAATAAAACAAAAGCGTTAAAAAAATAGGATGAAGATAGTGAAAGCAGAACACACGCGCAGCCCTACACGTGTGGTTCGAATCCCCTTCCACCTATCCATCTTCCTTTCTGCGAGTCGGGGCCACGTACCGGCGGGGGGGGCCAGACCAAAAGTAAAAAGAAAATCCCTCAAGAAACAAAATAAAGATCAAAGAATAAATTGCAAAGTGGTTTAGAAGATGCCGGCTTTAATTCGGCGCGCAGTCGTCTGAGGTACCGGCGGACGGGGTGGGGGAATGATCGTTTTTGAGTTTTTTTCTGGTAGGGTGGTTCTTGGTTTTTCTGGTGGTAGGTGGGAGCGCGGTTCTGTCTTTGTTTTTTTTTTTTGTTTATATTTTTTCTTTACGCTGTAACTGCATTACACTCTGAAATTATATTACAAATAAATTATAAAATAGACGTGACACATCCCTCCCACGAATTTTTTTTTTTTAATTGTGCCTTTTATTTTATTTTTTTTTTTTTAAAGATAAAGGGTTCGTACTTGGTAAGGTGCTCGTCTCGGCCGCACCAACAAAGTTCCTTCTTTACCGCGTTTCGTACGACCTAACCTATAATAAAGGCGTGCTTACCTAGCGTTTTGGTGGCTATCAACTTGGTTCTTTTATTTTTTTGACCTTTGATATCTGGGCACTTCGTTCTGTCCCCGCATTGTCTTTGATATAACCTCGGGTCAACTACTCGTTGGATCTGTCTTCGCGGTCAACGTTAAACTACACTTTCCAACCGCGGATACTTTCGTTATACTCTTTAGGAGCAAATCCCACTGCACAAAATATATCTTTACTTGTTCACATTAAGAGATATTGATCATGGCTGCCGGGGCAGTTGGATACTATGTCGCAGATCATGATTTATTGAGTTCAACTTCAAAAAATGAAGGTTTCTTCCCCGCTCTCTCAAGCAGGGGCCCCAAGCAGACTAACCGGTAGGCGAGGCCTGAGCACACCAGGGGCAGCGGAGGGGAGATGTTTGCATTGTGTTGATGTATCGTGAGATTTATAACAACCCCAAGGGGTTTTCCGTTTTTTTTTTTCCTTTTTTGCTTCGCATCCTGAGGGAATGCTCTTTAAGTATAAAAAGGGTATTCGGCAAACTTCAGCGTTTCATTTGCTAGGACTGTGTTCTGAAGGCAAAGCAATTCACGGACAATTGCTGAGGAAATTTTTCACTTGAAATGAAATTGTTTCAAAAAAAAAGAGTTTTTGGCTTTCATCCTAGGGCGCGGCCGGGGGGTTCCTCGGAGAACGGTGAAGAAGTCACGAATGAATTTTGCTTCGTTATAATTTACAAGAGAAAGATAATAATATGAAAGTAAGTTCGACGTTTTGTGGGACGCTAAGACGTATTTTCTAGAAATACTTTATCGTAGACGACATATAGTTGCCTATTGGAACTTATGTGTCGTTTTCTTGTGATTCCAGTCGAGATTTCATTAAATGAGATTTTGATGTTAAAAGACTAGGCTCTCCCCGAAAACAGGACCATATTGGGCATCATCAAATCTATGGAGGGAGATCGATTGAGGGCACAGGCACACGACCCGCCGATGAATGGTGAGTAATCCAAAGGGCTATAGATAGATGAGATATTGAGTTGGTTGGTTCAGTACTTTATGGATGGAAACGCCATCAAGAATAAAGGGTTCTTGTCGCATGGAAGAGCGTGGATTTGTTGATGCAAGACTCAGTCCTCAGCTTCCGCACGGGACGAGGGTTGATGCAAAAAAAAGACAAAAGACAGGAATAATGTGTTTTTACAAACACTTGATGAGCTAAACGCATCATGAGCATTTTTTTGTAATCATGTACGCCATGCTATGCACACAAACCAGATATGTCGTATGCTCTGAGTGTTACGGGCATATACCAGAATGATCACATGTTGATCTTTGAACAATACTATGAATATCCTTAAGTACTTTGGAAGAACTAAGGATATGTTTTGTATGCAGAGGTGACAAACGGTCCATTGTAAGGTGTTACATCGGTGCTAGTTTTGTTACAGATACAAACAATTTATCTCAATTAGGCTATGTGTTTAATAAAAGGTGGCACAATGGGCTGGAAGGAGGTTCCATGCTGGATTTGGATGAATTCCAAAGTTAAACATTTTGATGGATTCCACAAACGAAGGCTGAGTATATCGTTGTTTTAACAACGACAAAGGAGGATGTTTGAGTCAACAAGTTCGTTATCGAACTTGGTGTAGTTCCAAGTGAGCCAGTACTATGAAGCTCTATTGTGCGACAATGGTGGCAACATAATTCAGGACGAGGAATTAAGGTCCCACCAAGTGACCAAACATATACAATGCCAACTCATTCGAGAATGAGTGATGCGTGGAGACGCAAAAGATTTGCAAATACATGGACCTGAACATGTCAGATCCATTGATAAAGTTTACCACATGCAAAGCATATGAATAACACCGGAATGCCATAGGTGTTAAGTGCTTACTTATTGACTAGATTATTGACTCTAGTGCAAGTGGGAGACTGTTGGAAATATGCCCTAGAGACAATAATAAATTGTTATTATCATATTTCTTGTTCATGATAAATGTTTATACTCCATGCTATAATTGTATTAACCGGAAACATAATACATGTGTGGTTTTATAAACAACACCGTGTCCCTAGCAATGCCTCTATCTGGCTAGCTCGTTGATTAAATGATGGTTAAGGTTTCCTAATCATGGACATGTGATGTCGGTTAATAACGGGGTCATGTCATTAGGAGAATGACATGATGGACAGACCCAAATTAAGTTAGGCAATTCGATCACGTCACAAAGTTCATATTGCATAGCTTTCCATTGTTAAATGTTCCGATCCTTAGACCATGAGATAATGCCGCTCCCTGGTGCCGGAAGAATGCTTTGGGGGCATCAACCGTCACGCCGTAACAGGGTGATCATAAAGGTGTCTTTCAGGTATTTCGGAAAGTACTTGTTGAGTTGCATGTATCGAGAGTGGGATTTGTCCATCCATGTGACAGAGAGATATACTCTGGGCCCACTCGGTAGAGCACATTCTGTATCGCTTGCAAGCACGTGACTAAAGAGTTGGTCACAGAGGATGTGGCATTACGGAACGAGTAAAGAGTACTTGCCGGTAACGAGATTGAACTAGGTATGGTGATACCGACGATCGAATCTCGGGCAAGTAAAATATCGCGAGACAAAGGGAATGGAATATTCGACATCGTGGTTCAAACCGATAAAGATCTTCGTTGAATACGTGAGAGTCATTATGGACATCCAGGTCCCGCTATTGATTATTGATCGGAGAGGTGTCTCGATCATGTCCACATATTCCCGAACCCGTAGGGTCACACACTTAAGGTTCGTTGACGCTAGGGTATAAAATGAGATATTAATATGGTGAGACCGAAATTTTGTTCGGAGTCTCGGATGGGATCCAGGACGTCACGAGGAGCTCCGGAATGGTCCGGAGATAAAGATTCATATATGGGAAAGTATTTTTAGGGTTCCGGAAAAGTTCGGGATTTTTCCGGTATCGTACCGGGAAGGTTTTAGAAGGTTCCGGGGGTCCCCGGGTGGGGCCCACTTATCCCGGAGGGGTCCACATGGACCAAGGGTACTACATGAACAGTACACACGTGAATAGTGTCGCGTGAACAGTAACCCCCCAAGGGATAAGATCAAATCCCTTAAAAATAGGAGATAAGATCGAAAGGGGAGGCTTTACTTGGAGGTGGGTACTGTTCACGCGCGTACTGTTCACGCGTGTACTGTTCACGGGTACTATTCCTCCTCCTCCAAGTTTCCTCCTCTATATAAAGGAGGGGAGGGGCAGCCCTCCGGAGAGATCTATCCCAGCCGCCGCCTCCCTCTCTCCCATCTCCTCTCTCTCGTGCGCAGCGCTTGGCGAAGCCCTGTCCGCGGAGAAACCCCACCACCTCCACCACCATGCCGTCGTGCTACCGGAGTTGATCTCATCTACCTCATGTCCCGCCTTGCTGGATCAAGAAGGAGGTGACGTCTTCGAGCCGTACGTGTGCACATCTCGGAGGTGCCGCTCGTTGCGGTGCTTGATCGGATTGGAACAGGAGAAGATCCCTCTCGCGGCTGGGAGGTATAACCTAGCTGCGGGAGGCTGCGGGCTTCATCGACAACGGTCAAATTCTCCGCTGCGTTGACGTGTTCGTCGAGGGTATGTAGATATGATCTGTCTCTCGTTGCAAGCTTCTTCTAGATTGGATCTTGGTTTTCTAGATTGGATCTAGGTTTTCGTTTGCATCTCGTAGGAAAATTTTTGTTTTCTATGCTACGAATCCCATCATTACCAGTTCAAATTGATATAGATCTCCATAAGGCCTCATAGTCTCAGGGCAAATACTCAATGTTTGAGGTAGTCCTCATGGTTGCAATCATAGTTACAGGACGGTGAACACCTGATGTATAACCGATATGTGAACGGAAGATTATTTGTTAGGTTAGTCGCACAACAAGATAACTTATAAGGACAGGGATAGCAACACCTATTAGACTAGCCTTTAGGTGGAATGAACCTAAGACCTTTTATATAAACATGTTTTGCTGTGTATTTGAGCTTCTTGGTATAGTGGCCTAACAACCTGAGCCGGGACGCTAGCTCGGGATTGCTTAACAACTAGTTATATGGTTTTAGCTCCGAAAGTCCTTGGTAACAAAACACCTACTGCCTAATGCTATATTTTCGTGTAGTGTCAATTTACTTCCTTGGGGTTAAGTAACACTTGTAAACGAACAAATACGGAGGGTTGAAGAGTGCAAGGCTAGAAATCTCGAGTCAAAGGAAGGGTCCCCCCCTCTGTCCGGAGAGAGAGAGAGAGAGAGATGACGTTTGCACAGTGCAACACATAACATAAACAGGTAGCTAGCTGCCAGCTGCGTGCTGGTCCGTGGTCCATGCATGCATGAATGAGTGATTCCCACAGGACTTAGGAGAGACAAAAGGATGACAGGGAGAGAAGATAGGGAACAGTGAAGGGCGCCGGGCCTCCCATCCTTTTAGGGCTCGAATCATAACGCCATGATGCGCGCTGCCCCATATATCCCCATACATATTTACAGCATCAATCATCTCTTGCATGTATGGTTCTTCTATTTTAAAAGATACAAACCGAGTGTTTCATGCACGTACATCGGCTTAAGTAGCCAAGCTTGTTTCCAGGTAACAGCTATAAGCTTCAAATTAAGCAGAAACCATTCGAAGTCTATTGCAAAGTTGTCTAAAATTATAAGTGATATGTCACTTTTATTTGAACAGTTAGATCACGATGTAGTAGTGGTTCAGATGTCCTACCGCTGTCATGTATAACCCTCCACTCGACTCCTCACCTCAATATCCTCAGCCTCCTCCCCATGCCCTTATCACGTGCCACGTGCCATTGCCCTGGCCTTGCCAGCGCCACAGTCCGGCGCTGATTCTCCTCCCCCGGACGAGCCCTTCTCTGCCTGCCTTCTTCCTCCTCCGCGCGCCTCCATTTGTCCCCGCTTTCTCCCCCGTCTGCAGCGGCTAGCAACACCGGTTCCACGTCTACCGCTCCCACCTCCTAACCTCAGCGCCTCGCCAACGTCTCCTAACTCTTCCTCATTGATCTGTCCTCCGACGCCAGCCCACCGGTCGCCGGCGTGTGCTACCGTGCCACCCACCCCTGAACTCTAACCTCAGCGAGATTAGGCACCGTCGAAGAAGAAGTAGGGGATGGAATAGAAGGAGAGAAGAAAAATCGACAGTGAGTACATAAGTTTCATTTGCCGGAAGAATGGCAAACGCGACACTATCTTTTTGATCTGATGGCACAACGCAGAACAAATTAAGTACCTCTTGTGTAAATTAAGGAGGTCCATAAAAGGCTGTAAACTAAGATGATGTGTCCTATAGGATTTTCTTCCCGACCATATCCTCCCTGTAGCCTGTGCAATTAATCGATCTGATCTCAGGCAACATATATGTACCAACCTAGCTAGCAAGCCTCTGCAGTTTGTACGTGGTCCTAGCGCAAGTGGCCCTCTCTCCCGGCCAGCTGCTGCTGCTTCCTTACAGGAACATCTCATCTCATCTCATCTCATGAACAAAGAACATCTCATCTCATCTCATGAACAAACAAGCGTGTACGTCCCATCCATGCAAGCTGTCCTACGTACGTCCTGCAGGTCTGTAACAGGCGGTTTGTTAGGAGCCTTCCAGAGAGGTAGTATTTGTTTTGTGTAACTCAGACTCGCACTCGCTAGCTACGTACCTAGATTCAGGCGTGTGCTGCAACAGTACTTCGTACTTCATAGTTCATAGACTATATCGATCATAAAAAAGTTTGTTTAACTCCATGTTGATTTAGTACATGTGAAGGCGTGATTTCACCCTAAGAGTAGGTTGTAACTGATACGCTGCCGACAAATTACGAGAGCATGATTTCACCCCTTTGGTTGCACCTGATACGTTGCGAACAAATAAAGATTACAATTGCCAGCTTGTTATATCTTCCAAAAAACTGCGTGTTGATAATATAGGAATGCATCAGGGGCGTAACGTTCATGTGGTCATTGGCATGGAACTCAACGGCGACGAAGATGTGTCACGGGGAGACAAGCTGGCACTGTGTCTCACAAGGGACGGCAGCATGATGGAGATGGGGCTCTGCATGCACCGCCACTGCACTGCAGCAATAGCACAGAGATCAGCAGTAACACACTAAAGCACGTACATCGGCACAGCGCCAAAACTGTTCAAAGTTGAAAGAGGAAAGTTGCATCAAAATATCATGGACAGATCTCTCTCCATCTCTCGTCTCTAGTGCCTCTGCGCCTGTGCCCTGTGGACGTATGCATGCATGCATCCAAGCGTATGCATCTAGCTGGTACTATACCCATCGACCAACGCATGCATGTACGTTCCTGTATACGCATATATGCGCTGTTCGATGCTAATCTCACCTCTCTCTTCTTCTCTCTCTTTCAAGCTCGTAGATCATGGCCGGCCTGCCTGCGGTCCACCTGGACGATGGTGATGTGATCCTGCGCTACATATTCTTTTGGTACATTCCCATGTATTGGTAGTTGCGAAAACGTAGGATCCAATGCGTTCCACTATCGCCCGGCTGGGTGGACGGCGACGTGATCCACCGTCCGGGACTCTCGTAGGTACCTACCCCGGATCTCTGAAGTCGAGTTGGCCTCTAGTCGAGGTCAAACCGTAAAATATGGGTGCTATTTAGAGGCGTTTCTAATGGGTGGTCAACCGCGTCCGGGGCTCCGCGTCGATTCTGACTGCAGTTGGAGGCTCGCACCTCCGCGTGTGATCTTCATCCTCCTTTAGGGTATACGGAGATTTATTATCGTCTCTTCTCTCCCGCTGCCATCTCTTGTCCTGTTATTTTTTTCCACCTCTGTCTTTGACGATGACATTGTTAATGATAACAAAGACCGGCTTTAATTTTTATTTATTTTAAAAGTTAACTTTCAGTTTTAACACCAACTTCTGAAAAGTCTGATCTTTAAAAACATTTGGATGAGTGTTTACAAATTTTATACAAATTTTAATAAATCTGAGACCCCAATTTTCACTAATAAAATACCAACTTTTCATTCATACACTTATAGCTTTCCACTAATACAATATAAGAATTTCAATTCAACGAAAAGCCGAGCTTTCAATAGCCAAAAACACAACCATAAATTTCTACAAAGAAGACCAGGAAATTGGGGGAAAATAGGATGAAGAAAAACAAATCTAGCTCTTGTCCTCTCTTGTCTCCTCCTTCCCCGCAAGCGTCCGTGGAGTGCTAGGGCAGCGATGGTGAAAGTCATGACAACATGGAGCGCAATGGCGACCCCAACTTTACGGAGACGACGGTGCGATGGTGACACGGTTTGAAGAATAAGGGAGAGAGGGAAAGATAGTGACCACACCGATGATTAAGCATAAAAAGGAGTAATTTCAGCTATTTACTTACATTAACTGGATGGTTAATCAACTCATTAACGATTTTGTGCCTCTCAATGAGGCTGCATTTTTCTAGGTTTTGCTGTTCTTCTTTCGCTGCATCCTACCACCATCGCCTCTTATGGCGGTATGTAGCGTCTTTAGCTATCCACTCAAAGTAACGAAAAGAAGATAGTTATGGCCGTGGTTCATTCAGCGGACACATGGGAATTGTTAACCAATTAACATTAACTGAATATTAGTGTCATCAAACAACACCTTTTTCTAAGGGCCGTGAAACAACACTGATCCCACTGGATATGATCTGATCTCCGACATTTCATCACGGGACTGCAATTTGTGAACTCGAGAATAAGGATATGCTTGATTCCCTAATTTATAAGATAGAAACTTCACATAAATCAGTTCATGCGAAACAGTAAAACATTCTAGCGCTTCAGTCCGATGCAAAGTTGGAAGCCACTATTCGACTCGACTCGACTCACAATCCATCACTCATGTTCTCTCGAACTGACCCCAAGGCCAGCCGGCCGGCCTGCATGTCAGACCCGAGCTTGTAGTGCTGTCCTTGTCTGTGGGCCCTCGCTGAGATTCTCTGTTCAAAATACCCCCTGTTTCGAGTTCTTGTGTTCTTTTACTCATATTTTAGTTGCTATATTTTCCCGCTCTTGTATATTTGCAAACAGAAAACGGTTCTGCTGTCTAAAATACTATTGTCCTGGCGAACCAATGGTACAAAATAGGTAGACAGTATGGACTAGGGAGTGTATCACATAGGAATACGTCTATAAATACAAAATATTGAAAGTATTGTAGATGGTCTAAAATTTTCTATCAATTTGGATAATTTTAAGCAAATATTCGATAGAAGAATAAAACCACAAACATGGAAATATTTTCTGAAGAACACAACTGAAACTAAACCACTATAATATCTCCTTCAACGTGCGGGTTTGTGCGTTTCCTCTCTTTCCATTTTCTTCTTGTCCTTAAAAACAATAAACTAACACCTGTCATGTAGCCCTAACTATAGTGAGGAACCAGAACTATCTTGCGTGCATAGTTGGCAATTGATATAAGAGCTAGCCTCGCTACCAAGCTGGCATGTCTAGGAAGCTTGGACTGGTCCATGATCTATGGGCCATCAAATTTGGGATAATTTCCTGGATCCACCTAGCAAATTAACATTCTCTAAAAAAATAGCACGGCCAAAAAAATTTAAAATTTTGTTCTGTTTAAACATAAATGATATATATACCCACTACTATTTAGCAAGAGTTACTGGTGTTTGATAATCAATTTCTGTATACTCTTGCTGTTCTTTATTCATTTAATGCAAGTCAGACATTTCAGTTGGCAATCTAGATATCTGTATTAAAATCTGTGGTAAGAAACCTTAAAAAAACGATGCACATTTGTACAAATTTATATATGTTCTGTTGTGATTTTCTGTATATGTGTTGTTGTCCTGCTAATTACTCTTTATCACAAAAACGTGACGTTTTAAATATTAACACGGTCTTCAAAATGTAACTTTGACCACTAATTTCTATTTTAATATATGTACAAAACCAAATAAATTTATAATATTATGAAAATACTTTTCGAGAGAAATCTATACGTATGATTTTCAAGTACCCAATCTAAATAGGGTCGTTAATTCAAGAACAAATGATATATATGTAGGCTTATACCGAGTGTAGTGCATGTGCTTGTGCTATTTAATTCTTGGCATGTCCAAAGAATAACTATACTTTGTCTAATTCTTTGATATTGCCTTTTGTGTTAGTTATTCTACTATCAGATTTTTAAATTGAGAATAACATATTACTATGCTTTATCATAGTCTATTTCATCTTTTATTTTGCCTGGTTGCTTAACTGATAAGAAAAAAATTCCATATTTTATTCTTAGTCTATACCTATGATGGATATTTCCTGATAGGGGCATATATATGTATTAATATATATATGTATATATATATATATACATACATACATATATATGCTCTGTGATGATCTAGTGCATATTATTTATGTCTAAACTGAGAGCACCTCCTCTCTTTTCTAAATGTTTTTCTATTCTAGGCTTACTTTGCTAGGTTTATACCTTGGATGGGCACTTCTATGGATAGCTAGGCATTGAGCTTGGGCTTCTATTCCCTTCTAGATCCTAGTACTTGGCCTCCTCCTCCTAGCTCCTGTTCTTGCATTCTCTTCCTAGCTCCCTGTGACATTGATCTTCTTCTCCTAGTACTCTCCTTCTCCTACCATTACTTGTATATGTGGTTTGGGTGGTGGTGTGATGTAAAGCAGCACCTATAGTGTTCTATTTATAGCCTCTAAGGGCTGCCTTGCTAAAACTTCGAATTTACAATATTGATACCTATGTGATGAATGTGCTGGTTATGTGGCTTAATGTGGTGATGGCTGTCCTAGTTGCAGCCATATGCCCTCGCTGTTGTTAATGTGAGGGTGATGGTGATCTATTTAAGTAGGTGTTGTCAAAGAGATATTTGTGAAGCTACCAGCAACAGTTTGCCTCCTTTGTTTGAATTTTTATCCATCTATTTTTATTGGTTTTGTTGCCTAAACTAATGCCTTATTGTTGGCAGACTTGGCTAGCTTGATTAAATTTAAATGATTAGCATTTTGGATAGGATTTAGCTGGATTTAAACATGAAGGCTAAACATAAATACCTTAATCATGGTGGGCTATTTATAGAGGTTATTCTAATAATCAAACAGGCTTATGGAGTCCGATTAATTGCCTAATTGTTAACTTTCTTTTTGGAAGCTTGCTGTTAGATATATTGATGATGCCTTAACTTGAATGGGTGCCTTTGAATAACTGAGAATCTGATTTCATTAAGTTCTTGGTGATCTCTCTTGGAACTAAAATCAGTTTTTGGTTTTCTTAAGATTAACTTCCTAAAACAAAATTGCGCCCTGATGGGGCTACATTTTTAACTCTAACCCTGCTCACAATTTTTGTTCAAGTCTTGTGCATGTATAGGTTGGATTGGAACCAAAGAGAAGAAAAAAAAAGAAGAGAAGAAAGATGTGGCTGTGTGTGAAGCTTGTAAATAATCTCTTGTAATATTTTCTATAATTCACGTATGGTAGTTTTGTAATAATACTTGTATTTTAAGTACACTTGGATTAAATATTACTAATATGTGTATGACTATTTGAATATTAATATATTATGGTGAACATTTCTTATATCTTATTCTTTTAATTGTATTATTACATCTGCATGTTCTATTTGGTTATTTATTTAATAATATATCACTCATTCATATTTTTTATAATTCAAATTCAAAAGTTTAAATTTGCCTTAAATTTCATGCATGAATGCAAATGATGCACAATTAATTCTTCTAAACCCCACTGACCCACATTACTAAAACACGGGTTCTCACATTTTACACCCTTATGTTACCCACGTCCTAGTCATTCTCTGGCATGCAATCATTTTCGTACGGTTTGTGTAGGGCATGAGCCAAATGACCTAAATTAGTATCCTCTTCGTGGAAAAAGTGTTCTGATCCATACCCTAAGGTATATAAAAAATAGACTAGAAAAATAAAAACATGGAAATAAAAAACAGAAGTCGAAGGTGCAGTGACTGCATATAAACATTTTTAAAAAGAGTTAAGACCAGACTCCAGAAGCTATTAGAATTCACATTAGAGAAACAAGTCTGGTAAATGGTGGAAGATAAGTCAAACTTGCTGGCTCCAGTAAAAGTTGAAAGAGTAAATGAAGTCCCAAACCCTTTGGAGTAGTTTATGAGCGAAAATTCCCAAATTCCCCTTATGACTACATATCTTCCAGGGCCGAGCCGGCAAAATCAGGGGCCCTGTGCCAAACTGTAAAATGGGGCCTACATCACTAGAAAAATAGAACTATAATAATATATAGGGCTATAGGCCATAATGTCCTACATAGCAATGAGATATATCAAGAATCGTATACCTATTCAACGCTTGGTTGCATAGTCTTTACTTGAACAACATCATTCTTTTAGTGTTCTTTGAAATGAAATCTTCAATGATATCATCATAATCAATCTTCTCCAACACTTCACTCTCAAGTGCTATTGTGGCCAAATCAGTAAGTCTTTGTTGTGTCATTCTAGTACGCATATAGGACTTCAATAGCTTCAATTTAGAAAAGCTTCGTTCTGCTGATGCAATAGTCACATGAATGGTCAACAGAACTCTATATGCAATACTTGCATTGGAAAAACAATCATGCCGCTTTAGAAACTTTAGAATTTCAACAGGTCCCATATTTTCTTTTGGAATGAAATCTTGAAGAAACGTCAACTCCACATACAGTTCATTGGCACCAATGTCAGATTTGCTATTTTTTTAAGGGCAGCCTTAAGATTATCACAAGAAGATTTCAAGCTCTTATTATCCAATGACTGCAATGTTTCGGAAGTAAATAATAAACCAAAAATTTTCTGGTGCCCGACAGCCCGAGGGGCAGCCGCGCAGGCCGCAGGGGGATTAATGGCTGATGGGCTGATGGGCTAAAGTGCTGAACTGCTCAGAAATTTGGGGCCCCTGGAAATTGGAGGCTCTGTTTCGTCGCACGGGCTGCACGCCCATGGGGCCCGGGCCTGATATCTTCATAACTTAATATCTCATTCAATCAAGATATACATAAGAATCTCCTCAAAGAATATCCATAACTCTCACCAAATTTACCATTTCCCCGTGATATTCCTACGTCGCAAACAACGCATGCATGCTTGATTGTTCAATAATTCATAAACATCTGCAAAGGAATTTTCGTGTCTACCATTGGTTGCAGCGATCTTTTGTCTTCTTAAGTAGACCTATCTATTGTTAGCGTTAAGTATGAACATTCTTCTAGGGAAACAAAAAACAACTCTTTCTTTAAATCTCGTATGATGTGTTTTATTGCTGCACGCTGTCCCTGCTGCGCTGTGTTTGGCTAGCTAAGCTGCTGCTGTAGCTGGTGCATGCAGCTGAGCGTACACACCCAAACGCAGGCCTGGCCCCCTTTCCTGCACAGATTCCCCTTCTGCCAAACTGAGGAAAGTTTCCCTTCTCTCTCTCCTCGATGTAATGCACTCCCCCTCCCCACCGCCCCTCTCTCTAGGCAGCTAGATGTACACATGCATCCTGACCACTTTATTCCTCCCTTCCCTAAGACACACAGAGCACAGCCACAGATAAGAACGACACTATCTCACCTTTCCCGCATATCCTCTGTCCTTCCCACTCCTCCCTTGTTACTCTAGCTACAAGCTAGCTGCTACGAGGAAGGAGAGCAAGGGTAGCAACCGCTCTTACTCGTGTGTGCCGAATCAAATCATTTAGTTCCAACATCTCCTCCCATTTTGTACATTTTGCTAGCTTCCTATGTACACTTCCCCTGCTCTAGGCGTTTCTCACTTCTATAGTCTCGTGCTGTTGGATATGTGCAGCCACTCCATGCTCTCGGTGTCTGTTGGAAATACAGGACCGCGCTACCCAAACTTTTCATGTAAACGCGAGATTATGCGTAGCTTCAAATACTAGAACAGGAAACGATTTGGCGCAGCTCAATTTGACATACTTCTTTGCTGCTCATTACACATGTTTATATAGAAACTGATTACAAGCGTTTATATAGAAACTGATTACAAGCAATCACATACGGACTGCACTGCTAACCTACTCTTACTCCGTGTCCAACTCGACACCGCTGCGATGTCCAACACGACACACCTCCGTGGAACAGATTTACAAGCGAACTCAAAAAGGGGAAAGAAAACTATACGCAACAATCAACTTAATCCTAATATTCACCTACCTAATCTAATTGTGACATCTTTCTCACAGTCTTTTAGAAATCCTAGGCTTTATTTTCAACCATCCTAGTCGATGTGCTTGATGAAGCTCTTTCACTGTACCCGTTGTGTCCTGGGTCTCGAGTATGTCTGCTTATAGTCGGCTTCGCTGTTACCGTTGCCATTCTTGATAACATCCTTGCCACCAATATTGCTGCCATCAGCGTCGTTCGCCGCACCTGCCGTGCTTGACATGATCGAGGACATCATAGCCAGCATAGCAACCATTTGTTGTTCGCCGACCAACTTGTCGGTGTGGTACTCGTCATGAGATGCCATGCCCAGTGACTCCGAGCTGTAGCGTTTTGCGATAATGGTAGTCAGACTACTCTCTACTTGCACTTGTGAGCTTAGAGAGGTTCTTGGTCATTGTACATGGCGTCGACATGCTCGGCGAGCCAACCTGGTTTGCTCCCAGTGGTCATGGCATCATTTCATCGTGTGTGACAGCCTCCTACTGCCTCACATGTGACTTGTGTCAATGGCTTTTGCGCTTACTACCTCCAATTGGATCTTGTAAAGTCAATTCTTAGATCTTGTCATGTTCATGAGAAGACTCCCGCTTTGTTCATTGACCCTTAGTCGATCATTGTGCATAATACCTTCATACTGTATTTTACAAACTATCTAAGACTGATGATATTAGAACACAGTCTTGGTACAAAATATACCTTAGGTAGTACTCGTTGTTCTCTATTCTTGCATCGAAGAAGGACTGGTCCTATTTCCTTGATCTCCACGACATATCAATTGCCGAATATGAATTTCCCATAGGCGCTCTCGTCCAACTCGTTTGAACAAGGCTCGCTGCCCTGTCATGTGGTTGCTTGCGCGAGTGTCGACTCTTCAAGTATTCCCCCATCGGTGTATAACTCTGGCACCACCTTATCATTCATAAACATCACACTATGTGACTTATGCACGTACTCGGACATGACTAGGTTGGTCGTCTCTTCTTCTTCATGCAATACTTCTTCATCACATTTGCTTGTGACCAGTTGAACGAGCTCACACACCTCTGCCATGAGGAGAGCTGGTTCTTCATTAGCTAGCTGTTGCACAAGACTAGCCCTTTCCCTTCGAACCGGCTGCTTGCATTCTGTTGCAAAGTTACCACAGTCGTTGCAATTAAAGCACTTTACCTTCGACTTGTCGAAGTTGTGTGGCCTTCTCTCATCAACAAATTGTTCGTCGTCCTCATGACTTCCTCCTTGGAAGCGACCTTGATGATCACCCTGTCTTGTGCTTCTAGACTGATCACTACTTCTGTTCTCTTTTTCAGTCAGGTTCTCCACCGTGATCACGTTAGCATCAGGTATTCACTCTCCTTTGGATCACCAAAGTTGAGACGAATCCACTCATCATGGGCCTTGAACTGTCCAACTAGATCCTCAACAGTAAGTGTTGTGAGGTCGATGCACTGTTCGATTGACATCATGAGCTGGATGTAGCGTGCCGGAGATTTTAGATATGGTTTCGTCGAGACCACGGATGCCACTTACGACTTCAGTGATTCTTGCAGCGAAGTCATCAATCGACTCATCATCCTCCATCCTCAAGCTCTCATAGCTCTTATGTAGAGATTGCAGATTTGCTTCCCGAACACAAGTGTGTCCTTGGTACTGGACTCTGTTAGCATCCCATGCCTCTTTCATCGACTTTTTTTCGGTGAGTTGCTGCATTATGTGGTCTGGTACCCTTTGATAGATTGCTGTCAGAGCCTGTCTGTCCTTGCTCATGAAGCTCTGACTGATTACTCCTAGAAAACAACTCTACTGATCAATCCCCAGATGGCACACCAAGAACGCTCTTGACCATATTTCTTGTGAACAAAATTGACTTGTTGCGGAACCTCAACTCACCAAGCTTGGGGTTGGTATGAGCAATGATCCATTCAAGTAGATGATTTGGGACAGAGAATGGTGAAACCCTAAGAAGGTCTCCAAACCCACTGTTCGCAACAAGAGCTCGCTTCTTTGCATCTAACTTGTTTTTGACAACACCATTAAACTGTTTTGCTGCAAACCGTTGAGTGAAGCAACTACTCTGAGCAGCCATGTTCCCCACTACAATTTAAACAACAAAATTTGAATTAAACAATAGAAAAAATTTGAATTCGTATCAAAAATGACAAATCAAGTAACTTGTCACACCCCGATTTTCTAAAACCTGAAAATTAGGGCCAACAAAAACTTTTTGCGCTAATAATAACACTCTCTTAAATAAACCTAATTAAAAACCTTGTCGTCACTTCGCAACATTAACATCGTCTAATGTAACCCCCGGGTGATCTCCTCCCCTTCTTGACATATGTGCTCAAACTTCCATCGTGTTTATCTTTTCACCAATTTTGCCTAGTATCTCTCGACGCAAGGCAACCTCCGCCCCTTGCGTATTCCCCTTGCGTATGTAGAGATTGCAGATTTGCTCTCATAGCGCATGTTTTTTCACTTATAATCTGGTGTCATCAACTATGGCAATCGTCAAAATATTTCAATGTTCCATATTCTATGCTGAATACTTTAAAAATATAATTTATATTCTAGTCTTTCAGTCATTGTAATTTTGTATCCAAACGTATATATCACTCTTCCCTTTTGTCATTCTCTTCACCTTCCTCTCTCTTCTTTCCCTAGATCAGAGCTTTCTCTCACGTCATTGCCATCGCCTGGAAGAACTCTACCAGTGACGATGTTGCCATCCACGGTATTCTACTACTATAAAAAATGGTATATCAACCAGTTAAAAGTGGCTATCAGAGCCGGTTTTGAGTATCGGTTGTAAGCAAAGGGAGCTAAAAGTATTTTGATATCTCAGCCGGTTTGCCAACCGACTGGCATAATAGCTATCTCAGTCGGTTGATTATATTGAACCGGCTGGAACACTGACTAAAAAAAAAGTGGTCGACCTACAACTTTGGCCCTCCTTGCCGGTAGCCCAAGCCTCACCGTCGGCCATGCCTTCAAGCTCCTGTACCTGATGCCACGGATGGTGGGGAAGAGCACTGGAATTGTTGATGGATTCATTCCTACCGCGGGCGCAATGACATAGCCTCCAATCTCAACATCCTCGGATGCTTCTGTAATGACCCCATTCTTAATACATGAGATCAATGTAGATCATCGTGAACAAAAACGATTTCTTTCACTTACATGCATGCATATAGATAGTTCAAAAATGACTTTGATTAAAAATCCTAACATGAGACCTATTGAAACCAATGTCATGGCTCCAAAAATTTATAAATGTTCTAAGGGTCTTAGCTATCTAAAAATTGATGCGAGCCAATTAGAACTCAATTGTATATCTAAACCAGATTATTAAAGTTTTTCTTCTCGGACAAATTTTGGGAGAAGCCAATTGAGAGATCTTCCCTCTCTCCAAATTTAATAAAGGTGCATATCTATGAGTTGTTTACATCCTTGACCTTAAATCTGATATTTTGAAAAGTATTTAAAATGTAAATCAAACATCTACAATTCAAAACTTGTTTTGAGATACTTTTGGAACTCTTGTTAGTTTGGTTTTAAATCAGCAAGGAAAACAAAGCAAAAAGAAGAAGAAGAAAAACCATTTACCTGCTATGGGACCCGCCTGCAGGGCCCATCTTCCACGTAGCATGCCACGCCTGAAGCCACGCAGCTCACCCCCGGACGTCCCATTTCTTTCTCTCCGGTCGGTTCCTCCAAAGCCAAGCCTCCCCTTTTCTTTTCCCCTATTCCCCAATGTACCTGCCACCGCCGCCCTTGGCGGGATTGCCGCCGCCGGCTAGCTCACCGCCGTCCTCAGCTCGCCCACGTGCCTCGTTGCCCTCAGCTCCCAACGCCGTCCGCGCACCGCCGCTGCCGGCCGGTGGCCTGCCCCGCAGCCTTTCCTCCCCATAGCCGCCTGCCTCGGTCGATCCGCTAGGCCGCCGCCGATCGCGGCGAGTGAAAGATCATCTAGGCCCTAATATGGTTTTGATGGTTAATGGCAACCTAAACTGGAATCTAATGTTTACATTGACTGTAAGCAGAGTTTACAGGTTCCATGAAGTAGGGTTATCCAGAGAAGGATGGCCACCAAAAAGGGTACAAGGTGGTTCAAGGACAAAGGGATGGCTGTGCTAGGCAGCTGTGTCACAGCTGAGAAGAAGCCGGTGCTGTGCAGGGAGATGCAAGCAAGGTGATGGTGGCTTGATGCGTCAAGGGCCGTGACTTCAGTTGGTGGCGGATAATGCCTAGATTTGCTAGTTTCTTTGAGTCCATAGGAATCACCCGTACTATCAAGAGGGATGAAACAGTAGCAGTTGTCTAAGGGAACCTTGCTCATTGCTCAGAGTGTTGGTCAAGAGGATTGGTGCTTTGAGGCCAATTGCCCTCTGTCAATAGCTTTGCACAAAAGTATGTAGCTGTTTTGTGTTAGTGCTCTGCAGTACTAATAGTGAAAACCCTAGAGCTTTAGGCACCTGTGTGACACAGCTGTGTCACAGGTGGTCTTCCGCTCTATGACTCAGGTACATCTCTGTACCAGGGGAGAGCTTGAAAATGCTAAGGTATCTGCACTGCGATGGGCGGTCTGCTGAGTCAGAAGTCTGTCGGAGGTTCTCTCCTTATAGGTATTAGAGTCTGAAGTATGCTGAGGGCATGTCATGTGCCAGGACCGGGCTGAGTAGTGCGGCTATCAGCTAAGGGTTCACCTGTGTGTGCCGCCGGTGACACAGGTGTCGGTCTGCCTGAGCCGGGTACAGTTGGGTGTAGTGTGTAGCTGTGTCACCGGTGGCTGACACCGGTGGCTCACTTAATCCTACGTGGCAACAGAGTAACGGTCAGGTGCCTGAGGACCCTATATATAGGGGACCAGGGGAGGACTCTGTCCTCAACCTTGCTCAAATCAGTGATTCACATACGACCGTTGCAAAGCCTCCAACCACTCCACAAGAGCCAAGAGCCTAAGGGTTAGTTCGAGTGAGTTTGTGAGCTAGAGCACGAGCAAAGGTTCCTCCAAGAGATTGCTGCTGCATCATCTGTTACTCTTGGAGTTTGTCTACTCCTAGACGGGTGTAGGAGTTGCTGGTATCACCCAAGCTTGTGTGAGCTGAACCAGTAGTTTGTGAAGGTGTTCTGAGGTCTACCTGCTGCAAGGCAAAAGGATCTCCACAAGCAAAAGGAAGAGTCCTGAAGGATCAGGTACTCGGAGAAGAAGCACGTTTTAGTGCTGGCCAGCTCTTAGGAGTGGTCTCTCCAACGGAGACGTACCTTCTCTGCAAAGAGTTGGAAACTTCGGTGAAAAACCCCTGAGTCTCCTTTACTTTCTTGTATTGCATGCATATCTGTTTATCTTTGCTTGCTTGTGTCTCTTAGACTTGATCTGCTAAGTTTACCTTTTCACCTGTGCTAGATTACCTTTATACCTATGTGTGATCATCTGTTACACAGTTGCTTCATTCACTTGTATTCACCTGTGTCACAGGCAGTCTAAGTAGAGCACCTATGTTAGGTTAACTCTTCACCGGTGTCTTCCACTTGTGTGACAGCTGTGTGTTAATTTACATATAGTTTCCACCTATGTCACTCACCTGTGTCACAGCTGTCCATTATTAACTTGTGAAGTTAATCTGACAACTTAAACAATAGATTAAAAGAGGGAATTTTTATAAGCCAACTATTCACCCCCTCCTCTAGTCGGCATCTCGGTCCTTTCAGCGAGCGCACCGGCCGGTCAAGCTCCTCCACCGCCGGACTCACCACGCAGCCCGGGCCTGAGCCCGAGCTCCGCCTCCCCGCCAACGATGCCACCGCCGGAGTCGTCTCCAAGACCGGCACGCCAAGCCTCGACCTCCTTTTCGTGGCCACCGTCCCTCGCCTCCTCACCGACGTTGCCCTTGCTGCCCTCAGTCCAGTGCCGCCCCGAGCTCAGGCCACCGCCCGCACCTTCGCCTTCCTACCCCCGACGTCGACCTCGAGTTCCCCTTCCCCAAATGCTTCCCCGTCGCTAGGTCTCCCTCATCGTCTCCGAGCGAAGCTGTCCGTCGCCACCTCCGCGAAGCTCCCTCATGCCGCTGACTGCCCTGTTGCAGCTGCGCCAGCCCTGCCGAACATCTCCTCCGACCGCAGCGACCTAGCCCAAGCACCGGAGCAGCTCCTCGCGTCGTCACCGAGCTGGTGAGGCTCGACCTTGCCCACTTCCCCTTCTCTATTCCATTCCCCTTTTGTTCTAAGGTTTACTTCTTGCCATGCTTAGTCCGATTGGATTGGATTGAGGTTTGGTGGTGAGAGGTGGTAAATTAGTTGTTGCTTAGGGATGCCATATTTTGGTCTAGCTGTTATTGATGTTGGATGAACGAATAAAACGATGCTATGACAGAGCTAATTTATCTCCAAAAAGAATTATTAGATGGGAAGAACATAGCTCGATTAATTGGGTTCGTTCTGTGCCATTTGCTCTAGTTAGTCAAAATACTACCATGCTGTGGTGGTTATGCTAATTGATCTCAGAATCAATTACACAATGATGCCTATCTAATATGCTTAGAAAGATGGTACATGTTGATGCCCCAAAACCCCTTTTTCGATGACTGGTATACACGCACACATATGTCCAAAGGGGATAGATATGCTTGTGGAGCTTGATTCCCTACGGCTAGCAAAAATTAGAAACTGGCATTATTTTGCAATGTCAGACATATGCTGATAAGAACTGAATTCTTCCCTTGGTTTAGCTATCTGATATAGATGTTGCACTTGACTTTTAATTAAGGAACTGAGATTGCTTTGGCTGCATCTATATGTAAGTGCTAGCTTATCAAACTGGAAGAACATATACTACTTAATCTTAGCTCTAAAATGATTATGCATATATGTGTCGGGGTTGTGAAAATTAATAAGAACATATGCTACCCTTGATAGGTATAGGTTCCTCTTTTTGTAATGATCAAATCTGAGAAAATTAAATCTGGTAAGAACATGTTGCTGCATTAGATCTTAGCTTGCTAAGGTTGAAATGCATATGTGTATATGCTCAAGAATGTGCGATTAATGTATGCTGAACATGAACTAATTAGCGCAAGATAACCATTAGCCCACACACCTCATACACTCATTATATATATATATATATATATATATATATATATATATATATATATCGGATTAAGACAGGACTTAAGTGTCAATTACTATAATCAATATACTAACATTACCGCACTAATGAACTAAAGAGTGCAATGGCCGGATGACAATTTAACTAATGCTTTCAAACCAAGTGAAGACAGGATTAGTTAGAACTAATCATGGGCTAGTAAGTTAATACTCTGTTTGTGTCCGGAGATAGAGTCCGGAAGGTTCGGTCGGACATACCAGGCTGCCCGAAGACAGGACCTGGAGGTTCCGGTTGGACATTCCGAACTCGCTATCCGAGGCCTATTAACTTAGTACTAATGACAGCTGGGTCCCATTGTTTAAGCACATAATTTAAAAGAAATAATGGGCATGATCATCAACCAATGACTGCGGCTAGAACATAATTAATGAACTAGTTAATCTAATGGTCAACCTCCTTCTCTACGAAACGTTCGACCAGCCCTGGGTAAATTATATTGAACTTGTATGAATGACCATGGACATGCCCTCCTCATTCTGATACTTATACCTTAATGTAAAGATGTTTAGTATTTTGTTTCCTTACTGATAACAAGGGTACTTGGTATTAATCCTTATATGCCAGTTCAATAAACCTATTATATCCTGAACCTCATGTTACGTCAAAATACCCTTTTCTCTAAAATCTTTAACACCACAACCTGCGTAGTTAGAAATATGGTATATCCCTCATATGTCACATTGAATAATATACATGGAATCTTGACTTCATCGTAATAGCAATATCTGACATCACAACATTATCAACCCTTTTTAACCAGGTAACATGCATGATGCTGCTAAATTGTATATAACTCATGTCCCCTCTCAAAAGGTGGAACCTAAAATTCCACCAACCCACATTGGTTTGACCTGCACCTTTAAATTGCCATGTGTATATTATGCGTGTTAGCACCATGTGAATCCAACCTTTATTAACATGAATCAATAGTAATCTATCAAACCTGTATCTTTAATATTGATTCTATGATACCACCTCTAGTTTAGTTGCATATCTCAAACGCTCGAATGCATCCATGTTAATTGCATCCATGCATCTTTGACATTTTCAAACTAGCTTCTTAGATTTGCTTTTCCCCTTATTGGAGGTCGTTTGCTTCTTACTGGTGTTTCAAATGTTCTGGAATTCTTGCAAATGATCACCGACGTCTTATACTTCTCCCAGCAATGAGGCAAGCTCTGCAAAGCTCGATAAGATTCCTAATTACTTATGTTGTGGTTTTGAATGAGATGTTTGCTTGATTGCAAAATTGATTGAATTGCTATTGTGATGGCGTAATCACTAGCATTGGTAGGTCCATTGATTGTGAGATCTGCGGTGATCTCTTAATTGGACAAATTAACTATGGAACCCTAATGGTGAGTTGTGAGGGCCGGGGTATCGACACCTACAGATGGATTGACAGGTGGTTTAACCTGATTCGATACCGGTGTCGTAGGGCTTTACCCGTCACCCACGGTGGGGTTTGGATTGAGATTGGTGGGAAGTCACGGTCGGCCAACCCTGAACTTACACCTTCTCAATCCATCTCTCGCGTCGGGCAATTCTTGCTTGTGTTGCCTGACCACAGAATAGGTTGAGCCTTGCTTGGAGCAACCATAACTAAATCGCCTTGTTTGGTTTGATCTAAATGATTGATATAGTCTTGTTTGACTATCGTGAAATCACCTTGTCTTGGTTGACTAGCCTAAGTATGTAATTAAGTCTTGGTTGACTTAATGTGAGTAGCATGGATGAATCTTGGTTGATTTCCATAGCTTGATAATCTGAGATTTATTGCTTAAAATCTTAGAATGAGTGATTGGTATGAATCTTGATGATATTGCTTTATCGTTCATGATTATGCCATGTTATCATGGGTTAATGTTAACTGCATGTGTAGTATTCAGTTCTTGTTCAATGCCATGCTTAAGATAATTAGGATGAGCCTACAAAGCATCTTGCAAGTACGAAAGTACTTAAGGAATTACATTCCTAACCGTTGCAGGTGAGACTACTATAATAGGTTTCCGCGTTGTTGATTTTGTGAAGAATTGACGCTCTTTTTGCAAAGTTGTCCTTCGCAGTCACACGTGTGGGTTACGTGTTTCTCAAGAAGATGGTTGGGCTGTCATCTCAGGGTTTTACTTTAGTGTTCACTGCTGTTTTTGCAATTCGAAGATCTGTATTCAGCCTTCGAATTGTAAGTTATGTGGTATGGAACCCCTCCCGGGTAAAGGTAACCTATGTATCTGTTAACTCCTCAGTAGAGTTTGAACTGTGATATGAAGTTGTTAAATTGTGATCGATCCATATACAGTGCGTGTATGTTTGAAGTATATGGAATCGATCATAAAGAAGTGACACCTCCTCTTAGTGTTCACTTTGTGGAGTATTTTCGGTTGAGTGACCCGCTTGCTGAGATGCAGTGCAGGCTAGGCAGGGTGTGGACCCTCGTACCGGGCTCTCGAGCGACCTACTAGTCTCCGGGCTAGGTTAGGGTGAGGGTACGATGGTCGGGCTCCTCCGGAACTACCTTGCTTAGTGACTCAAGAGAAGCGTCAATTCTTTACCGGACTTTGATTTCATTGTCAACCCCTGATTGCGATAAGTGTGTCCTTGCCCGGCTTAACCAATCGTGAGTGCATATGACGCCTAGTAAGCGTATGATGGATTGGTTAGGGGTCGGATCGTCCAGCAGTGAAGGCATATGACATCCTGTGAGCGTATGGTGTGCTGGGTGGTTTCTTGGGTATTCGGATCTCATATCACAGCGGGAGTTGGTTCTGAACTCGGGGTCCTGACAGCTTCCCTTGCAACAAGTGGGGACATAGTGTGAATCTCATCGTCTCCTTCACATAGGAAAACCAACTCTCAACCAATACAAGTAATGAACCAAAAGATTACCACCCATGAACAAAGCAAGTCAAACTAATTTGCCTAAGACTTAAGCAAGACGAACCTGCTCTAGGTAGGGGAACTTGCTCTCGAGCTCCTCAGCACTGGGCACCACGCCCTTGGGCCTTCTCCTCAACCTCCTTGCACGGACAAGAAATTCTTTTCCCCCCTGTTCGCTTTCACCGCCCGTTCCGCCACGATGTTGTCCAGTAGTCCTCTCATGGCCATGTCCATCTCTTCCATCCATCGGTCGGTCGAGCCCGACAGACGCAGCAGATCCATCCTCGCCGCCCCAGCCACCATCGTAGCTGACACCTGCCACGGTGGATCAAGCGATTGTGGGCTAGGCTCAGCAGTGGCAGATCTAGCTGGGCCTCGACCGTTGGGGGAGGGGGATTGTGAAGGGTTACACAAGAGGAGAGCGCGGGGCAGACCTGGCTGCGACGGTGGAGGAGGAGCTCGTCAAGGAGGTCCTCGGCCTCAGCGACGGCATCCTTGAGGTCGAGCAGGAGCCGTGAATAGGGGCGGCAACGATAGATGTGGAGGAGAGGGGCGGCGGTGGTTGAGGAGAGGAGGGAGAGGGATGGTGGCCGATGAGGAGAAGACCGAGGAAGAGGAGGACATATCAAGAGATTGAGAGAGGCGGCACGGCTTAGAAAGAGAGAGAGAGAGAGCTGGACGAGGGGCACTGGATGGATTGAGATAGCTAGAGTTTTGATGTTGGGCCTGGGCCAAAATTCTATCTCAGTCGGTTCACAAAATAACTGACTAGAATAAATTACACTATCTCAGTTGGTTTGTTTATTGAACCACTGTGATACTTTTTCAGTTTTTTTAAAAAACCAACTGATATAGGTAATTATTTCAGTGGGTTTATTTTATAAACCGACTGAAATAAGATTTTTCTAACACAGTTAATTTTACCAAAAACCGTATGAAATGAGACGACCAGAAAAGCCTTTTTTTAATAGTGTCCCAAGCATCCCTTGCGTTAGATCCAGCACTAGCTGCCACCATCTCTGCCTCCCGAGCTCGGAGCTCCGCCACCGCCACGAGGGAGAGCTCTACCAGCGACGCTGCCGCCATCCACATCATTCCCAAGCACTCTCTCCACCAGATCTGGCCAGCATGAGCCGCTGCCATTTCCGTCCTCCCGAGCTCGGAGCTCTGCCGCCGCCCTCTCCATCCTCCTCAAACTCGGAACTCCGCCGTTGTCGGGTCCGGCGAGAGGTAGAGGCGGCAGCCCCTCTCTTCTCTCCTGCGATTTTGCTTCCTGATTTTGTTTCATGGTTTTTTTCCTGCAATTTTTTCGTGATTCTTGTTCCTGATTGTTCATGATTCTTGTTCCAGGTTCAGATTCTTGTTTCTTAGTTTTTTCAGATTCTTGTTTCTTAGTTTTGCTTTCAGTTGGTTCTTGATTTAGATTCTTGTTTCTTGTTCCTGCAATTTGTATGTCGATCTGTTCAAGGTGCAGATTTTCGTTGGTTTTTTAGTGGATTATTTTGAGTGATTCAGCTCAGGGGAGAATTTAGTGCATGATTTGGTTCTTGTAGAAAGGTTCTTGGATCTAAAGTGGAAGATTTTGTAGTTCTTGAAAGAAAGGTTGGTGGCTCCGGATGGTGCGCATTTTTTTCGAGATTTTTTTCGTGCACCAGTTTATTTGTCCACGACTTGATACATGAAAGCATCCTTTGGCAATTCGGTTCGTACTAATATTTTTGCATGATGCGGGGCGTAAATTTGGCTCACTAATTTGTGCATGCAATGGTAATTTGGCACCCGAAGGTCCAATATTTGTAATGTTGAAAGATCCAAGATCCATTGATGGACTTGTATGCACACAATTTTTTTCACGTTTCTTTTGTTCATGTTCATGATTCTTTTGTTCTGTAACGTTGTATGCACAATTTTTTTCACGTTTCTTTTGTTCATGTTCATAATCCATCGAAGAATGAACCTTGTAAATGTGGATGGTGAAAAGTTAAATGTGGATGGTGAAAAGTTTATTCAAAAGTTTGTTGTAGTTCTGCTAACGGTGAAAAAGTTGTTCATGCTCCAGTTCTTGATTTGTTCTCATTTTGGATCTTGTTCAAAATTTAAATGAACCGAATGTTAGAAAAAGGAAAACGTTATTCATGTTCCAAGGGGATATTGTATGAACCAAATGTTAGAAAAAAGAGATAGTTCATGTTTCAAGGATATTTTTATGAATTCACAAAGAAATTATATGATCTCATATTTCGATCTATTTAAATATGAACCGAATGTTAAAAAAAGAAAAAGAAAACGTCGTTCTTGATTTCTTGATTTGATCTCATGAGATAGAGATGATTTAGAGACTGTACAATGAGATGAATGAAATTGGAAGTACATGCCGAAAAAATATGGGGACTTCTTAATGAGGAATAGATGAAGTTAAAGATTTATTTTACATTGATTTTAAAACATGTTGAATGACTCGGATAGTGAGCTCCTAATTATGAGTAGTGGACTTCCAGCGATAATGGATTTACGTTTCTGTTGTCCTTTCTGTAAACATCACGAATTGACTACTTGATGACTCATGAGTGTTCTGTTTGTTTCCATGCATGTTGGCTCTGTTTATAATCATATAGGTGGGATGGACTTCAACCAAAGCAATGCATATCTAGCAGAGACAGAGACAACAAGGACTAATTAAAACAATTATGTGTGGATAACCACGAAGATGAAAGATAGTGTAATACAGGACAAACATTCCAGTCCCACTGACTAGCATCACTGCCGCACGTGAACCAGCTGCACCCTGATCGCTCGCTGCCCCCCTTGTTAACACCACAAGAAAGCGAGAAATATTAAATTCTCTTTTCTGAGGAATAAGAATCTTACTACCCTCTCTCTCTTCACAAGGAACTTTTTGTTGTTGAGACATGCATGACAGATGCAGGCGTCAGATACGGATGGGCATGCACAAAGTATAGAGCATCGTTCTTAGGTATACATGCACTTTGCTTCCAAGCCACACACTAGAAGAATATTACACATGCAGAACCAAAACAAACCAGCAGTACATCATCATAGATGACCCACTCTACATGATGTAGGCAATAAAAAAAGCACTAACCTGGCTACATTGCAAATTAAGCACCACACTAACTAGTTGACTCCAGCTAGCTCAAGAAAGGAAACTAAGGTACAAATGTTCATTCTTCAAGAAGAAAGAAAGAAGAAAGGAAGGAAGGAGGGGTTAGTCCCTGTTCTCGAGTCCCATAAATTGGAGAAAGGAAAATAATGAAAGGAGAAAAACTAAATTCTAGAAATGGGTCTCTTCTCCCATACATTGGCACACAATGTGGGAATTAATGGCAATTTGGGGACCTTTTCGCTGAACGCTTTTTTCTTGGAGATTCTTCTCTACCATTACACGATATATTGCGAAAGGTCCCCCTACAATTAGTGAATTAGGGACTGCGCGGGCGGGTGGCAGCTCAGGCGTAGGCGTTGCTGCGGCCGAGGTGGAGGAGGCCGGAGCTCCCGCACTTGGGGCACGCGGCAGCGCTCTTGGGCACCATGAAGTACATGAAGCACGCCCGGCATCCAGCCGCGACTAGCACGTGGCCGGCGCTGGCATCGCCGTCGCCGTCGCCGTCGCCGCTTCCACTGGAGGCGGACTCGTCGGTCGGGGAGAAGGACGAGAGCGTGGACGAGATGGCGGACGAGCTCCGGCTGCTGCTGGCGCTGCTGCTGCTGCTGCTCTCCTCGTCGTCGCCGTCGCCGTCATTGTAGCCGTCCACGTGCACGTCATCGTAGCCGTAGCCGTTGGCGCTGGAGTGCCACGCGGCCGAGGTGACCGCGTCCACGGACGAGGCGGAGGTGTAGCCGGACGAGGAGGCGGAGGCGGCGCGGCGCGACCCGGAGGAGGCGGACCGCGGTGTCGACGAGGAGGAGAAGGGCGACGTCGTGCGCGGGTCGACGGTCGTCCGGGTGCCGTCCTCCCAGTTGATGTAGTACACTTGCCCCGTCTGCATCAAACTGGTTAATAACATGCATGCTACAAGAACTTGGGAAATTTTTTGTTGAGTACATGTTATAATCTGCGCATGCTGTTCAAGAATCTCGCGTGTGTTTACGCATCGAGATGTTGAAAAATATCAAAGTACATTTGGCCGGTCTGCAAGAAGGTGGCAGAGCTATTGCTTAATAAGTGGCCATGAAACAAGGTTGAGTAACTTAAATGGTTCACACAGCACAAGTACAGTACGGGGCTGAGCAGCACAGAAATTCTGGATCAAATGCCTTATACTTTGTTTGTTTGTTTGTTTGTTACATATGAAACTTTGACTTTGCAGGGTACTCAAGTAATCACAAGGCAGGGTTGGGAAGAAAGAACACCCTATTTTCTTATCTTTTTGGGGGTGAAGCAAAAACAAATGATGAGCTTCAACCTTTCATCAATTCGGAATATATTGCATATTTATTTATCTCTAGGACTCTAAAAGGGTACTCTGTTGGAGAAAAGATGCAGAGACGCTCCACTTTGATGATTGATGGTACACTTCGTTACATACCACCTTTCCACTAAACTATTTCCAATAAGGAAAATGAAGCAAGAAATTTGTCCTAATGAAATAAGGATTTTCCGATGAGCAACTAACATTTGCGCAGTTCATTAAGCCCACGGCTGATTATAGATAGGACCGACAGAATACTGTGGTCCATCTATAGCGAAATCTTGAGTTCAGATAGAGACAGAGCACAAAAGGAATGGATCGACAGGGATGTGTCAGGATTTAGAAGAAAAAACAGATCTGGAGGCGCGTTAGATCAATAGGAAATTTGGAGAATGTAACATGTAGATTTTAGAACGGCACGCTGAGATCAATGAGGAAGTTTCCTCCCTTTTCATTCAGCAGAAAAGCTGTCTTTCTGAAGATTATTAAACCCCCAAGGAAAGAAAGAAAAGATTTCTCCTCCTGAACTGGAAAGAAAATGAAATATCAAAGAATCAGGAAGGAATCTTTTGCAAAGAATAGGGAGAGGAAGAAGAAGAAAAAGGGAAACTGGTTAATCTGAAGAAATAGCAGATTAGGCAAGAATCCAAGAACAAGAGAACAAAAGAGGGGCAGGCAGGCAGGGCGGGCACAGCGACCAAAGGTGGGCGAGTAAATGAAGTTCAACCTCCTCTCCAGTTTGCAGCCACTTTCGCCATTAATGATCGAATGATTGATCCAATCGAATCCGAGCCCCCAAACCACCGGCATCCACCTACCTCGTAAGCCCCTTGCCATTTATGTCCAAATGATTGGGAGAACACACACGCCCCATGCACGCACACAGGGCCATCGATCCCCATCCATGGCTTCGTCCGTTCGTTCGTTCTCACTTGGCGTGCAGGACGGAAGGAATCGATCGGAATGGGTACGTACCCGGATGTCGAGGCACTGCTGCCAGTGGTAGGGCAGGGCGACCTCGGAGTTGAGCTCGACGGTAACGCCCTCGCTGTTGTCGCTGCCCTCGGCGTGGCGCCTGGCCCTGCGCCGCCCTCCGCCACCGCCGCCGCCGTTGAGGGAGCAGTTGCGCAGCGAGGAGGCGATCATCTCGATGTTGGGAGCAGTCATAAGGGCAGCAGGCAGCAGGAGCGCCTGGCCTCTGCCTGCCGGACGGTGGAGTGTGAGGCAGCCAAGAAGGGAGGAGAAGGGAAGGGAGAGGAAATTTTTGCTTCGCTTTTGGCTGCGGTGGTGTTGTGTGCGCCGCGTGGGGTAGGCATTGCCTGCTTGGAGCCACTGTTATATAGTGCTACTGCTGAGCTATGCCATGTGTTTTGGTTTCTTCTATTTTCCTTTTGTAATTTTGTTAGGGTTGCTAGAAACCGGGACGAGGATCCAAGTATGAAGCAATGGTGAGTTCTCCCTCGAGGTCATGGGGTTTGGTGCGTCTTCCATGGTTTAAGATAAGGGGCATTTGCATGCCATACGATAAGACAGTAATCATAACAAGATTTGCGTATGATTTGGATTGCAACCAACTATTGGTATATTGCATGACGTTCAGTATAAAACGCGTGTTGATTCGGCCGTGATCAAAACGCTCTATGCTTGATTCTCAGCCGCGATTTCTGGAACCAAAACTCTTGTTTGATTCTTAGCCGTTGCATGCCATACCATAAGATAGTAATTGCAATGAGATTTGCAACCAATTTTTGGTATACTACAAGGATTTGATGACGTACGCTACAAAACACACGCTAGCTATTTCCCGGACCAAATGCTCTCCGTTCGATTCTCAGCCGTTGCATGTCATACCATAAGTTAGTAACATGTTATGAGATTTAACCATCTGCATCGCAACCAATTATTTGTATATTGCAATAAATTGATGACTTCTAATACAAAATGCACATTGATTCCGTGACCGAAACGCCCTCTGCTTTATTCTCAATTGTTGCATGACATAAGTTAGTAACCTGTAATGAGATTTAGGGCCCGTTTAGAATGTAGGATTCTCAAAATACAGAAATAGGAAAAACATAAGATTGAAATATCATGGCTTGTGAAATCCTGTATAAACAAAAATATATAAATATGTAAACTATCTCTTTGAATATTCTACACAAATTTTATAAAAATTTGAAAATAGAACCATTCACTGGGGGTTGAGATAGAGGCGTTGAATCGATCATTGGGTTCTTTGTCGCCAATATTCATCTCCCTGGCCCCTCGCTACCTTCCCTCAAAGGCTAACATGGCAACACATAACGATCTCTCGCCTCAAGTGGATCTAAGTTTTTTACTTCTTTCTGAATTTCTAATTTTTTGGGATTTTTAAATTATCAGTATTTTAAAAAATTTGCTGACTTTTTCCTTGACTTTTTACATTTGTTCTGAATTTTCTAAGTTTTGGATATTTTTTTATGAATACCGGAGTCAAACCCAGTCAAAAGGGCCAAAAAATCAGGCAAGGGTTGAAAATCAAATGGTATTGAGAGTTTAACTTTCTAAATGGGCTATTTTAGAATTTGGGGTTGAAATGTGAACTCAAACAAGAGATCAAGGTTGGAAAATAGACTTTTTCCTATCATAAATGAACAAATCATTTTAGAATCGGCTAGAAATATTTATGGATACATACATTTAGTATTAGCCCCTCTATAAGTAATATTTCTATCATATGCCAGGTGTTTGTAGAAAATAAGTTGGGGTCTAGCTTTGCCCTCGCATCCATTGTGGCCCCGCCATTTGGCTTGGGCTATTGGGGTTGTTGCTTCTTAGAGTTTGGTTTCCAAGATATTTTGAGTTACGTCACACGTACTTTTAATCGGTCGTGTGATGGTTAATTGGCACATTTCGTAATCCTTTCAACAAGCATAACTGAATGCTTGAAAATTTCTTCAGTTTTCTAAACCTCTCATCTCGACGCATCAGTGGCCACCATTTAGTGGTTTGGACTGAATTGGTTCACAAGGTTGGCCACCATTTAGTAGCTTGGACTGAATTGGTTCACAAGGTAGATGATATCAATCTAACTATGGAACGGGATAATTTTAAGTAGCATTTACATCCATCTGGCTTCGTTCCAGTGCAATCCATGTAATGTCCTGGAAAATTCCTTATTCCAGTCTTGTAAGCATTTATGGAAACTAAAGCTACCGCTCAAAAATCAAGGTTTTTAGTGGTCCGTTAGTAGGGTCTAAGAACAATTTGGCCCAATGCAATTAGTAGGGAGAAAAACGGTGTAGTTTTCGTAACCGTGATGAAATTATCCAACATTATATTTTGATTGCTCCCTTACACGTGTTGCGCGACATTCAGTTTACTTAGCATTTGCTATCTACCGCTTTCAAGTATTTCACATATCTTTGATAATTGGCTTAGTGGGTTACCTGAGATCTTACTCGTTCTCACATTTATGTGGGAGTCGCTGCGCTTTTTTAGTCTATTTTGTTATACAGGAACGATGTGATTTTTGATTGAAAAAAACTCTCCAATCCTTCGTAGGTGTTTTCTTATCTATCAACTGACAGTGATTTTGGTCTTCTTTACAGAGTTTGCAAGACAGAGAATCGATAGAAACTGGCGCCAAGAGATGAGAGTTGCTTATCAGAGAATTTATGTCCAAAAGGCTTAGGTGACGAATAACTAGGAGGCTATGTAATAATTGGCTGTGTGTATTGTTGGATGAGAATAAAGTTTTTCATTGTCTAATATTTTTGGACGGAAACATCGAGCACTTAGTTACTTCATCCAAGCGTGTGTACCTAACTTATGTGTGTGCCTAACTTAGTTACTTCAAATATGGCACGGTTATTCCTTCAAAAAAAAATATGGCACGGTTACATGCATGCTTCGTGCACTTGCACGGGCCTAATTCCATCTCTATGTTTGTAACATAGTGGTTAATGCATTTTCTACCGCTATTGTTTAGGGTCGTCACAAACCGGAATAGCATGCAACTAATTAAGGGTTTCCCTTGGGTCATGGATCTTCGACGAGTTCATTCTATGGGGTCGTTCAGTTCCCTTGCATTCCATCCTAAAATTTGGTAATGCCAATATGATTTGGTTACCATAGCATGCCAACAAGACATTTGTAACATCCAATACAAATAATGTCTATATTAGACATCTCATTTTAGACGGTTCTTTAGAACTGTTGTGGATGAGGTACATCCCCAATGATTCGTCTATGCACATCGTTTGAGAAATCTTTGGATCCCTCAGCCCAAGTATGAACCGCCTCATGTGAGAAGACATCCCAAATAGTTCAAGTTTCGAATTGTTTGGGATAACAACCGAGACAGTTGAAAATATGAACTATCTAGGATGTCTACTCATCCAAGACGAGACGATTGGTTCATAAAGTGAACCATCTAAGATGTTTTAGCATCCTAGATGGTTTCTTTTTTGAATTGTTTGGAATGTTAATCCCTATGTAAGGATAGAGCCTGACTAGATAAATCTAGGGTTTCTAGATCTGTTTGGTTAGGCATGCAGCTGGTGGATGTTTTGGACGATTTTAGTGACCTACTTTGAAATCGGGCCTAGTGAGTGGAGATCAAGGTTAGTAAGTAATTGCATTGCATTCCTCTTCTTCCTTGCTAATTTTGAAAATAGAGGGAAGATCCTATTGATTACGGAATTAGTTATGATGCATGTGTAGTTACATATATGTTTGGAGAGTAGATGATTATTTTGATCAATAGAAAGGTTTATGTTTAGAACTACCTAGAGATTGTAATTTGTATGCACACATATGTGTTGTAGTGAGAATATAGTTAACATTATGGTCAAGAAAAGAGGGCACTTATTGCATAAATGATACTTTATATTATTATACTTGTTAGGTAGATCTATCTTTAATTAAACTTTTGTATTGGAAACGTAGATGGATCGAAGGAGGATGTACGATGGTAGCCATTTGAGTGAAGCTTACATCAATGGTATATCAAATTTTAGAAGAGTTGCCGAGGAAGATATGTTGAATAAGGGGAAAAAGTGGATGCATTGTCCATGCTCAGACTGAAAGAATGCTAATATGTGGAAGAATTCAAAGCAGATCGAGAACCACTTGATTCGAAGAGGTTTTATATAAGGTTGTACATGTTGGACTAAGCATGATGAAGAGGAAGTGATAGATAAAGATATTAATAACATCCTAGACGACCAAGTGAATGATATGTCAGATGTAGCTAGTGATAACAGGGTAGATGACGGTGAATGTGAATGTGCTAGCGATGAGATGTTGAATGATGTGGATGTCTTGCCCGATTTGGAGTAGATGCTGTATGATGTGGAGGGAAATCATGATGACAAAGGGTATAAAGAATTTCTGGGCTTGTTTCAGGACTCGGAGAAACCTTTGTATCCAGGTTGCAAGGAAAAGTACTCAAGATTGTCATCTGTACTAGAACTTCTGAGGTTGAAGGTAGGTAACGGTGGCCTGATAAGAGCTTCAGGACACTATTAGGTCTATTGGCAGACATGCTTCCGGAGGGGAATGAATTGCCCGCAAATATCTACAGAGAAAAGAAGGTTCTTTCTTCGTTGGAAATGGAAGTAGAAAGAAGACATGCATGTTTGAAGGACTATCCTGTACTGCAAAGAGTATGCAGACCTGCATTCGTGTCCAGTGTGTAATCATCTTGATACAAGCATAAGAGTCAGTCAAAAGGCGGCGAGGATGGCACCGACACTATTACAAAAACCCATATCCAGTATCGGGATCACTGACAGGTAGGGCCAGTTTATCACTAATGTAAGCCATCACTGACGGGTTGTCCAGCTGCCTGTCACTAATGACTTCACTAGGTCATTGAGGTCCGACCGGAAGAAGTCATCAGTGACGGGTTACAAACATGCTCGTCACTAATGAGTCATCACTACGGGTCGCTAAGCCGCTCGTCATTGATGAAGGACACACATTAGTGATGGGCTAACTTCTAGCCCAGTAGCGTTGTCATCAGTGACGGGTTGTAATGGAGCCCGTCTGAAAGGATTAATGAGTAGTACTGAGGAGTCCAATTTATTAGCGCATGAATATGAGGAATTATGGATGCGGACACATTTTACTGACTTCCCTAGTTCCCTATATAAAGGAAGCGTCTCCTGTACCTAGCTTCCCATCCATCTGAAGCTCCTTGTGCCCAGCCTCTTCTCCCTGTTCCTATACTTGATCGATCGACCTCGACACTCTGCATGTGTGAAGATGGCCACAAGAAGCTCCTACAACCTGAGACTACAGCTCACACGGGTCACCATGGTTTCCCTAGGCTTCAGCACCTATGGGCTGACCGACGACACCCTGCTCCTAGCCTTGGTGAATCTGATCGGTGAGCACTCCGGCGGCTTTGTCGTCGAGAACGTCCCTTGTGAGATCTTCCAGGTGGTTGATCACCACAAGACGGGGAAGTACCTCGTCTGTAGCAATCAAATCCCTTATTCGGCAACTCCACTGAAGTTCATCTAGTGGGGCGAAGTACGAGTTAGCTTCTAGAGAGTAAATTTGGTCGCGTGGCTTGACCTAGACCCTCTTGATCAAGATGTTGAGCTGGAGGAATTTTGATCAAGAGGAGTATTTCTTTTTTAAAAATTAGTTATAAACTATTTAATTCTAGCATTTTTTATTATGAATGTAATTCGCAACTATGTAAATTACGATATATATATGTATATATATTATATTATCTGCCTTGTACGAGAGAGGATTGTGCTAAACTATTCTTGTTTCTATGAGTACGTTTACATTTGTGAAATACTTACATCCAAGATCAGGATCACTGAGGGGTAAGGCCAGCCGTCACTAATGTTTGGCTACCCGTCAGTGCTGACTTCGCCGGGTGGTCAAAGTTTGATCCCAAGAGGTCATCAGTGAGGAGTCTCTAGGCCATCAGTTATGGGTTATGGAGAGAACATTAGTGATGAGTCATCAATGACGGGTCTCTCGGCCACCCGTCAGTGATGAGGGGCACTCATCAGTGATGGGCCACCTTAAGGCATGTCACTATTGTCATCAGTGAAGGGCCCTGTGACAGCCTGTTAGTGACATTATTTATCTTTATTGATGAGTTATTTCTTAGCCTGTCTGAAAGAGTCATCACTGACGGTGTAAGTGGTTGACCTGTTAGTGATTACATGGAAACCATATATAAGCAGCATGCCTCTGCCCACTCCATTAGGGTTTCCAATTTTATTTTTCCTGTTGGTGGATGCTGCTCGAGAGTGGTGATTTGGGGGTGATTTGCTGAGAGGAGAGCAATGAGATCTTTGAGTTGTAAGTGATATAAAATTAGTAATTTTCTCTCATAGTTGTAATGACTTTGTAGATATAGCTAGTTTTGTGCTCTTATTGTAGATCCAAGTGGTGAGAGGAGAGGGAGAGATTTCATTTTGTGCTCTCATTTTAGATCCTTGATTAGGAGGTCATCTAAGGTTAGTAATTTTCTCTCTAGCTAGTTGCAAATACTTAATTTGTAGATGTAGCTAATTTTGCACTCTCTCATCATTTTAGATCCAAGTGGTGAAAGGAGAGGGAGGAATTTCATTTGGTTAAGTTGGTATTATCTAAGGTTAGTAATTTATCTAATTGCAACTAGCTTTATGGCATATATGCTCATTATTGTAGATCCAAGTAATAAATTCATGTCATATGCTTTAGCATAGGATCTATGGATGGATCGAAGCTGGATTTACAGGATGAATCATGGGTTTTTTAGACTCGGTTGAGAGGATATGTTGTGGAAAAAAGAATCAAAGACGACAAAGGATTTTCAGTCCCACTTGGTTGTAAAGGGTTTCATGGATGGTTATACACGTTGGACATGTCACGGTGAAGAGCTAGAAGTCGATGTTGGTGAAGAGCTAGAAGTGAATGTTGGATATGTTGAGGCGGATGAAGTCAATTCTAAATCGTTTGATCAGGAAATGGCTAGTGACTACAACAATTTGGATCAAATGTTGCGTGATGTGGAAGGGACGAACCTTGATGGAGCAGAGTACAATAAGTTCATGGGCTTGTTGGAAGACTTAGAAGACCCTTGTTTTTTGGATGCAGAGCAAAATACACGCAGTTGGTTGCCGTGTTTGAACTGTCAAGATCAAGACAAGCAATAATTGGTCCGACGCAAGCTTCCAAAAAGTTCCGTCTCATGGCAGACATTCTTCCAGAGGAAAACTTGTTGTCGACACCTACAAGGCCAATAAGGTTATTTGTCCTCTTGAATTGGAAGTAGAAAAAATTCATGCATGTCTGAATGACTGCATCCTATACTGCAAAGAGTACACAAACCTACACAGAATTCTAGTGTGCAAGGCATCCTAATACAAGCATAGTAATAATAATCAAGATGATGGGAGTGATGAGGTGAAGGGACCTCCTACTAAGGTGGCTTGGTATCTTCCTGTCATTCCGTATTTGAAGGGTTTGTTTGCGGTATAGGATATGGAAATTAGATCTGAGTTAGCACCGAGAGAAACTGTGAAAGGCCAAGCGTTCCTCCGCCTGCTTGCTACACTCTGTCGAAGGCTGAGAGATGGCAATCATGCGAGTGTCTTTATGGTGTAAAATATTCATGCGGTTACTCTGCCAACATAAAGAAACTTGTTTCCATGAAAGACTTGAGATTAATTGGCATGAAGTCCCATGACTGTCATGTGATGATGACACAGACCCTACCTATTGTAGTTAGAGGTATCTTGCTGGGTGATGTCCACGACAGTCACAAACTTTTGTAGTTTTTCAACACGATTTCTCAGAAGTCTATCGACCCCGAGAGACTACCTATATTGCAGTATGAGGTGGCTATGATAATATGCCAACTTGAGATGTACTTCCCTAAAATATTTTTTGATACCATGATCCATCTCTTGATCCATATTATGTTTGAGATAAAGATGTTGGGACTCGTGTTCCTACACAACATGTACCCATTCGATAGGTGCATGGGTATTCTAAAGCACTATTTCATAATAGATATAGGCTAGAGGGTAGTATTATCAAAGGCTATGTTGCCGAAGAGCTTGTTGAGTTCTGCACGGACTACATGACTGAACACTAACCGATTGGTGTGCCTCCCTCTCGGTACAAGGGCAGGCTAGTTGGTGTTAGGACCATCGGAAAGAGAGCCATTATTCCTGATAGGGTTTTGTACGATAAAGCTCATTTCACGGTCTTGCAACACTTGCCGATGGTGACCCATATATCGAAGAGCACATGTAGGTGTTGCGACAACAGAATTCAAAAAGGTCGGATACTTGGATTATGAAAGCACACATTAGCGGGTTCAACCGATGGTTGAAGAACCAATTGTACGGGATCAGCTTGTCGAGTTATAATGATGATATAATGAGATGGTTGGTGAGAGGACCATTATTCACGGTTGTTACATGGCAAGAATATGACATATATGGACAAAACATTGTCTATGAAAGCTATTTGCTGAACATCAATGATGTGCATGTCGACAAGCATAACTTCACTACCATCAATCTAGAATGTTTTGGGTCCAATGAAGAGACACTTGTCCTTGCTAAGCAGGTTGTCTAAGTCTTCTATATAATCAACCCAGTAAATAAGAAGCACTACATAGTGAGGAATGGAAAAAGGTGTATTGTAGGAGTCTATGGTGTAGTGGATGAAGAAGACTATAACCAATTCAATGATGAGGAACCTCCTCTCGTTGACGATATCATGCAAGTTGATGAAGAACAAAATGAATGAAGCTACATACCTAAGTGAAGATCACAATGAAGGACTAACATTTAAAGCAATAAAGCAAGTCGTAGATGGTTAATTAATTTGAGAACAATAATGTATATTTATGTTAACTAGATAAGTACTGATCAACTCTCTTTTGTTTTATGAAATGTGTGTTATCTCCCCTGATGTTTTATGAAATGTGTGTTATCCACGAAATATATATACATGCTCTTGAAAAACTAACTCATGTAATTCACTGCAGATTTAGTCGATCCAGTGCAGTGTAGACTGAACTAACTGAGTTTGAGGCTCAAGATATTGCTAGTGCAGATTCAGTTAGTTTAGTCTGCACTGCACTGGAAAACTCATCATGGACGGGCCTAGGCGTTGTCCCATCACTGATGACAAAGTCAGCATGGACGGGCCACGACCCTCGCTTATATAGGGTACAAGCGCAAGACTTGGGTTTTCGCCTCTTGCTCACTTGGCTTTTCACCTCCTGTTCAGTCACCTAAAACCTAAACGCTGCCCACTCCTTGGGCGCCATTGTCACGTACCCTCATCGAGGACTCAACGACCACGCCGCCGTCTCCTTCGCTAGACCTCACCGCGCCGCCATCTCCTCCGCGACAACCGTGGTGTCCCAAGGACCCCGCGACCGCACTGCTGCCCCTGCTTTGCCATAGACCACTGTCCTCCACCAAAACCGAGCCCTAAAAGGTAATAGCCGCCCTCTCTGCCCTAGAAATTTTTAGAATTTAGATACTTAGGGTTTGAAATGTGATAGTTAGGGAAATGTGATAGTAAGGGTTTGCCTCCACCTTTGAACAGATAATGCTAACATGAATCAGATAATCATATTATTGTTCTGTTTATTAGCAGTCATATATACATAATTCTGTTATAAATGTGATACATATTTTTCTTATTGATGTCACAATTTTCTGTTATTGTTATGCGTTTTCTATAAGTTTTGTTACGTTATGCATTTTATATAAGTTATGTTATGCATTTTATATAAATTATGCTATGCATTTTCTACTAATTTTGCTTGTTATGCATTTCATATAAGTTCTTTATGCATTTTCTACAATTTTCTGATATTGTTATGTTATTTTATGCATTTTCTATAAGTTCTTTTATATAAGTAAAAGTATTTCCTATAAGTAAGAACCAGGAACAAAATGCCTACTACAAGACTAGTCATCATGGAGGTGGACTTGACAATAGGGTACCCTTCGACGCCCTAGAAAAGGCAGCAAATTTCAACGCTGCATGTGGGGTTCTTGCACGTACAAGGGTGTCCAAGGTTATATATTTGGACAAAAGTACCCGGCAGCAAACTTTACAATATAATGACAGAGCTATTTCAGTGATTCGAAATCCCACAAGCAGATGTGGAACGAGTCCAACAAGCTGCGATGGTAGCGATATCTAAGGCTCATCGGAACTTTAGAAGCCGCCTGAACGTAAATTATGTTCAGAAAGGGTTGGCTCTAGATTTTCAACATCCTAATTTGAGGCTGGAGACTTGGGCGGAGTTCATGTCCTCGAAGTCCATAGACTCATTCAAGGAGAAGATTTCAAAGAAAAAGGCCCTACACTACATGGATTTACACAACCACCTGCTAAGCAATTGTGGGTACACTCGCAAGAAGGCTGATTGGGAGATGGAGGTTGACGCACTATGAGAGGCTGGGTTACTAGTTCCTTTCAAAGATATTGAGGGTCGTGACTGGTACTAGATCAGGGGTTACTCGAAAATTGACCAGGCTATGGTTTCCATCACCTCCCAGACCTCCAAAGTTGAGGACATGTCCTATCGTCTAGTATGATATCAAACCACCCTTTATCTCTTGTAATTAAAACTATTACTTCATGGATGTTGAATTATATAACTTTTTGTTCAATTGTAGAGAGAATTGAGCCAGCAAGAATCTTCTGGAAACTCTTTCCAGATTCGGAGGTGGATAGATAGCCTCACAAGGTGCTTGGGAAACCGGAAGAAATTGGGTCGCACACGAGGCCTAGGGATTTCCGTTCCCTGGAGCGAAGGATTCCCCCAATCCAAAGAGTATCGTCGTCACAGGGATTGAGCCAAGCAAGAAAGTTAGTTGAATAGATAAGGAGGGTGTGTCGAGAGGAGGTGACATAGGAGATGCGAGAGGAGGTATGTAGGGAGATGCTCCTATATTTGGCAGAGCTGCCACCCTTACCTCCTGTTCAAGCCGAAGGTAGCCCCACCAATATACAGAGTAGCTATGCGTCTACCAATCGTACTTTGGAGGGGACAACAGGATCACATGCTCTCGACAACATCACTGTAAGTTTGATTAGTTACACGAATGCTTCATATAAAGCTTATTGGGTGTCTAAGCCAAATACTCTTTGTTCTGCAGATGCCAACGCAGTGCAAAATCGTAGTAGCTCTGCCCGGCGGTATTCTCGTGGTTGTTACGCACGGGAGAGTTTTTCCATCTACTCCAGGGGCATGCATGCACAACATGATCATGCCGCCGAGCATGGCACGGTGTCAAGTAGATTATGTAGAGTCGACGTTTGTCAAAGAAGGTCCTCGTGCCCCCTGAAGACGATATCCTCACAGTAGGAGAGGCCATTGGCTATTTCATCCAGTGGCCGAAACCGGAAATCTTGATAGAAGTTGGCATTCCCTTGTGTCATGTATCTCCGATCCAGATTCCATCCAACGATGGATTTTCGCCGAGCCATGACGCATTGGAGGAGCATCCCGTGCCCCCACAGGAGGAGACCTCTATGGAGGAGCTCATGTCCCCGCTGAAGGAGGTTGCTTTGGAGTAGCCCACGCTAAAGGATACCCAAGAGCTTTTAACACAGTGTAGCGATCAAACTCCAGTGAAGGAGAAACATCAAAATAAAACATGACAGCGACACACCAAGAAAGGGGATCAAAGTGTTACTAGGGCCTTATCATTTTCAGAATTTTTTTGTGAGCAACGCTGCCAATCAGTATTTCCCCCCTGTTCGTCTAGCTCGACAATACATTCTTGGTCAACCATTGGTTATGAACCAAGAATTGCAAAGTCTATTTAATGGAGCCAGACGTTTACATGACTACTACATGCCACAGTACAATAAGCTGAAATCAGACCAGAAGAACAGTATTGAATTTAGACTGCTAGATGAGTGGCATCTTTTTAAAGAATTTGGATCAGATCGCTTCTTTGTCGGTTTTGACGACTTGTTCAACCTACTCAACCTCGACTACCTCGACAATACACTTATGATGTGTTGGACTCTTTATATGATCCAAGAGGCGAGTCGCTTGAATAGGAGCCTTGGACTAGTCGATCCTTGCTTGATGAACTATGAAATCATGAAAGTATGTCCAAAAAGGACAATTGAGTTCCTCACGGAGTCGTGTCTCACCCAAAGGGACAAGGATTACACACTCTTTGCCTATAATCCAGGGTAAGTTGTTTAGTATTGTCGAAATATGATATTTTTGCACTTATATGTATAGGTCTAATTAATGACCATGAAATGTGTGTACGCAGCAACCACTAGATCCTTGTGATCATCGTTGTACCTTGGAACAAGGTCATTTACCTTGATTCCTTGCCAATCAAACATTATCTCTTGGCGCACCGAAGATGCATCGACGGTGCTTTCATCGAGTATATTGCAAAAGGAGGCATAGCAAGCCAAGATTGGCTAGGAAGCTCACCCGCAAATTTGACTTTCCCTGCAAATAACAATCCTTAGGATACAACACATGTGGGTTCTACGTTTGCATGCATATGGAGGCGATAGTCAATGGGTTGGCCTTAGAAGGAAAGGTATACCATCTACGAGCTTTATCGACTAGCCTATTGATAGTTATGTTTATTTTGCATAAAATTAATGTTTCTCTAATTACAGGATATGAGGATTGAAATGGATCATCCGGTCTACAAAAAGGAGCTATGCTGGATAAGAAGGGTCTTTACTTATTTCTTCAATCCTCGGTCATAGGCCGGGCAGGTGATTTCAACGCCGCGCGCCGTATCAAGAGTAGAGTAGTGTTTATAATCTGAATTCAAATTTGTTTTGAACAATTTGAGTTCATTTCTCATGTAGTATGATTTTGTGATGGTTTTTGATGGTTTTATATGTTCTGTGATGGGATTGTACTGATATATGCTGTGATGATTATTGTATATGTGATGTGATCTATAGTTTCAGAGGGCATGGCTAGCAAATCCTGAGGCTAGCCAAAAAAAAATAAGAAAAAACTTGCCTGCTGTAAGCAATTGTCACTGACGAGTTGCCCAACACACCCATTACTGATGAGATGTCATCGTTGATAGGTCATGGTAGGTGCCTGTCAATGATGAGATATTATCAGAGATGGGTTACGATAGCTGCCTGTCACTCATGACAAGTTATCAGGGATGGGTTACGTTAGCCGCCCATCACTGATGACAATCTCAACAGGGATGGGTTATGGTTGCCGCCATCACTGATGCTAATGTTAACATTGATGGGTTACGTTAGTCGCCCGTCACTGATGATTATGTCAACAGGGATGGGTTATATTAGCCGCCCATCATTGATGACAATATAAACATGGACGGGTTATGTTTGCCGCCTGTCACTGATGACAATATCAACATGGACAGGTTAAGTTAGCTACCCATCACTGATGATAATGTCAACACTGACGGGCGTCTACAACTACCTGTCAGTGATGTAGTGTCATTAGTGACGGGTGATTTACTTGTCATTGACGACTGACCACTCATCACTAACGCACCCGAAATCTATTAGTGATGTGGGATTTTGCCCAGCCGTGATGTGGGTTTCTGTATGGGATGCAGACAAACATGAGTACTTCACCTTACACTGCTTGCTATTCTTGACCGTCAATGATTATCCTGCGTTTGGTAACATGTCGGGCTAGACTAGAAAAGAAGCCAAAGCTTGTGTGCAATTCTTCACATGGTTAAAGATATCAATGCTCTACCTTGAAAGGGATAGAAGAATCTAAAAAAACCCGTTGAGAAGAGTACATGGAAAAAGAGATCAATACTATGAGACCTACCTTACTTGAAGGATCTAGAAGTTCATTATTGCATCCATGTGATGCATGTAGAGAAGAATGTATGTGACAATGTGACCGGGTCTCTTACTGAACATTCGTGTCAAAACAAAGAATGGCGTGAAGGCGAGCTTGGATTTGGATGATATGGCCATCAGACCTGAGTTAGCACCAAAAGATACCAATAAAGGCCAAAAGTACCTCTTCCTGCTTTTTGCACTTTATCCAAGGCCAAGAGAATTAAATTGTGTGGGTTCTTGCATAATGTTAAAGTTTTGTTTGGTTACTTCGTGAACATAAATAAACTTAAAACTAATTGGCATGAAGTCTCATGATCGTCACATGCTTGTCACTAGGATGCTCTCAGTAGCAATCAGAAATATCTTGCCGACCAATGTTCGAGAGACAATCATGAGGTTGTGTTATATCTTTAACACAATTCCTCAGATGGTCATGGACCTCGGTAGATGATCTGCAAGAGGAGGTGGTGAAGACTCTATGCTAACTTGAGATGTATTTCCCGCCATCTTCTTCAACATCATGGTCCATTTCATTGCTCACCTTGTTTATGAGATAAAGATGTGTGGATATGTGTTTCTACGATGCATGCATTCGTTCAAGTGTTACATGGGAATTGTCAAGTTGTATGTGCGGAATTAATCTCAGTCGAAGAGCAATATTGTAGAAGGTTATGCTTCAGAAGATGTGGTTGAGTTCTGCGTTGATTAGATGGCTTAGGCCCAACCGATTGTGTGCCTCAATCTCACCATTATTGATGAACGTGATGCACTTGCTCGAGCCCATTTTAGGGTCTTGCAACACAAGACTATAGTGTCCCCGTATATTGAAGAGCATGAGGACAAGCTAAAGCAAAGAGTATCCGAAAGCAATGGATGCTTGGAGGACTAAAGAGCACAACATTCGGTTCAACAAATGGTTGATCAAGAAAATATGTAGGGGATCGTTTAGCGATATTCTGACATGGTTGACAAAAGGACTATCATTTATAGTTACTACTCAGCAATGATACTACATAAATGGATACACATTTTACACAAAGGCTCAAGATGCAAAGAGCACCTACCAAAACAACAGTGTCTATATGGATGCCCGAGATACAGTTGGGACAAAAAGGCTGTAATATGGGTCCATTGAGGAGATTTGAAAGCTTGACTATCTAAAGTTCAAGATTCCCTTGTTCCGGTGTTGTTGGTCAAACTATAGCATGTCAAATTTAGTAAGCATGGCTTCACCACTGTCAACCTTGAACGCACCACGTACGAAGACAAACCATTTGTTCTTGCCAACCAAGTAATCTAAATCTTTTATTTAATGGACACAATAAATAAGAAGTGACACGTAGTTATGCCTAGAAACAGAATGTTGTTGGAGTTGACAATGTAGTGGACGAGGAAGAATATAATCAATTTGGTAACTTGCCGCCTATGGGAGACCACATAAGGGTTGAGGAAGACCAACCGAAGAAAACTTGCTACAAACGCGATGATCATTGTGAAGGGATGGTATGCTAAAGAAACATATACTAGTAGAGTGATGAATGAAATATTTATGTAATATATGAGTTTGTCTGCATGAATGAATGTGATAACTTTGTAATTTGAATTTAAGACATGAATGATTGTTATGTTATGTGCCTTTTAAATAACAACATATTAAATAACAGAGATTTAATTAACAGAGGAATAAATAAAAGGAATTAAAATAGATATGCCAGACCATTCCTAAAAAAGAACTGTGTGGGATTTGTATACATCTCAGACAGTTCCTAACTCGTACGGTTCCTAATTATGATCCTTTGGGATTTGTCTACATCCTAAATGGTTCCTAACTAGACCGCCGCCGTGCCTCATATATTTTGCCCTGTGCCCCTCTAGGGTTCACCCGCGCCTGTCACTCCAAATTTCACCGCCGTGCCCCTTGCCCTACCTCCTCGTCAGCCGCCGCCGTGCCTCATCCTAGACCACCGCCTCAACAAATCCTCCACCAACTTTGTCGCCTCCCCTTTCTCGATGTGGGCTGTTACGCTGCCTCTTCCTTGATGTCGGTTGCCACCGCCTCCTCCTCACTGAGAAAGCTAGGTACGTCAGCCCTCTCTTTCTTCCTGACTGTTTGGGGTTAGGGTTAGGGTTCAGGTTAGGGTTCGTCCTCAGTGTTTTTGGTACTGTTTTAAATTTAGAGTTAGGGGTAGGGTTCTTCCTCGCGATAATTATCACTATTTTTACTGTTTTGTATGCTTGCTATTGATTTTTGCTATGTATTTTAGTAGCTTTTGATATGCTACTTGAATGCTTAATCTAATGCTTATATGCTTGCTTAATTCGATGAATGCTTAATTTATTTATATATATGATGAATGTTTTTACTTCTTAATCACTACTTTACTTCTTTATATTCTTGCTTAATCTAATGAATGCTTACTTTATTTACATGTCTAATGAATGCTTAGTTTGATGCTTTATTATTGCTTAATGCGATGAATGCTTAGTTTATTTATATGTCCGATGAATGCTTTTATTGCTTAACCACTATTTTTACTATTTATATGCTTGCTTAATCCAATGAATGCTTAATTTCTTTATACGTCTAATGAATGATTTTAGTGCTTAATCACTATTTTACTATTTAAATGCTTGCTTAATCCGATGAATGCTTAATTTATTTATATGTCCGATGAATGCTTAATTTTTTTAATGTCTCATGAACCTATGCTTGTTGTCAATTGCTAATTAGTGTTTAATCCGATGAATGTATTGCTAATAAGTGTATAACTTAGCACAATTGTGAAGATGTCGTCCCATGACTCCTTGCCCCCAAGCTCGTCGGGAGCGCCGGTGTAACTTCCTGATTTTTAGAGTTTTTCAAAAATATTTTATTCGAAAATCAGAGCTAGAAAATTTCGTTGTTTATTCTCGAATGAATTAAATCTTAATTAGAATTTCACAAATTGGACCGGAGTTAATTTGAATTAATCCAACTTGAATTAGATTGGCTTTTCAATTTCGAATATGTCTCCAGAGTTTTTTTTCAGAATTTTCGGAGTTCGTTTGATATTTAATCTCGCTCTACTGTTCTTTGTTTTTATTTTGGTTTTCTCCTTTTCTTTTCTCCTTTCCTTTATGGCTGCCATCCCAGATAATCCCCACCCGGCATCCCGCCGCCTCATTTCGTCCCTTGAGCAGCCACCCCGGCGAGTTCTGCGTAGCGCAGCGTGCGCCGCTACCCCTTGTTCTAATTGGATTTGAGTGAGAACTCTTTCCCCTAACCCTCCTATAAATATCCCACACCCCTCCACCTCTTCCCTACTCCCCCACACTCTTTTCCCACGAAACCCTAGCCCCAAACCCTCCAAACAGTCACCACCCCATTTTTGCCTCCCGTGCAGTTTCTGAACAGCACATATTGCCTCAGTATTTTCACAATTCCTGTCGCCTCGAACTTTTTTTGGAAAATCCCTTTGGTGAGAATGTGTATAATCTTTCCCTCTACCTCTACAAAATTTGGTGAAGCTCTAATGGTGCAATCACCAGGAAATCTCCAAATACTAACGTGCTGTTTGCACCCAGTTATTCTGCACATGCATCTTGATTGGAACGACGCCCTTATCGGCTCGGACCTCCTTTTCAAGATCCATTTGATGGGATCATGGATAATGTTTTCAAGATCATCTCCAAAAAATTTGAAGGCAATCCAATGGTCCAATCTCCAGGAAAGCAAGTTTCTCCTTGCTGCTATTCACATCTAGATTTGACTGCATGAACGGTATAGCAGAATTATTATCTCTTTTCCCATTGATCCGTTGAGTCTTTGAAGAATCCCTTTGATCAAGTTGTGCCTTTAGTATATATGAACACCTCTGTAAATTTTCACCTTCATCCATGTAGCCGTTTGTCGGGAATTGATCCATCTCCGACGTGCTGTCTGCGGACGTCCAAATTCAATCTGCAGAATGTCTAGCTTGTCTAATCTTTTCCTGTTGACTCTGTATGAATTCTCCAAAACCCTTTGGTAGTATTATATCTCCTTGTGTGTAGTTTCTAACCCAATTGGCGGATCGCGATTTCGTTAAGCGAGCATCGCGCAGTGCCCAAAACTCTCCGGTCTGTCCAGAACCGATCTATGTCCAATTCCAATCGTTTCGTGTTGCGAATGTTGTCACCACCCATATAGTTAATCTCCTATCATCTTGTGGTGCATCATGACATTATTTTACACCACTAATCCTTGTTTGAAAGTGCTCGCATCATCATGTGTTCATATCTAATAATTTTGATGGTCGTTTTCATCATCCAATTGAATAGTATGTTATGTAGCATATAGTTTCCTATTTGTTATATGTATGATTGTTATGTAGTTCTTACTTTCCCGTTACATAATGTTCATCCTTAAGAATATTCGTCATATTGATCAATCATGCTTAGTTCATTAATAGCTGTATCTATATTCATATAGCTACATGTTGCATGTTTATATAGTTGAATATAATATGCATATATACAATATAGTTCTGCTTTAATTGTCATTAGACATGAGGTGGTTCAACATCTTAGTTCAATCTTGTCCATATCAAAAATAAATTTGTTCATGTTTAACAAGGTTCATATTGCATGATTATATGCCTCTATACATATAGTGTCTGATGCCTATGTATAACTGAACTTAATATTGCAAATAACCTATAGTACTAGAAGCATAATCTTTGCTAAACTAATATTAATATGACCTACTCCATATTAGTTGATCTTCTATAATGTATGCGTACTAGCACACGCTGGATTATTATTGAATATGGCAGATGATTGCTCACTGCTATGTTAATGTCTTTAACCACACGTGATGAATGTTTAATAAACACGTTAGGATCATCATGTCACCATGTGTAGGTAGCATGATAAGATAGATGTGTAGAATTAAATGGGAATATGACATGATGTTATTCAATAATGTAAAGTTTAGTACATAAGTAGTTATGGTTGCATGATGTATATTGTATGGTGGTATGTGCATATATTCTTATAGTTTAACTCATGTTTATTTAAGGATTGCTATACAATAATTGATCATGTTATTTACCTCTGTTTATAATATGTTTAAGATTACGCACATAGTCTATATTTATAAAATGCATCTCATATGGTTTGCATATGAAGTATTGCAATATATGTATATGCATACATACATAGCACATTCCATGTTTCAGATAATAATTTGCTGGGAATTGGTTTAGCGCATTATTGTACTCCTGTTTCTAGCTTAATTATTTGTTTGAACACGATTAGGTTGTACATGTTCATCATGTTATGTTGCATAATCATGTAGTTGCATACAGTCATATATATGTATATCTATTGTTAGACTTAATATTTATTGACTGTCTATATGTCTGAGTTATTATTTGACAATATAGTTTAATCACAGTTTGCAAGATCAATGGTTGCTATTGGATTATAATTACCTTTTAGAATTACAATTGCATAGTCATATGTTATCCTATGCTAGCCCTGCCAAATCTCGATTTCATGTCTAGTCTATCTAGCTTGTTACATGATGTCCAGTTGTATGTTGCACAGTAGTTCATATAGATTGACATGTCACATATTATCGTTTCTTGCCAACTAGCATGCTAGGACCTCGCTTGTCTACTAGTATGATGGGTCATATTTGTTTTACTAGTATGTCAGGTTTTCATGTTTAATCATATGGTTGTGCTATTGTTGTCATCGACCATATCCTGTTCCCAGTTGCATATCTATCCCTATCTCGCATGTAGATTAATTTTAGTCCTTTTACATGCAAATTCTATATCCCATAAACCTATCTTTCTCCGGAATGATCCTGATCTGAAAGACCATCTTCGAGTACATGTACTCTATCTGGTTGAGATATATAATCTCACACCTTCCTAGTTGTCTTTCGACAATCCTATCCCTTCACCTTTGTCCTCCGACACCTATCCGACCTTGTTAGCCCTATTCTTCTGGTATTTCCATTTGATATTTAATTTGGATTTATATTTATTTGCCTTGCACTTTATTGCTATTGCGACGAATAGGAAGTAGCGAAGTTGGGTAAAGACAAGTTCCTACAGAAAAAGACCAACTCGTCAACGAAGGCATGCCCCCTCTTCTTGATCATGTTGATCCTATATTTTCAAAGTCATTATATTTTATTGTTTATAAACATGCATGCTGTTTTATTCCAGTAGCTAGCGTGTCGATTGACACACCATTACCTTTCTGCTTGTTGCCAGTTTACTTGATACCCTGAGTAGATTAATATGTTATTATTTCTGAATAGAGTAGAGAAATACTTAGCCATGCTTAAATATATCCTTAGGATGTTTTGATTTGCCTCTTCGGAGGAATGATCTTTGGATCGATGATCCTTGATATTGAAAATTTGTTGAGCTCGCTGAGCTAGGGCCGGATGCCCGTTGTTTTCTCTCTCTAGTCTCTCTTTTCTACTCTGGGTGAAACTTACCATCTACAAGGTGCGGGCGACAGCTGAATCATGAGTTGAAGGAGCAAATGGTCATTCTTCACGGGTTGAGGAAGCCATTGGTCATCCGTATCGAATAAGACCGAAGTCATGATTTTGAGAAGTGTGAAAACAGTACGACCACATGCTATATGGGCACTGGCTTGATTGAGTAGGTTAGTCGAGTTTTGGTGTCGACATCGCCGTACCGCAGAAGGGTGGAGATAGCTGTGAGGACCTCGGCACATATGGGAGGCCGGAGGGTGGGGACGTACTTTCAACTCCGTGTCAGACCCGGTGGGCATGTCGCATCAAGGGGAGATTGGCTAAAAGATCTCGTCACGGTCACCCTGCCGACACACCGATGGGCGTGTGTACAAGCCTGTGCAGCTTGGCATAAGGGGATGATCGTGCCATGTGGGTAAAGTGTACAACCTCTGCAGAGTGTCAAACTAATCGATTAGCCGTATCCACGGTCACAGATGTCACATAACTCATTCCTGATGAAAAGGACCTATCTTTCTCCCTCTTGCTAATTCCCTCTACCCCAGTTCTAGAAATGTGAAAAGGTGGTTGGAACCTATGGATGAGTTGAGGCTAGATGCCTTACTCGCATGTGTTGGTCGTGGACCCTCACATTTATGAGAAACACCCCTGATAATAAAACTGGTTTTCATCAAAATGATGCTTTCGAAATTACTGTACTATTACAACCAAAGCTGCTTTTATGCAAAAGAGCCATAAAACCCTTCCTTTGCTTAAGCCTGCACATAGTCGTAGGTTTGCTAATGAGGGGGCACGCTGGGTACGTGAAGTACTCATCAAGCATGTTGTTTGTTGGACGTGTTCAGATATCTATGATGATGATGAAGACTATGGGGTATCTTCTATGTCAATGCTGAGATTTAGGTTACGTGGCCTCCGTCGACTGCCTGTGGTTGAGATGGAGACATCTATGCTTTATTTTCCGCTATGTTTCTAAATGGTAAGGGACATAAGTACTAGTTACTTTAATTAGTCATATCACTGCTACAACACAAATTGTTTATGTTTCTAAAATGCTTCATGATGTGTGCAGTGGTATCAATTCGCTTGTGTTCATCAGCTTGATCCTGGACTGATGAAGAGATACACAGGGAGGGTCTAGAAGTTAAGCCTGGATCCTCACAGCCGGGATCAGCGGGGTCACCTCGACCATCCGACTCTATGGCGCCAACTAAGACCTGCCGGGGTAGAAAACCGATGAAGAAGCCCTCAAGCCACTATGTAATCACGAGCGTCGTTGATGATTTTGGGCTCCAACGTCTCTAGAGAGAACTGCAACCAAATTCATGACTATTTGTGGGGCAGCAGTGAGGGAAAGGGTCAAGATAACTATAGAGGACCAGAAAAAAGTTGCTAGAGCCAAGGGACACTCATCATGGATGAAATAATGTAGCCCTTCGAGGTACCTACTTAATGGGTCGACGGTTTGCAATGAGCTGTGGTGATTACAACTTGCAAGGCAATGAGGCACTTCAAGTACATACTCATCAATAAAAAAATTGAATAAGGATAATGAGCCCTTCATGGCTTACCCACAGTGAAAGAGGAGGATTGAGAGCAATTTCTGGCAATGAAGACGACTCTAGAATTTGAACGTCAAAGTCAAGATCATAAGGCTCTCGTGCAAAAAAACGTACAACCACATAGACTCTGCATGCATGGGTACATGGGTAAAAGGAAGATATGGGAAAAAGAGGACGAAGAGACACAACGTGCGGACATCGAAGCACCCTTTTCAAAAATCCAGACTCTCTCGCCTGTGACTAGTGTAGAGGAAGTTTAGCTACCAACTCAAGGGGGGAAGAGCTACTTACCTAACCCTGCAGACCAGGAAATCTACCAATGATTGATAAGCTAATGACCACCTAGTTTTGCACATTTTCCATAACTTATTAGTTCCTAAAATAACCTCTCGAGCTTTCTCGTCTTTGATAGGAAGAATGATATACTCAGCGTGGGAAACGGGAGCAAGGAGCACCTGGGAGGTACCCGGGGTCACGGGGTACTCGCAACGTGGGACGAATATATCCATAGGAAACCGATGCACTATCTAAGCAAGAGTGGAAGAGAGCTAAAGTGGCCCAAGAAGGACATAGTGTTGGATGATGCACACCCCCACAATAGCTCCTGCCATCAAAGCATCTTCACAGCTCCCTCAGATCTCTCAGCGCCCTGCTCCAATGGAGCTAGATTCTCAACTCCTAGCTTCTTCGGTCTGGCAAGACTAATTCTTAAGAGAATCTAAGCTCCTATGCTCATATGGAATAAGCTATATCGACAGTGCCCGAGCAAGAGAACATGATTCTAGTTCAATGTTCAAGCCCTTCTCCAGTTAAGGCAACTTATCAAAAGCAGGCCACAAAGAGCTCGAGAGTGTTAAGGGAAAAAGAAGCTGATAGATTATGAAAATCTCCCTTTCATGGAGCTAGCGAGGTGGTTTATTCTTGGAGAACCATACTTTCAAGTGAAGAACTTGACAAAGTAGGGCTTGTTTGCCAAACTGTTCAGAAAAGATATATGGAGGACTTCAACAAGCTGCCTGAAAAACGAGGAACTAATATAATCGCTTGGTTCATGTCACACCATTTTCACCACGCGGCGGGTGATGTGGTCGTGGACTATGCATACATCTTCCTCAACTACAACCTAAAGGAGTTGGACGCTTCCTTGATGAGAATCTGGACACTATAAGTCTTTACATATAAATTTCTACATTTGCTTGCAATTTGTTGAATTAATGTACAAGTCTATTTGTACATCTAGTCATATGATCACTCAAGCTAGAGCAAGGAGACTACAGGCAGGTTTCATCGATCCACATTTGGTCTCTGAGCAAAGCATGGATACCGATGAATTTTTTTTGAGGAATACGTGGCAGAATCATTGTGACATCAATAGGACAAGGAGTTCATACTCCTTGCCTTCAACCGGGAGTAAGTGATTGATGCTCATTCTTTATCTTTTATATAATTTGTATACAATACGAGTTATATATAACCATGCAAACATATTCTTGTATCTACCACTGGATCTTGATTGTGATAATACCCAAATGAAACAAGGATATATACCTTGATTCCTACAAACATCACAACCACAACTTCACGCGTATCACCCAGTTAATCGACAAATTATTAGTTAACACATTTGCCTCCTTACATTATTATTATTATTTATTAATTTCCTAATATTCTAAATTTTTTGAAACACGCAGGCCATTTGTCACTTAGGTGTCCCGTGAGGGGAGATCCAATTTATGATCCCTAAATACAGAATAATACTCTACTTTCATTCTCAATTAATAATAATCCTCTCTCGAACTATGATCATTTCTCTTTGCAGTGCCGTCAGCATCCAAAAGGAACTACCCTTTGTGGGTACTAGGTCCGCCATGACGTGCAATAGCTCATGGCATCTTTGAATACCCAAAGCGTTAAGGTTTGTCTATCGTAAACTACTTCTTATATTCACCTCTTCTATGTCCATGAATTTGATCTTACTTCATATAGGTTGGGGTTGATCTTAGAACAAAGATGATGATCAAGGCTTAGCTCCTGGAGATTAGGGAGGAGTTCATCTTATTCTTTATTGACCAAATAATCAACGTCAAAGGCGAGGTCCATGAACCGAACCTACCTAGGTAGGTCATCATGCATGAACTGAAATGATTGGTTGTAATAATACCGATACTGAGAAGTTGATTTGCTGTTCATGTACTTAGATGTTAATGTGTTCTTTCTGTTGATATTTTTAATTGCCGTGAATGTGTACCAGTGAATATGAATTATGTGAAATTTCTTGAGGGCAGAAATAAAATAAAACAAAAATTTAGATCATAATTGATATCCTAGACGGTTTAGGGAGAAGAAAGCGTCTAGGATATCTATGATGACAACAATCTCTCAAAACAATCCCAGATGGTTCAAACTAAAAAACCGTCTATAATGTAATGCAATTCCAGATGGTACAATAAATTGAACCTTTTGAGATAAGGACCGATTATCCGCGGTGCATGTTCCTAGAAGATGGCCAAAACCGTCTTGGATGGTGATTTTAAACCGTCTAGAAATAGCTTTTCTGCAGTAGTGTATTTTGGGGCAGAGTTGTATCCCTTCATCCACTATGGCACTGGTACGTGCTTGTTCCATGGGTTTAATTCTTTTCCAAGTTTGTACCAGAGTTAAGTTAACGCACTATCGATCGTCATTGTTTACGTTTGTTGGAAATTGGAACATGCCACAAATAATGGTGGTTTCCCTGAAAATTCTATTTGAAAAAATATGATCTAGAAAACGCAATTCATCTACAATTCAATTTGGCAGCATCAGTTCGGTGATTGCCCCACGGTTGTGTAAAGTAAGTCTATGCGATACCGGTAGAGCAACGTGTTAGGGAACCATGCAGCCGAGTGCAGTTTGAAGGAACCAACAAAGAATGTAGATTGATTGCGCACATGTGAAGTACAAAAAGGTAAGGGAAAGATCGGGTGTAGAGGTGTTGCTTCTCTTTATGATAATGATATTTTTCTAAATGTTAATATGCCAATGATTATTGGAAAGTGCAAGAGGCCCTCTCATATGCAGCCCCTCCTATAGCCACACTACATGTTTCAAGATTTGTGCTAGATCATTTCCTTTTTCCCTTTAGGAATTCTGAAAAAAAGATGGGGTGAGAAAAATAGTACATTGGTTTGACGAGTACGATACACCTTTATTTCACCTGCCAGCTCTCTCATATTTTGTAATGGAACATGAAAAATCTTCACAATTATTGTGGAACATGTGTGATACTCCAAAAACTTATAGAAACATTAGCGAAACTTTTGTACTTATGTGAATCTCTCAAAGCGTGCATGAAACCTAAAATCTTTAAGCGTTTACGAAACACAATGAAACTTCTATGAAATACATGTGGTAACTGAAAAGTAACGATGAAAATGTGTGAAAAATCCAAGAAAAATCTATTTATGTAAAACATGCATGTCTGGAAATCCACATGAAAAAAGTCAAATATAATATTATAGCTTCGAGAGTTCTATGGAAGTTTCACTGAGTTTCAGAGTTCAAACTTTACCCATTATAGGTCTTGTTTTGTTTATCTCGTCACTATGAACACAAAGGTTCAAACGAATTGTAAACCCCACGTCTAATTCAAAACTTATGAGTGATTAAAATTTTAGAATCAAATTTAAATGCATGGGTAGATGGAACGAGAGAAGGTGCGTGAGATGTTGAAATAGAGAACCTGCATATAAGAGGGGCTTCATAAATCTGGGTTGGATGATTATTCCTCTATTTATAATGCTTATCCCCTCGTAGGGCTCGAGATTGGAATTCCTAAGCATATTTGGGGCTTCAAAAATACTATTTATGTAAGGGTGGACGTTGAAACCTAAGAAATGAGAAACATATAAGAAAGCAATCCATAGAAAATTTAATAGCATTATTCCTTTGATCTAAATAGTACTTATAAGAAAAATTTATAAAGATATAAATCCTAAACAAGTTCTACGAAAATCCTACAGGACACTCGATCAATCTTCGAGGTTAGTTAATTTTTGGTCGGACGGTACTCCTTGGTTCTAGCTTAGGTAATATAAGCGGAAATGTGTGATGATGCTTGTCCAAAGTGAAACGATGCTAGGCTCTCCCTCTCTCTCGCGTGTTTGTGTTTTGGTGTTGCATGCTGTCGTGCTGGTGGCGCTGAGCATGCAACACCCTAACACTGCGTCCCCTGGCCCCTCCTCCTGCACAGATTCCCTTCTGCCCAACGGAGGAAAAGGTTTCCCTGTTTCTACCATTCTCCCCACTCATCTCTCTCTCTCTTCCACTCTCTCTCTAGGCTAGATGTACACATGCATCATGACCACTTTATTCCTTCTTTCCCTTTGACGCAGAGCTAGCCCCAGAGTCCTGCGCTGCCCTTTGCCACCCACCTCTGTCATTCGCTCGTTGTCTACTGAGTGTGTACGTTCCACAGTACTACCACTACTAGAAGGTAGCTGCTGGCTAAGATCAACTCCAAGAGACTTATTACCGGGCCTTCCAATCTTGTTATTTAGCAAGCGAGAGAAAAATGGGCCTCCAATAGCCTTGCCATCAGCCTCCCCAAAAGTAGCGCATTTCCATCCATGTGTCGCCGTGTGCTCTCCATCAAGCAACAACATGCCTGGAGCTTTCCCTCCCGTCATCGAGCAACGAGTCCTCCGCCCACGACATGTTGGTCACCTCCCTCCCCCCCTCTGTTTAGCTAACTGACGCCACCGCCTCCCTGCCCACCGTCCATCTCGCGCTCTCGGCGGAACATCGACTCGGATCCGGTTGCTCCGCGGTCCCCAGCACACTCCGGAGCGGGGGCGTGGAGGATAGAGGGGGCGACAGGTGCTATTGCTACTATGGCGGCTGGAGCAGCAGGTGGCGACACCATCGAGGGGTCTTGGGGGCAGTAGGTGGCGGCAGATCTGGAGCTCGAGGATGGGTGGAGGATCTGGAATGCTAGACAAACGGAAAGATGGAGGGTGCGGCAGCTAGCGTGGGCAAGCTCAAGGCGGAGGGGCGAGCTCGAGGGCAGAGGGGGAGGCAGAGGGGCAGAGGACCGAAGGAGGAGGCGAAGGGCCGAAGGCGGAGGCGAAGGGGCGAGCTCGAGGGTAAGGGGGAGGCACAGGGGTGGAGCGAAGGTGCAGGGGCTGGGGAGGGGGAGGCAGAGGACCAGTGAAGGGGAGCTCGGGTGCTACTGTCGGAGGTGGATGGGGATAGAGGGGTGAGGGGCTGGCGGCGGTAGGAGTTGGAGAGAAGAGCATGATCGGGGTGGATTGGAGAGAAGAGGAGAATGGGATGGGAGAGAAGAGGAATTTTTCTGAATTTTAGGGATTTAGGGACAAAGAGAAATTTGTAATGATTTTATAGATTTGGTCGTGGAGAATTGCAAAGGGGAAGAGTAGAATTGCAAGATCGGTAACTTTGGTGAAATATATTGCATGAATTATATTGCATGGTGAATTATATTGGATGGAGAATTGCAAGGGTGGAGGAGGGGAACTTACAGGCTTGTTGTTGCGTGATGATATATTGTTGTTGTTGTTGATAATTGCAATGTCTAATTCGAAAGTATAGAACTGGTACAAATTGTGATATCTAAATTGTACTCAATTTTATGCAAGATGCCCCAACTGATAGTTATATAGACTTTTTGAATGGTGGAATCGACTGCACAACTTGGGATGTCTCTCGGAATTGTAGCCCAGTTGGAGAACAACTATCGCCAATTGAACAAGCTAGTCCTTTTCTGAGAACAAGCAACAAGAGATCAAAAATTTCACCAAGAATGAAGACAATGTGTTAGTGTTGGGATGGTTAAATATTAGTATAGATGCAGCAACAAGGATTGAACAAAATCGTTCTACTTATTGGACGAGGATCCATGATTAATTCCACGAGAACAAATTCTTCGGTTCTGATTGTACTGACAATACACTCATACACTATTGTCCACTATTGAAGAACAAGTTAACAGGTTCTGTGGATGTTATGACCGTATTCAGAATAGAAGGTGAATGTGGAGAAAGAACGACTATGACGAGCTAAATATTCCGTCTCTTCAAATGATAGTATTGCCATGGAAGCATTGGAAAATGTGTGGTCCAAGAAGAAAGCGGTGGAGGCCGTGAAAGAGATCAAGAAACTAAACACTATGGATGAGCATTTACACTAGAAGAACAGAGGGTTGCAGTAAAGGAAAAAGAATTAGAATTCAAGAGGTCGAAAGATGAATAATTATGAGCAAGGTCATTATTGCTATGATCAGGCAACAACAATAATACTACATGAGTTTGCAGAATGAGATCATGGCTCGACGATGCTACAACACGAGCTGAGATGCACTATTTATTGTATGGACTATTATGTTATTTTGTTGTATGGACTATTTGTTATTTTTGTACTCTTTTATTTGTTGTCTAGACTATAATTTTATTTTGTTGTACTCTTTTATTTGTTGTATGAACTATGAAAACACTATGAGCTATATTGTTGTATGAAAGAGGTGGTCGATTATATTAAGAAAAGAACCGCATACATCATCCTTAACTAAAATCAATACCCCTCCATAATGTTACCAAAGGTGCTCGACTAGATCATTTTGAAGCTAAGAGTGAGCTTGTCTGTTTCTCATATCATGATGAGCTTGAATAAACTCAAACAATTTAGACGTGTGCTCATGAGAAACTGTCACATTTTGTAACATCCTGATTTTCAGAGCTTTTTAAAATCTTTTATTTAAAAATCAGAGCCAGAAAATTTCATTATTTATTCTCTAATTAATTAAAGCTAATTGGAATTTCACAAATTGGACCAGAGTTAATTTGAGTTAATGCAACTTGAGTTTGAGTTGTTTTCAAACTTGGAATATGTCTCCAGAGTTTTTCTCAGAATTTTCGGAGTTCGTTTGATATTCAATCTCGCTCTACTGTTCCTTGTTTTTATTTTGGTTTTCTCCTTTTCTTTCCTCCTTTCCTTTATGGCCGCCATCCCGGCTCATTCCCACCCGGCATCCCGCCGTCTCATTCCTCCCTTGAGCAGCCACCCCGGCGAGTGCTGCATAGCGCAGCATGCGTCGCCACCTCTTTTCCAATAGGGTTTGACCTAAATCTCTTTTCCCTAACCTTCCTATAAATACCCCACACCCCTCCCACCTTTTCCCCACTCCCCCACACCCACTCCCCCACACTCTTTTCCCACGAAACCCTAGCCCCCAAACCCCCCAAACAGCCGCCACCCCTCTCTTTGCCTCCGTGCAGTTTCTAAACAGCACATATCACCTCAGTGTTTTTCCCAATTCCTGTCGCCTCAAACATTGTTTGAGCAAATCCCTTCGGTGAGATTGTTCTTAACCTTTGCCTCTACCTCTCTGCAAAATTTGGTGAAGATCCAATGGTGCAATCATCGGAATGCACCTAGATTTTTAGCACGTGCATCTAGATTGGAATGATGCCCTTGTTAGCTCGGACCTCCTTTTCAAGATCCATTTAGTGGGATCTTGGATAATGTTGTCAAGATCATCTCCACAAAATTTGAAGACAATCCAATGGTCCAATCTCCGGGAAATCAAGTTTCTTCGTGCTATTGTTCGTGTGTAGATTTGACTACACGAACGGTACAGCGGCATTATCACCTCTTTCCCCATTGATCTGGTGAGTCTTTGAAGAATCCCTTTGGTGAATTTGTGCCTTAGGTAACTATGAGCACTTCTGTAAATTTTCACCTTGATCCATGGAGCCGTTTGGTGGGAACTGATCCGTCTCTGACGTGCTGTCAGCGGATGTCCAGATTCAATCTGCAGAACATCTAACTTGTCTGATCTTTTCCCATTGACTTGGTAAGAATTCTCCAAAACCCTTTGGTAAGATTGTACCTCTGTGTGTCTAGTTTCTAACCCAATTAGCGGATTGCAATTTCATTGAGCGAGCATCGTGCAGTGTCCAAAATCCTCCGGTCTGTCCAGAACCGATCTATGTTCAGTTCCAACCGTTTCGTGTTGCGAACGTCGCCCCCACCCATATAGTTAATCTCCTATCATCTTGTGGTGCATCATGGCATTATTTTACACCATTAATCCTTGTTTGAAATCACTCGCGTCACCCTATGTTCATCTATAATGTTCTTCATTATTGCTTGATCACCAAATTAAATTGAATGTTATGTTAGACTATAGTTTCATATATTTATATGCTTAGTTCTTATATAGTCATTGCTTCTATTTATGTAATGTTCATGCTTAGAATTCATCATGTGATCAATCATGTTTAGTTCAATACTAGGTTTATTCATCCATATAGCTACATGTTGCATGTTTGTATAGTTGAATATAACATACGCATATACAATATAATTCGGTTTTAATAGTTGGTAGACATTAGGTAGTTCAACATGTTAGTTCAATATTGTTTATATTGCGAATAAATTTGTTCATATTTAATAAGATTCATATTGCATGATCTTATGTATGTTCACATATATTGTGTTATACAATATATAACCGAACCTAATATTGCATATAACCTATAACAGTAGAAGCATAATCTTACTAAGTGAATATTAATATGACATATCATATGATAGTTGATCTTTGTATAATGTGACCATCACCCTAGATAGTAATAGATTATTGTATATGGCATAAGGTTGCTTACTAGCATGTTAGTGTCTTTAATCACACGTGATGATGATTGTTTAGTAAACATGTTATGATTCCCATGTCACCATGTGTAGATAATATGATAAGATATATATGTGTAGATTTAAATGGAAGTATGATATGATGTTATGCAAAATATAAAGTTATTATATATATAGATGCTTCTTGTTTTAACTAATGGTGTTGTAAAATATTTAGCCATAATGGTAACCTTTGTTTATAGTATGATTAAGATTACACACATAGTTTATATTCACATATTACGCTTCATATAGTTTGCATATATGGTCATGTATATATGTTACATGTATATATTGCCCGTGTTTAAATAATAGTTTGATATGACTTGGTTAGCACATTAAGTAAACTCTATTTGTATTTTAATTATTAGTTGAACATAGTTAGGATTGCACATGCTTAGCCTATGTCTATTTTAATATTGATTGTTGCATGATGTATATTGTATGGTGGAATGTGCATATGTTCGTACACATCTTAGATGCATCTATAGTTTAATTCATGTTTATATAAGAATTGTTACATAATAGTTTGTCACGTTATTAACCTCTGTGTATAATATGGTTAAGATCATACACATGTCTCATATTTGTTCGATGCATTTCATGTGGTTTACATATGCAGCTATGTGTATATATTTATGCATATATACATAGGCTAATCCATGTTTTAGATAATAATCCGTCATGCAATGGTTGACACATTATTTTATTCATGTGTATAATCTAATTGTTTGTTTAAACACGATTAAGTTGCACATGTTCAATATGACTTTATGTTGCATAATCATGTAGTTGCATATAGAGAGATATATATATAATTAGACTTAATATTGTTGACAATCTACATGTTGGAATAATAATCCCTTACTGAGTTATTATTATTTAATCATATCGTATGTTAGTTGATGGACATATAATATGTATGTACTAGTATGCATAGCTTGATGCTAGTTGTTATTTGGCCATATAGTTTAATCACCATTTGCATTATCAATGATTGTTATTAGATTATAACTGCATGATCATATGTTATCTTATGCTACGCCATGACTAGTCTCTATTTCATGCCGTCTAACTAATTTGTTACATGATGTCTAATTATGTATTGCATGATAGTCCATATAGATTGTCATATCGCTTGTTATCATTTCTTGCCGACTAGCATGTCAGGACCTACTTGTGTACTAGTACGATATGTTATGCTTATTTTACTAGTATGTCGGGTTTCCATGTTTAATCATATGGTTGTGCTATTGTTGTCATCAACCATATCCTATTTCCAGTTACACATCTATCCCTATCTCGCATGTGGATTAACTTGAGTCCTTTTGACATGCAAATCCTATCCTCCATAAATCTATCTTTTTTCTAGAATGATCTGATCCGGAAGACCATCTTTCGAGTACATGTACTCTATCTGATTGAGATATATAATCTCACACCTTCCTAGTTGTCTTTCGACAATCCTATCCCTTCACCTTTGTCCTTTGACACCTATCCAACCCTGCTAGCCCTATTCTTCTGGTATTTCCATTTGATATTTAATTTGCATTTATATTTATTTGCCTTGCACTTTATTGCTGTTGCGACGAATAGGAAGTAGCGAAGTTGGGTAAGGTCAAGTTCCTGCAGAAGAAGACCAACTCGTCAACGAAGGCATGCCCCTTTTCTTGATCATGTTGATCCTATATTTTTAAAGTCATTATATTTTATTGTTTGTAAACATGCATGTTGTTTTAATCCAGTAGCTAGCATGTCGATTGACACACCTTTACCTTTCCGCTTGTCGCCATGTTTACTCGATACCCTGAGTAGATTAGTAGGTTTTATTCTGAATAGAGTAGAGAATGCTTAGCCATGCTTAAAATATATCCTTAGGTTGTTTTGAATTGCCTCTACGGAGGAATGAATTTCGGATCGATGATCCTTGTTGGAACCTGTTGAGCTCGCTGAGCTAGGGCCGGATGCCCATGTTTCCCTCTCTCTTTGTTCTTCCTATTCTACTCTGGGTGAAACTTACCATCTAATATGGTGCGGGCGGCAGCTAAATCAGTGTTGAAGGAGCATATGGTTGCCTACCCGCAGAAGGCCGGTTTAAAGGAACTATTTGTCGTCCGTACCGCATAAGGCCGAAGTCATGTAATTGGAGAATTGTGTCAATAGTACAACCACATGCTATATGGGCACTAGCTTGGTCAAGTAGGTTAGTCAGCCTTTGGTGTCGATGTTGCCATACCGCAGAAGGGGTGGACGTAGCTACGAGGACCCTCGGCACAGATGGGGGGATCGGAGGGTGGGGACGTACTCTCAACTCCGAGCCAGACCCGGTGGGCATGTCACATCAGAGGGGGATCTAGCTAAAAGACCTCGTCACAATCTCCCTGCCGATACACCGATGGGTGTGTACTATGCTGGCGACGGCCAGTGGCAACAAGACGAGATTGTGTCATGTGGGTAAAGTGTACACACTCTGCAGGGTTAAAACTAATCGATTAGCCGTGTCCACGGTTATGGACAGCACATGACTCATTCTTGATGAAAAGGACCTGTCCCTCTCCCCCTTGCTATTTCCCTCTACCCCTTTGCTGATGAATCCTATGGTCGAGCTAAGGCGGGAGTCCTTGCTCGAGTGTGTTGGTCGTGGACCACACCTGTTGAAAACACCCCTGATATTAAAACTGATTTACATCAAATGCTGCCTTCGAATCTATTATAAGTAATTCAATTAAGAGATTGTTTTATGCAAATAAACCATAAAGCCTTCCTTTGGAGCCTTGCATGTAGTATGATAGGACCATCTGCCGCCAGGTGGCTTGCTGAGTACGTGAAGTACTCATCGAGCATGTTGTTTGTTGGATGTGTTCAGATATCTATGAGGACGATGAAGACTATGAGGTATCTTCTACGTCAATGCTGAGGTTTAGGTCACGTGGCCTCCGTCGACTGCCTGTGGTTGAGATGGAGGCATCTACACTTTATTTTCCGCTGTGTTTCTAAATGGTAAGGGACATAAGTCCTAGTTATTTTATTTAGTCATATCGCTGCTATAACTCAATTGTTTTTGTTTCTAAAATGTTTCGTGATGTGTGCAGTGAAATCAATTCGCCTATGTTCATCAGCTTGATCCTGGATTGATGAGGAGATACACAGGGAGGGTCTGGAAGTTAAGTCCGGATCCTCACACATTTCTCCCACATGATCATAATTGAAGTCTTCCTGGCTTTCGTCCCGCTCATCTTTAATTATCATGTTATGCATGATAACAAAAGCTGTCATGATTTGTTTGAGGGTCTCTTGATCCCAAAATCTTGCTGGTCCACGAACAATGGCAAAATGAGTTTGTAGAACTCCAAAGTCTCATTCGATATTCCTAACTACTTCTTGGGCTTGGGAGAAATGTTTTTTCTTATTCCCTAGGGAGATGGTATTGTCTTCACAAATGTGGCCATGGTAGATATACATCATCTGTGAGGTAATATACCATTGTATAGTTGTGACCATTGATGGTATAATTCACTTCTGAAGCTTGTCCTTTAGCTAGTTTTGCAAAGAGAAGGGAATTGTGAAGAATATTAATATCACTGTGAGATCCTGGTAAACCAAAGAAGGCATGCCAAATTCAAAGATTTTGTGAAGCAATGATTTTCAGAATGATTGTGGGCTCGTGCACATAGCCAGTATACATGCCTTGCCATATTATAGGGTAATTTCTCCACTTCCAATGCATGCAATCTATGCTCCCTAGTATTTTAGGAAAATCTCTTTCCTCTCAAATTGTAAGTAATCTAGCGATATCATAATCATTTGCAGATCTCAAATACTCATCTCCAAAGACTTCAATAATAGCTTTCACAAACCTTTCAAGAGTCTCTAGTGGTACTTTCTCCAATCCGAATATAATCATCTGTAACATCCGCTGATACTCCATAAGTTAGCAATCGAAATATTGCGGCAATCTTCTGCAAAGAATATAACGCAAGAATTCTAGCACCATCTCTTTTCTGCACAAAATAGTTATCATGCTCTTTTACAGCTTGCATTATGGAAAAAAATAAGAACTAACCGTTCTTAACCCGTGCAGAAAAGATAAATGAGCCGTATAGACTAATTGGATTGGACATGAGGATAAAAAAAGGCCAATAAAAAACATATGGACTAATTGCAAACCTGCGCTGCAAGTTAGTTGAACCGTATGTAGGAGTATCCGAAAAGTAGTCTTGGTATAGTCTAGAATGCTCAGGTTTTCTATTGTGATGAACTACCCAATATCCATGCACATAACTACCATGGCTTGGAGCACTCAACCGCTGATATTCGTTGTGTGCTAGGTATTGACGATGACATGGCACCCGGGTATCATCAAGGAGGACAAAGCCAGCCCTCTAGACATAGGGTGGGCCGGGCCGACAACTCAAAGTCCGACTTCTACACGGGGGCGCCTCATCGACTTGGAGTACAAGATAGGGATAAACCCTTACCCGGCAGTCCCGGATTCTGTTAGAACTAATTAGGAAACCAATCTATAAGCTGATCAGGACTCTTGTAACCCTACCCCGGTTGTCTATATAAGGCTAGGTAGGGATCCCCTAATCGGTAAGTTTTGATGAGTTCTCATAAGTTCCCATACTCTTTACACATATAGCCTAAGCAACCTAGAGATCTATTCTCAGCTCCTACGGCACTCGGGATACAAGCAATACCATCCACGAAACACAGGATGTAGGGTATTACCTCTTCTTGAGGGTCTGAACCTATCTAAACTTTGTCTCCCATGTGCACCCATCTAGATCTGCTGTGCGTACGTTGCCCCGCATTCATTATTGTCAGATTATAACACCGATAGTTGGCGCGCCAGGTAGGAGAGTGCGCATAGATTCATCTGTCAGATCCAGATGGGTTTCTTCAACAACAACGGTGGCTTCGTTCCGGGTAGCGTGATGAGTTTCGCCTCCTTGGACGTTGTCCCTGATCCAGGACAGTTTTTCCAATTTGGAAAGCTGGACTTCATTACCGACAAGATCGGCAAGCTTCACCTCTGCGACTTGGCTTCCCGCGGATCCATGGAGCCTTCATCAACATCTCCACTCGGACTCAAACCCGAGTCCACACCTTCCACTCCTCTCCCCAGGGATGAGGTCATGCTGGAGTCGGATCTCCTGTTCGAACATGGGTTCCCACCCGTCGAGCAGGGATCCCGACTAGTTGGTGTACTCCAGTCTGTACTGCCCGTCCTTGAGTATGACTCGGACGACTTCGATAGCTCGGGAAGCCATCACCCTTCCCGGGAGGTCTTCATGGCGAACCCGGGAGCGTTGATCAACACAACGACCAACCCATTCCCATTGAGGACCAGACTCCTGAGCAACTATCAACCACTTGGCTCCACCTTCGTGCGCAGGTGGCGGCTTTGGCCGAGCAGCAAACCACGCTGGCCCGCCAGCGCAAAGAAATAGAACGCTACGACGACATGTGGGATCGCGGGCGCCAGGTTCACAATGCACTCCGCATGCGTGAGACGGGACGGTGTCCCTATTTTCCCGCTTCCCAGTCACAACATCGTCGCTGTCTCGGTGGCAGCACGTGCCATCAGCATCCCTGAAGGCATCCTAGGCCACGATGAACTTCGGCGGCTCCAAATCCTAGTGGAGGAAGCAGCCCTCCAGCAGGCCGAATTTCCGAGAACCGTGCAGGTTCCTCGATGACCACTAGGAGCCGCGTGTTTCCCCTCCGAGAAAACCCACAAGCCGCAGAGCATCGCTGCACCAACCCCGTCCATCATCATCCCGCCGGGTCGGTACACAACCGACTCGGACCAAATCATGATGCACGGGGAACCACTATTGCAAGAAACCGCGCCCATCAAAGTGCGGACAAAAATGTCCATCCTACCAGGTCGGCACATAACCGACTCGAGCCGGACCGCAATGCACGGAACATCCTCGAGGCCCCGCCAAGAGGCAGGGAGGGACAACTGCAACAGTCACTACAGTGACAGTAGCGACCGTAGTGCAACAAGCTGACGCAGCTCTCTGGCTCCCTCCAGCATGGCCTACGTGGGCCCTAAGGCATTCGGATCCCGCATCCGTGACGCCGTCTTCCCATCGTGATTCCAAGTTACCGGGATCGACAAGTATACGGGTGAGACTCGGCCAGACATCTGGCTGGCCGATTACCACACATCATGCAGGACCAGTGGCGGCAACGACTATGTTGCAATTCACTACCTGCCCTTGTTTCTAGCTGACTCGGCTCGAGCCTGGTTCACCAGTCTACCTCAAGGTTGTATCCAATCATGAAACGACCTCTAGACCCTCTTTGTGAACAACTTCCAGGGCACCTACAACAGGCCCGAGAACACGTGGGATCTCCACAGTTGTACCCAAGAGGAGGGCGAAACTCTCAGAGAGTACATCCAATGCTTCTCCAAGAAGAAGAACTCTCTGCCAGAGGTTCAAGAAGGCGATGTCATCACCGTCTTCTCCAAAGGTGTTCGTAGCACCGACCTCATCCACAAGATTGCGCACAAGAACCCTCAAACTAAAAGCGATCCCTTCGACATTGCCAACAACTTCACGACTGGTGAAGAAGCTGTTCGCAGCGTGACCAAACACGACAGGGGCAAGGGCAAGACACCCGAGTCCCCCGAGGCAAGGGATCGTCACAGGTCGCCCAAGATGAAACACTGGAAGCGCAAGGGTGGTGACCTTGTTGCTGCTACCGACCGCGCTCCACAGCGCCGACCTCCGCGTAGCAATGACACCTTTGAGGAAATGATGAGTCTGCCACCTCACGCGCGACTGCAATTTCTTGAAAAACTTGAACAAGCTGTTCATCCCCCATCGGAACAAAAAAGATCCTCCTTCCGAGGAGGACAACGAGTTCCCAAAGGAAACCGCTTGTCTAATGATCTTCGGTGGCCCTAACGGCTACGAGTGTAAACGCCGCCAGAAGATCTTGGACCGAGGGGTTAACGCAGTCGAGCCGACTGTGCCTCAGTACCTCCGGTGGTCTGAGTCCATAATTTCTTTTGGCCGCTCGGACCACCGTGACTACATACCTCACCCGGGTAGGTTCCCCTTGGTGGTGGACCCAATCGTCAGTGGCGTTCACCTCACCAAGGTCCTCATGGATGGAGGGAGTGGTTGGAACATCCTCTATGTTAAGACCTTGGACGACATGAAGACCTCCGGTCGGAAATCAAACCTACCGGTGCTCCCTTCCATGGGGTCGTCCTTGGCAAGATGGCGAGTCCACTCGGGCAAATCAGCTTGCCCGTCACTTTCGGTACTCCAGACAACTTCCGGACCGAAACCCTCACCTTCGAGGTCGTCGACTTCTTAGGCTCGTATCATGCCATCCTGGGACGTCCTTGCTATGCCAAATTCATGGCTATTCCCAGTTATGTCTACTTGAAGCTTAAGATGCCAGGTCCCCACGGGATAATAACGGTGCAAAGCAGCTTCCAGCATGCTTACGCGTGTGACCTGGAAAACTGTAACCTTGCCGCGGCCCAGATCGCCGTAGCTAAGCTTGACAACCTCAAGTCGGCCGTGGTCGAGGAAGCACCCCCGACTAAAAAAGTTTCAGCAGCGACATCATTTCAGTCGGCGAAGGACACCAAGGCGACCCAGCTCGATCTGAAAGACCCCTCCAAGACGATGCAAATCGGGACTACGCTCAGCGACAAATAGGAAAACGCGCTCGTCAGCTTCCTTCGCGATAACCAGGACATCTGTGCATGGGCATCTTCAGACATGCCGGGAGTCCCGAGGGAAGTTGCCGAGCACTCTCTGAACGTTCGGCCAGACGCCAAGCCGGTTAAGTAGCGCCTACGCCGTTTTGCTGAGGATAGGCGTAGGGCAATAGGAGAAGAGATAGCCAAGCTCTTATCAGCTGGTTTTATCAAAGAAGTGTATCATCCCGACTGGTTAGCAAACCCAGTCCTCGTCCATAAAAAGAATGGAAAATTAAGGATGTGCGTTGATTACACTAGCCTTAACAAGGCATGTCCCAAAGATCCTTTCACATTGCCTCGTATCGACAGGTGATTGATTCCACGGCCGGCTGTGAAATTTTATGTTTTCTCGATGCCAACTCAGGGTACCATCAGATCAAGATGAAGGAGGACGATGAGATCAAAACAACATTCATTACTCCATTTGGGCCTTTTTGCTACATCTCCATGCCTTTCAGCTTAAAAAACGCCAGCGCCACGTACCATGGTGCATACAGCGCTGCCTCCAGGGACAACAGATGACGTGTCGTTTCACTACGGGCAGTTTGTAAGGGCCTATCAGCGGAGGTGTAGTCTTCGCTGACGGGCGCCGTGAGGGTCCGTCAGCGACCGTAGGCCCAGGGCTGACTGCGTAGTCATTGGCGGGCACGTTTTACGTGTCCATCAGTGCTGATGTCTCCTTATAAAACTAGCGGTGGCCCTCGCTGCTGGTCAGTGCTCGCGCGCCCACTGGCCAGCAGCGAGCGTCGCCGTCGCCCCATATGCTGCCGCCCCCCAACCTACAAACACTCCTCCCCTCTCCCCAACCCTCCTCCTATCCCTCCTTTCTTCCTCCCCAAGCTCAAGATCTCTCTAGATCTAGATCTAGATCTTCTCTTTTCCTTCCCAAACCATATTATTTCTTCACCCATTTCTAGCTCTCTCTCTCTCTCTCTCCATCCAACAAGAGCTCTCATCTCTCCCTTCTCCTCTCACTCTCTCCATAGATCGAAACTCCTCTCGTCTTCTTCGTCCTCTCCGTGTTCGACATCTTGCTGTAACACTTCATCTTCCTGCTCCTCACCGTGACATATCCAACGTGTATAACCTGACATGAAACCCTTAAGCGCCAGGTGTACCGTCACCCTCCCTCTCGTATCAAACATTACTAAATTTTTACAATCCCGACATGGACAACAAATCTTCGTGCCACCTTTTCTCCTCATATCTCGCTCGGCGACATCAAGAAACTCATTCAAAGCCATAGCCCAACTCTCTGTTGCTCGGTTGTCGTACATCCAACTGCGATCCATCGATCGATCCCTATGACACGAAACTGATCAGTTCGACGAAAAAGAACAAAACACTAGGCCTCGGCTCCAAATCGGTAGGAACTTGCAGGCCTACGTCGATGATGTGGTGGTAAAATCCGAGAAGAAAGAAGATCTCCTATCTGACTTGGGAGAAACTTTCTCCAACCTTAGGCGATTCAACATGAAGCTCAATCCAGAAAAGTGCGTGTTCGGTGTACCTTTGGGAAAGTTACTCGGTTTCATCGTTTCCGAACAAGGAATTGAAGTTAACCCGGAGAAGATTGATGCCATCATTAGAATGGGCCCACCGAAAAAGCCTCAAAGATGTCCAACGGCTCACCGGGTGCATGGCGGCTCTTAGCCAATTCATCTCCCGACTCGGTGAAAAAGCCCTGCCCCTCTACAAGCTCATGAAGAAGTCGAACACCTTCACCAGGACACCTGAAGCTCAAGACGCTCTCGACGGGTTGAAGAAATTCCTGACCACACCCCCAGTGCTGGTTTCCCCAATGCCCGATGAACCGCTGCTCCTCTATATTGCAGCAACTACCCAGGTGGCCAGTACCGTCTTGGTCGTCGAACGCTCCGAGCCCGGCCACATCCAAAAGTGTTGTCCGAGTTCAAGGCGCGGTACCCACAAATACAGAAAATCATCTACGCGGTGTTCATAACATCTCGAAAGCTCATCCACTACTTCCAAGGACACCTGATTATGGTGGTCAGTTCCTTCCCGATCGTCGATGTCATCGGTGCCACAGGAAGGATTGCTAAATGGGCAATGGAACTAATGGCATTCAGCATAGTTTACGCCCCCCGCACGGCCATCAAGTCTCAGGCTCTTGCCGACTTCATGGCCGAGTGGACAGAAGACCAGTCTCCACCCTCTATCACCGACCTCGAACATTGGACTCTCTACTTCGACGGCTCGCTAATGCTTTAGGGCGCGGGGGGCTGGCATAGTGCTTATCTCCCCGAAAGGAGAACATTTCAAATACGTGCTGCAGATCCACTTCCTGGCGTTCAACAATGTCGCTGAATATGAAGCTTTGCTACATGGCCTATGCATTGCGAACTCACTCGGGATCCACCGGCTTCTCACCCGCGGAGACTCCGAACTGGTAGTCAGGCAGGCAATGAAGGATTGGTCATGCTGAGACCCAACCATGGAACCCTACTACCAAGAGGTGCGCAAGCTTGAAGCTAAGTTCGACGGCCTCGAAATCACACACGTCCTCCACCGAGACAACGAAGCTGCAGACGCACTCGCCAAGCTGGGGTCCAGTCGGGATGTCATTTCGGCTAGAGTTTTCCTTCAGGAGTTGCATGTTCCTTCCATCAAAGTGGACATGGTACCCGAAACCATCGAATCCCACCCTGACAAACCTGATAGCACCCAGCAGCCGCCTCACGAAGTTCTGACCATCGATCCTGACTGGACAGCAACCTTCCTCGACTACCTCCTTTGGGACACACTCCCGCCGGATCAAACCGAGGCGCGACGCCTTGCAAGGCGTGCTAAGGCCTACGTCGTGATCAACGGCGACCTGTACAAGAAGAGCACCTCCGGAATTCTTCAGCGATGCATACCTCAAGAACAGGGGAAGCAACTACTGCAGGATATTCACTCGGGAATCTATGGGCATCATGCGGCGCTGAAGTCATTAGTTGGTAAAGCCTTCCGACAAGGTTTTTACTGGCCAACTGTTGTCTCTAATGCTGAGCACATCGTGCGCACTTGCGAGGGACGCCAGTATTTCACCCGGCAGACACACTTGCCGGCCCAAGCTCTTCAAACCTTCTCGCTAACGTGGCCTTTCGCCGTGTGGGGCCTGGACATGATTGGTCCCCTCAAAAAGGCTCCCGGGGGCTACACACACCTCTTTGTCGCCGTCGACAAGTTCACCAAGTGGATTGAAGCCAAGCCAGTAGCCACGCCTGCTGCCGAGAGAGCCGTCGAGTTCTTTTTGGACATCGTCTACCATTTCGGCGTCCCCAACAACATCATCACGGATAATGGCACTCAGTTCACTGGCGGCACCTTGCTCCAATTCTGCGATGATTACAACATTAGCTTCAACTTCGCGGTCGTGGCACACCCACGCACGAATGGGCAGGTTGAGCATTTCGATGGTCTCATTATGCAAGGCATCATACCTCGGATCTTTTAACGCCTAACGAAGTTCGCGGGTAAGTGGGCAGCCGAGTTACCTACGCTACTCTGGAGTCTCCGGACTACCCCCAACCGGTCAACCAGATACACCCCGTTCTTCATGGTCTATGGAGCCGAGGCCGTATTGCCGACTGACTTATACTACGGGTCCCCACGCACGCGTGCTTATGATGAAGACCAGTTGGAGGAAGCAAGACAGGACGACATTGACCAGCTTGAGGAAGCAAGAGAAGTCGCTTTACTTCGGTCGGCCAAGTACCAATAGGGCTTACGGCGCTATCACAACCGACACGTCCGCGGACGCGCATTCAACATTGGCGACTTGGTTCTGCGCCGAGTCCAGTCCAGCAAAGACATGCATAAACTCTCCCCACCATGGGAAGGCCCATACGTGATCACCGAAGTGCTACGCCTGGGGGCTTACCGACTGCAGGATAGCAATGGCAACGTCCTCACCAACGCATGGAACATTGAACAGCTACGTCGTTTCTATGCTTAAAACTTTGTAATTTGATATTTCGGACACACAGGAATAAATATTCCCTCGCTCCACGTGAAACAATCCTCGGAGTTCTCGACTGACTCACTATGCTAGCTCCTGGCCACGCATAGCAGCCACTCGGCTTTTCCACCCTCTGGGTGAGCCCAGTCGCACTCGGTCTTGTCAGTCGAACAAACTATTTTAGTACTGTGTACATAATCCAGTGTTAACTCTTCATTCTCGATCGCCGGTCTACGCCACAACCCTACTCTACACGGGACACAGCCCACGGCTAATCTCTACGGAAAGGGGGCTACGACGGGTCAGCAAGAGCACACACAACGAATTAACATACACAGGAATGAATCTTTTGTGAAAACAATCGATAAACTTAAAAACAAGTTCATTACAAAATATGCATAACAAAATATTCACTCGGCTTTCCCGAGCAGCTAACCTACTTGTTTCCAACTACTTGTCCCTACAGCCCAGCACGGTTGACGAGGGACTTCGCTGTGGCTTCTACCTCGTCCATTAGCCCAAGCACGGCTTCGTCGGGAACATCCATGGCATACCCTCCCCGATTGCCCCCATGTCAAGCAACGGGTAGTGGGACTTAGCCACGGCGAGAGATGGCACGACCCCGGTCTCCGTGGCCTCCTTCTCCAGCAGCTTTGCCTGGTCGGGAGCTCATCGCAGTCGCTCCACAATTGCATCTGCGCGCTCTAGGATTGGCTCGTCCTCCCACAAGACTCTGCAGGCTATCCGACTGGCCACCCTCAACGACTCAGCCGAATCGCTGACCTCCTGGAGAGCTGTCGGAACAAGACAAAGGAGTTAGCAAAACATTCAAAGGACTCCGACTAACCAAAACCCGAGGCCAGACGGAAGCTGAGAGAGCCATGGAGGCATCTCGGCAGGCCATGCTGGCCGAGCGGGATCATGTCAATCAAGAGAGAGCAGCTCTTGAGGCGCGAGAACGTGAGTATGATGAGGCTATGGCTCATGGGTCCCGCCGGCGCTCATGCTGGCACACTTCATCAGCCGTTCGGCGGAGCCGTGTCATCCGCGATTCCCTCCTGGGACGAGAGCAGGACAGCGTTCCGGTTTACCAAACTCCGTCTCAAAACCTCATCGCGGCTGCCGTGCTGGCCGACTCACTCCCGTCCCTAGCAGATAGCCCTGCGGCAGAAACCTACCGCCGAGTCGTTTCCTTGATGAAGACGGCGGCAGAGCAACAGAACGAGGCCACTTCGGCACATGACTGGCTGGCCTCCAGGTCTGCACGGAGCCAGCCCTCAGCGGCTCCGAGTCGCCCTATTACTATAGGCTCGTCGCAACCGAGCCGCTCCAGCAATCGACGTCCCGATGCCCACGAGGAGATCAACCGGATCCACGCGGAGTGGTGTCGTGCTGGCTCCCTCCGTGGCCAGGCTGACAGCGCCCACAACGCGCAAGACGACCTCGAGGGAATTCGTGCGGCCCGAGCGCGGGCCGAGCGTCGTGGCGCCGAGGACAATCAGCCGAGTGGCTCGGCCTCCATCGGCCCACCGTGCTTTAGCCGGTGGATCCGCTCCGAGCCATTTCCGGACCGGTTCTGGATTGCCAATGGTGTTGACAAGTACGACGGCACTGCCAAGCCGGAAACTTGGCTTGCCGACTATCTCGTCGCATGCAACATCGGTGGGGGCAATGAGCGTATCGCCTTGATGCTCGAAGGCTCGGCGTGGGCGTGGCTTAACAGCCTGTCCGAAGACAGCATCTACGACTGGAGGGACCTCCAGGAGGCTTTCGTCAAAAACTTTGAGGGCACGTACAAGTGTCCCGGGAACGCGCAAGACCTTTGGCTTTGCGTACAGGAGAAAGGGGAGTCAGTCCGAGACTACATTCAGCGCTGGACTCGGCTCTGCAACTCCATCGAGGACATCTCTGAGACACAGGCCATTCAGACCTTCTCTCAGGGAGTCAAATATGAGCTCCTGAAGCATAAGTTGGCCAGGTCTAACGTTCAGACCATGGGCCGACTCATGGAAGTCGCCAGGAAATATGCGACTGGCAAGGAGGCCATGTGTTATGAGGACAAGGGCAAGTCGAAAGCTGAGTCCTCAGGTCGCAAAGTCCACGCCGACTCGAGTCGAAAGCACGGCGACAACCATCCTCAGAAGCGCAAAGCTGACGGCGGAGATGGACTTAGTGGGGCCAAGTTGGATGCGGCCGCTGAACGCGGCATACAGCGTGGTGATGGCAGCCGGAAGAAGGAACGCCCTTGGCAACAACGTAAGATGCCAAGGCTCACCTTCGAGGAAATCCTCGACAAGTCCTGTTCCTTCCATAGCACCCCCGACTACCAGGCGGGTCACTCGACCAGGGAATGCAGCTTCTTAAAGCGCCTCCAGGAAGAGAAGCAACCCGTTTCTGAAGCCGGTGGTGCGGGTGGCCCTCCTATGGGTAGCGGCGCCCCGCAATATGCCCCGCAGAAGGGCGTCCTCATGATCTTCCAGGGATCCGATTCCAAAAGGAATCGGAAGTTGCAATACCGCGAAGTGGACGCGACCGTTCCTGCAGTTCCCTAGTGGCTGGACTGGTCTGAAGTGCTAGTCGGTTTCGACCGGCTCGACCACCTGGACTGCGTCCCGTGTCCGGGTAAGCACCCTCTGGTGGTGGATCTGTAGGTCGGCGGTTTCAAGCTTCGCAAAGTCCTTATGGATGGCGGCAGCAGCATCAACATCATCTTCATGGACACCTTGAAGAAGACGCAAATCTCGAAGTCCCAGCTCCGTCCCAGTAGCACTACCTTTCACGGGATAGTGCCAGGGAAGTGCGCCAAACCACTGGGCCAGGTCTCCCTGGAGGTTGTGTTCGGCGAGCCGAACAACTTCCGGGTCGAAACCCTAACCTTCGAAGTTGTCGACTTCAAGAGCGCCTACCACACCATCTTCGGCTGCCCGGCTTACGCCAAATTCATGGCTAGGCCGTGCTACGTCTACCTCAAGCTGAAGATGTCGGGTCCCAAGGGGGTCATCACCGTCACTGGCAACTTCGAGCGCTCCAACAAGTGCGACATTGCCAGTGCAGACATAGCTGAGTCCCTGATCGCGGCTGAGGAGCTGGAAGGCATCAAGAGGACTGTCAACCTCGAGCAGGCTCCACCAAGCAAGAAAGCGGTAACCGAGTCCGCTTTCCAGTCGGCCAAGGACACTAAGAGTGTCCAGGTCCACCCTGATGACCCATCCAAGACGGTCCAAATCGGGTCCGACCTCGAGGCCAAATAGGAAGGCGCGCTCGTCGACTTCCTTCGTGAGAATTGGAACATCTTCGCATGGAAGCCAGCTGACATGCCAGATGTTCCATGGAAGTTCACCAAGCACTCCCTCAACGTCGCCAAAGATGCGACGCCGGTCAAACAGTCTCTTCGTCGCTTTGCCGAAGACAGGCGTAAAGCCATCGGAGAAGAGATTGCCCGACTCCTTGCAGCCGGGTTCATCAAGGAGGTTCTTCACCCAGACTGGTTAGCAAACCCAGTCCTGGTTCTTAAGAAGAACAAGACTTGGCGCATGTGTGTGGACTACACGTCCCTGAACAATGCTTGCCCCAAGGACCCATTCACGCTGCCTCGCATCGATCAAGTAGTCGACTCCATAGCCGGCTGTGAGCGTTTGTGTTTTCTGGATGCTTATTCAGGCTACCACCAGATTAAGATGAAAGAATCAGATCAAATAAAGACTTCTTTCATTACCCCGTTTGGGGCTTATTGTTATATCACTGTGCCTTTTGGTTTGAGAAACACTGGCGCTACATATTAGCGATGTATGCAAAAGTGTTTGGATGATCAGATAGCCAGGAATGTCCAAGCCTACGTTGACGACATCGTAGTGAAGACAAAAAAAAGCGTAGATCTCTTGACCGATTTGGCCGAAACCTTCGCCAATCTCAGGAGATTCGACATGAAGCTCAACCCGGAGAAGTGCGTGTTCGGAGTTCCTTCGGGCAAGCTGCTTGGTTTCATCATTTCCGAGCGAGGAATCGAGGCGAACCCGGACAAGCTTGACGCCATCCTCAAGATGGGCAAACCGAAGGACCTGAAGGCTGTCCAGCGTCTAACCGGATGCGTGGCTGCACTAAGTCGGTTTATCTCCCGACTCGGATAAAAGGCCTTGCCTTTTTACCGACTCGTCAAGAAATCCGACTCCTTCGAGTGGACCAATGAAGCCCAGAAAGCCTTCGACGACCTCAAGCGCCTACTATCTACACCTCCAGTTCTCGTTGCACCGATGGAAGGAGAGCCCATGCTGCTCTACATCTCGGCCACCAACCAGGCGGTCAGCGTCGTCCTAGTGGTGGAACGCGCTGAAGAGGGCCGAGTGCAGAAGATGTAGTGACCCGTCTATTATGTCAGCGAGGTCCTCTCCGAGTCAAAGTAGCGCTACCCGCACTACCAGAGACTCATCTACGGCGTGTTTATGGCAATGCGGAAGTTGATTCACTACTTCCAAGCCCACTCGGTTACCGTGGTCAGCCACGCCCCTTTGTCAGACATCATCAACAACAGGGACGCCACGGGCTGAGTCGCTAAGTGTGCGATCGAGCTCATGCCTCACGACATCAACTATGAGCCCCGCAAGGCTATCAAGTCTCAGTCTCTCGCCGACTTCATCGTCGAATGGACTGAAACCCAGTCCCTCCCGCCCCAAGTGCACTCGGAGCACTGTGTCATGTACTTCGACGGCTCGAAGATGCTCATGGGCATGGGGACTGGAGTCGTCCTCATTTCCCCCAAAGGCGACAAGCTCAACTATGTGCTCCAGATCCACTTCATGGCATCCAACAATGTCACGGAGTACGAGGCACTGCTGCATGGCCTGCGCATAGCCGTTTCACTCAGCATCCGCCGACTCCTATGTCGTGGAGACTCAGATCTGGTGGTGCAGTAGGTGATGAAGACGTGGGACGCCAAGGACCCCGTCATGGCGGCATATTGCGCCGCCGTGCGTCGACTCGAAGGCCATTTCGAAAGCCTTGAGCTTCACCACGTTCGCCGGGCCGACAATGAAGCAGCTGACTCCCTCTGCAGGATTGGCTCCGCCCGTGAAACGGTACCACCCAGGGTCTTTCTTCAACAACTACTTCAACCTTCCGACAAGATGGAGTTGGCAACTGAGTCATCTGATCTTGAACCTCAAGACCATGGACTGGAAGGCGTCCTGGCGGTCATCCCGCTCTGGACCCAGCCGTTCCTCTCTTACCTTTTGTGCAAGGAGCTCCCCGAGGATCCGACTGAGGCGTGTCGCATTGTCCGCCGCGCTCGAGCCTACACCATCATCAACGGCGAGCTCTACAAGTGCAGCACCACTGGAGTTTTCCAGCGATGCCTCTGCTGGAGGAAGGCAGAGCAGTACTCGAGGAAATCCACTCGGGAACCTGTGGCCACCATGCTTCGTCACGAGCACTTGTCGCCAAGGCCTTCCACCATGGTTTCTTCTGGCTCACTGCTCATGCCGATGTGGATGAGCTCGTTCGTACCTGCGACGACTGTCAGAGGTGTGCCTGTCAATCGCACATGCTGGCTATCGCCCTCAAGACTATCCCCATCACATGGCCCTTTGCCGTGTGGGGACTCGATATGGTGGGTCCGCTCAAGACAGCGAGAGGGGGATTCACCCACCTCCTGGTGGCGGTGGACAAATTCACCAAGTGGATTGAGGCCAAACCCATCATGAAACTCGATGGTCCGATTGTTGTCAACTTCATGAAGGAGGTCATCTTCCGATTCGGTATCCCCCACAGTATCATCACTGACAATGGCAAGAACTTCACCGCCGAAGTCTTCCGCCAGTTCTGCCGGGACCACGGCATCCGAATCGACTACGCCTCGGTGGCCCATCCGCAGTCCAACAGGCAAGTTGAGCACTCCAATGCGCTCATCCTCCAAGGTATCAAGCCCCGGCTGCTGGTTCCTCTACAAAGGACCGCCGGCTGCTGGATCGACGAGCTCCCTTCTGTCCTCTGGAGTTTAAGGACTACTCCAAACCGGTCGACTGGCTACACGCCTTTTTTCATGGTCTACGGAGCTGAAGCTGTCCTGCCGAGTGACATCCTCCATGACTCCCCGCGAGTCGCAGCATGTGTGGAAGTGGATGCCGAGTCGACAAGACAGGACGACCTTGATCTCCTAGAGGAAGCGCGGGAACTTGCTCTTTCATGCTCAGCCATATACCAGTAAAACATGCGCCGCTATCACAGCCGCCAAGTCCGGGGCTGAGTCTTCAATAAAGGTGACTTGGTCCTTCGACTCATTCAAGACAAGGCAGGCATGCACAAGCTTTCCCCGCCTTGGGAGGGGCCGTTCATCATCAACCAAGTGTTGCACAACGGCACCTACCGACTGAAGGACCCAGCATCAGGAGCAGTCACCGAAAGGACCTGGAACATTTCTTAGCTGCGTCCTTTCTTCACTTAAACCTTCTATTTTTCATAGTTTGTAGTTTGATCATGAATAAAAATTTTCCCTCCTGAGCGGCACTGGGGGGCTACATTTTTTTCCTAGTCGAAATTTCTTATTTATGATCTTGCTATTAAACTATAGTCATTCTCCTTGGGCAGCCCCCGGGGGCTACATTCAACAACCGAGCGGCTTGACTCCCGGGCAACCCCCGGGGGCTACCTCAACCCACTGGGTGTGTTGTCAATCGGTGCAAGTTATTTTGAATCTTCTAACTTTGTTTCCCCGCGAACGTCTAAGTAAATGTGTACGGTACCTAAGGCCCACTCTTCGTCCCAACTACAGTCGCAACCCGGCTGTCCGGTTGGCAAGAGCAAAAGCTAAAGGTCAGCCTGCACGCAAAAGGACTCGGCGTAGAAACAAACTCAGATAAGCAAAATAACTTGTGCATAATAACTTAGCACTTCATTGCAAAGTAACATAGTCTTTACAGCATTTCCACTCGGCATACCGAGGTTTAATATAAAATAATTTTATTCTTCTGGCACTGGCTCCATGCGGTCCTTCAGGTCGGTGAACCTGGCGATCCGGCTGGCGGCGCGGTGAACTCGGGAGAGCAGCTCGAGGGGATTGACCGGCTCGCCCTCTGCATTGAGTGGAGCTCCAGTGGAGATCTTGTCGACGTCCGCATCAGGATGGTGTGCCAGCGCCATCGCCAGCGCCATGTCGGCTCCCAAGCGTGCCACCGACTCCTTCCACTTCTCCACCTCCGCCGAGCCTTGCGTAAGCTTATCGGCGAGGGTGAAAATGCTAGAGCTCGCTTCCTCGTTGGGCCACAGCGTGGTGTAGAGGTCCTGCGAAGCTGACTTCATGCTTTGCACCAGGCTCTTCACTTGGAGGAGTCGGTCCTCCAAAGTGACGATGCAACTGGACATTGTTTCCGGTGTCCAGAACGCCTCGAGAGCCGCTTCGGCCGGGTTCGACAGCGCCCGGAGTCGGAGCGCCGCTTACCTCGCCTGCTCCTCCAGTTCTGGGCAAGCGTCTGGGTGCAAATTATTGCAAGGAAACTGACAAGGAAATGTGCAAAAGAAGCTGGCAAGGGACTCCGAGGCTTACCGAGCAGGGTCTCGTTGGCAGTCTTGAGGTGCCCCATGAGCTCCGCCTCGCGCTTCTCCCACTCGAGGATGGCCACTGCATGTCACTTCTGGGACTTGGTCATCTTCGAGTAGAAGCTGTCGACTTGCCCCTGCAGCTCGCAATTCGTGGCTTTCAGTTCTTCGAACTGCTCCGTCATCTGCTGATGCTCTGACTGCAGCAAGGCGGCGGTCTTCATGCTCTCACGAGCTTGCTTGAGCTCGTCATGGAGCTCGGCTTTGCGAGCGTCGATCATTTCCCTCACCCTTGCCATCGAGATGGAGGCCTTCAATTTCTCCTGAAGGTGGGCGTTTTCGGCCTCGATGTCTGCCGACTCAGAAAGATTAAAACCAACAAAATCTTAAGGCAAATAACTACTGACCCGGATACTTATTCCCAGCGGCGGCGAGCCTCTCCTCAAGCTGCCGACTTCGGGCCCTTTCATCGGCCAGCGCCTTCTCAAGGGAGGCGTTCCTTTCCATGATGGCCTACCTGTTTCTGCCGAGCTGGACCACTGCCTGGGCAAAAGGGAGATTCGAGCCAGTAAGTCTCAAGCCGACTCAAACAGTTGACCAGAGACTCGGGGGGCTACACCCACTGGGTGCACTGACCGTGCCCCCAGCGTCAAAGCAAAAAAGAAAAGGGAGTAAAGCTCGGGTGTGAAGACTTACTCTGACAGAATGTTCCCAGACGCTGGCCGAGTCTGCCAGCATGCTGGCCGCGTCCACGAATTCCGTCAGCTTGGTGCCAAGGGCAGCAACTCGCCGCATGGCCTCCTGCGCTACTGCACACTCCTCCGCACTGCGAGTCGGAGACATGAGCTGCGAGACGGGAGCGGTGCCACTCGGCTGACCGAGTGCAAGGCTCCGCTCCATCGACAAGGAGTCAGAGGCTGCGGCTCCCGCGACGTCCACGGCAGCACAGTCGGTGGAGGGCTGGCCCTTGGTCACGTCCGCCAGCTCGGAGGAGTCGGCACCAGCCGCGGTCGCCGGTGCCGTGTTCGACTCCAAGGACGGCTCGCTTGTTGGAGTTGGTGGGGGGCTGCGGGTCATTAATCGGGGCCACGGCTAGCCCGGCTCCCGCGTCCGACTCCAGCGCCGCGACTGACTCCGTCTGTTGAACGGGAGTCGGCCCCATGGATGCAGCGGGCGGTTGCGCGGTGGGCGCAACCACAGTTGGAGCCGGGAGAACCAACTCCGTCTGTTGAACGAGAGTCGGCCCCGTGGCTGTGCCGAGCTGGAGGTCTCCTTTGTCGGATAGCTTCCTCTGGACGCTGCGATGGCAAAAGTCCCACACCGACTTCAGCATTACGTTCAACCAGAAGGTGGAAGACAAACCAAAAAGTGATGTACCTGGTGGTCGTGGGAATCACTTTCACTACGGTTTTCTTCTTCGGTCTTCCCGGGGCGGACGGAACCCCGGAGGTAGAAGGCGCCGACTGGGTGGCAGCCGGTGTACAAGCATAGACAGCAACCTGCACCGCGGGGCTGGCGGTTTCAGCCCACGCTTGCTTGGAAGCCGACTCCACCTGTGCCGACTCCGCCGACACCCGCGAGGTTCCGGAGCCGGAAGCGTCGTCCGCCCGCCTCCGCTTTGGAGCCGGAGAGGTCGAGGGCTTGATCTCCTAGACCTGTCGCCCAAGTCCGCTGGGTCTTGGCCTTTCTCCGAGTCCCCGCCCTCGAGGGCATCTTCGTCGACCTCCACGTCGCCCAGGACTCCCGGAGCCAGATTTTGCTCGTGGAGGGGCGGCATGGAGTTCAAGCCCAGCAAGGTCTGCGACAAAAAGGACTCGGATTCAGAAGAGAACCCGAGACAAAAATATGAAGGAATAAACTCGGAAGTCAAAAGACTTACGGTGGGCGGAGGATTGGCGGCAGAAAAGGGCACCACATGCGGCGCCCTATTGAGGCCAGAATGCTCCTTGGTCAAACTCTTCAGGAGCTCAATGAAAAGTTGATCTAAGAGCCCTTCGGCCGATACCCTGTTCGAGTCAGAAGCACCTGAGTACTCTCACATCGGGTGCGCCCTAGCTTGAAGCGGTTGAATCCGCCGACTCAACCAGGTGATGATGAGGTCGACGCTAGTGAGCCCCTTCTCCTAGAGCCTCTGGATCTTCCTCAGGAGTCGGTCGACCTCGGACATCTCCGTGCTGGACGGCTTGGCGCTCCAGCGTTTCTGCCACACGGGGGGACCCTCGACATACTTGGGGAGCCCCTCCTGGGCACTCGGCGTGCGCTTGTCAGGGCAGTAGAACCACCCGTCTTGCCACTTCCGCACGGTGTCCGGGAGTTGCAACTTGAAATATTTGGCGCCAGCTTTGACTTGAATGTCGGCTCCCCCGCAGATGGATAGGCGCTCGCTGGCCTTGATCGGCTGCGCCTTCACCATGAAAATCTTTTTCCTCCCCAAAAAGCATTCACATAGCGTGATGAAACACGCGATGTGCAGAATGCCATTGGGATTCAGGTGATGGAGTTGGAGGCCGTAGAAGAAGAGCAACCCACGCACGAAGTCGCGAGGGGCAGCGACAAGCCCCGCTCGATGAACGGGATGAGCAGCATCCGTTCATGCTCATGCGGGGCGGGCTTCTCCTCCCGGTACGCACCCTCCAGTTGCTAATCGCCCGAGGCGGGAGCATCCCCTCACCAACGAAGCCTGAGAGGATCCGGTCGGTCACTACCGACCGGACCCAGTCGCCCTTTTTCCACCCATCGGAAAGGATGGCGGCGGAGGCGGAGGAGGCGTCACTTTTCTTGCTCTTGCCGGTGCGGGACATGGTCGACACTGGTGGGAGAAGGAAGATTTTGGAAGCAGAGATGGAAGCAATGCGCGGCAGCGGACTCCGGTGGTTTATGACGACGTACGCGAAGATTGAAAATACCACAATTGATGAAGCTCAACTCAAGCGCATTCGAGGGATTTTTGCCTTCTTCATCAATACACAAATCATCAATCCCGATGGCAAGTTCTATGGTGGCGGCTTAGCAGAGTAGCATTGTCTTTTCTCTATGTACTTAGCACTCTCTTGCAACTTTCCTTTTAAACATTGAAGTATGCAATTTTTGGCAGCGATCGAGCTCTCAATTCTGAACGGTGTGACTCATTTCTAGCTAGCAATTGTGAATATATCTAGCAAGTGGTGTGACTCTCTTGCAACTTTCCTTTTAAATATTGAAGTATGTGATTGTTTCAGTGTATTGTCTGTGAATGTATCTATCTGTATCTGTGTTAAATATGTGAATATGTTGTGCACTATATATCTGGTGTTTCAGAGGGCATGACTAGCAATTCCTGAGGCTAGCCACAAAACAGGCAGTGTTATGCCCTTCCCGGCGGGGTATTCTACATTTGCTCCTGTGCCTGGCCCAACTTCCACGCCGGCCGCCTCCCTCCTCTGGCTCCTCGACTAGCTCACGTCGGATTCATGGCTCGTCGGTAGGGCCGACTCACACTAGGTGTTCGTCTCCAGCGAGTCGGCTGGTGGCAGCCTTGTGTGCCCTCCGATTCGGCACCGCGGGGCTTGACCCGGTGAAGATCATCGGGTACATCCTGCTCATGCCGATGTTCATCACATCATCAACCCCATTTTGTTAGAGATTTTATAGGGTGGTGATTAAGTCAATTTATTAGAAGTATTTACTATATTAAGTTAGTTAGTTTATATTTTTTGTTAGAGATTTTTTAGAAATGTGGTTAGTGGAGGAGAGGGTTAAAATGGAAAGTGAAAGTGTGACACCACTTCTCCAATGAGCATGATCTCTTTGTGCTCGTAGTCGCTCGCGACAGTGCCTTCGACAAACACGCACATGCTACTCGAAGAGGAAGACACGGGTAGAAGGGAGAAGACGAACTTGAAAGGCGGTGGTGGATCTAAAGGAAGAATACGAGAGAAGGAGAAGGAGGGAGATCTGAGATTTTGTTTATTTGTTTGTTAGAGTTTTTTAGGAAGATTTATTTGTTTGTTAGAGATTTATTAGGAAGGTTTGTTTGTTCTAGTTGGATAATGAGGAGCGGCGGTGACAATTTTTTCATAAATAACGTGAATTTTGGGAGTAGTTTAGATGACGTACCATCACCACTAACTCAAATTTATAAGATATACAGATATATATCAACAAAAATTTAGAATAAACAAAAATATTCTATAAAAGTTATCAAAGATTCTTGGAATTCTACTTCTTCTTATGTTCCTTCAAATTTTCTATTATTCTGATTATTTTCTGATTGTCCTTATGAATCTTAATTTTAAAAATATTTATTTTTTATACAAATGTTTAATTATTCTCCTAAAAAATTTGATATTTACATACTTGATTCTAAATTTTCCAAATTTTTAAATCCATTTTCCCTGATTTTTCTTTGAATTACATGAGTTTTTCAAAAAACTTCAAAATTTCTGTTTATTTAATTTTTTGTGTTAACTTGGCTGCAATGTTGTGAAGCTACTACCACATCATCGTTAAAACTGCTTTTATTGGGGTAAGGTACAAACTTTAGACGATTTTCGCAAAGGGCTAAATATAGACGATTTTGACATTTAAAGGACCAAGAATATCCGATATACAGGTGGGGGACCGAACTTAGACTCCGACAATAGATGAAGGATAAACTTTTTCCTTGAGGATATTATCGCGCTCAGTTCTTCCACTGCTGTGACAGATCGGCTGCTACATCAACTGCCTGCTGATTTTGCTGTTAATGATCTAGGTGCACCTCAGCTACTTCCTTGGTACCGAAGTGCACTCGGTTGATGATGGTATGATCCTCTCACAGCACAAGTATACTGTTGATCTCCTGCGTAAAACCAACATGAGTAATGCCAAGTCTGTGAGCACTCGCATGGCTGTGACAGACAAGTTGTCCAAGGATGCTGTTCTCCCTTTGTCAAGTTGATACGACCATGTCTATGTTGGGGAACGCGCTACGAAAAACAAAATTTTTCCGCGCACGAACCAAACCAAGAAACACTATCGAGGTGTAGGTAACGATATCATACCTTCGACGATCACGTCAATGCAGCGGAGAAGTTGACCGATGTCGATGAAGTCCGCAGACTCCCGCAGCTAGGTTATACCTCCCAGCCGCGAGAGCGATCTCCTCGTGAATAGTTCGCCCGATCAAACGCCGAAGTATACGACGTCTCCGAGGTATCCACGCGTACCGGATCAGCGACACCGCGGTAATGTGTGGACCAGCACACAAGAACAGCGGGGATCTACGAGAAGGAGAAGCAGCAGCGCGCCGGCAGCTGTACTAGATCCAATCTAGAAGAGAGAGAAAAAGAAGGCTGTGGCCAATCTAGAGATGGCCGGCCTAGGGTTTAGTCCAAGGGACTAGGGCTGCCTCTGGGGCTGCTTGGGATACCCTTTGAGGTGCCCTGCCCCTCTATTTATAGGGGTTGGGGCAGCTCTCCCTAGGCAGGTGGAGTCCTACTCCAGCAGGGACACCCTGTTGGAGTTGGAGTCCAACTCCACTAGAACCTTCTAGAACCTTCTAGAATTTCTAGAACCTTCCAGAACCTTCTAGAATTTCTAGAACATTCCAGAACCTTCTAGAACCTTCCAGAACCTTCTAGAACCTTCTAGAACCTTCCAGAACCTTCTAGAACCTTCCAATACTTTCCGGAACACTTCCGGACATCACCGAAACCATCCGGGACCTCCCGGAACACTTTCGAGATCATCCGAAACACTTTCGGAACCCTTCTCTCTCGTTCTCTATAAATCGTAGCATTCCTAAATGTCGCTAAAACGTTAAGCGTGTGACCCTATAGGTTCGAGTATATGTGGACATGTCCGGAATACCTTCCGGTCAATAATCGTCAGCGGGATCTGGACACCCATAACGACTCCCACATATCATCGAAGATCTTTATCGAGCAAACCTTGTATTGTCGCATACAATTCCTTTTGCCTCACGATACATTACACAACCCGAGGCGAGACTTTGACGGTATCCCTGTGATCAACTCCTTGATCACCATACCTAGTTATCCTCGTTACCGGTTTGTACTCTTTTCTCGTTTCCGTATTCCGGTATCCCCGTGACTAACTTTTTAGTCACAATACCTGGCCAGGCGATGCTGGACACCGTAATACCGAGTGGGCCCAGAGTGTATCTCTCCATCGCCGGATGGGCAAATCCCAGTCTTGACATATCTAGAACCACGATATACTTTCTGGTGTACCTGGAAGTCACCTTTATAATTACCCAGTTACGGCGTAACGTTTGATGACCCCAAAGCAACCATCCGGTATCCGGGTCTATGATATTCTCATGGTCTAAGGACGCAAGTAAACGTTAACACATCATGAGAAGATACTGACAACATATTGACGAAGTGATCTCGCAGTATCTCATAAGGGGTCTATCCAACACCATTGTTACCCTAACAATGTGTTCCCATTATTGCCGGCATCCTTGTTACATTAACAATGCCCATGATCAGGAAAACAAGATCATCAACAATACATGAGCTAGTCCAGAGGCCTGACTAGGGATCTGAATGGTGTTTATTATTCCACACATGCAATTAGGTTTTCCTCTGAATCTCATATTCAAGAACCAATGCAATTTTAGCATAGAACATAAACTTAATCATGAACATGAAAATAGAATAATAACAACTTTATTATTGCCTCTAGGGCATATTTCCAACAGTCTACACCTACTAATGTACGTGCTACTGCTAGTCAAGATCAAATTGTCACCGCTCCGTTGAAGATTAGAGATATATATATTTCACGATATACTACTCTTTGATGAGAAGTAGGAGGAGGCCTTTGCAGGTCTAGTTGATGTATCTAACAAGCATGCTGTTACTCTGCATGAGTATGACGCTCGTACGAGGAGGAGGTTGCAGGCCTAGTTGATGTATCTAACAAGCATGCTGTTACTTTGCATGAATTTGACGCTCCTGGGTTGCACATGAGCAGATGTATGCAAACAGCTGCATGCATATGCATGTGAGAGGAATCCATGCTTATTGCGGTTCAAAGGGAAAGTCAAGAGTGCATGTTGCATGCAAGGGAGTCCAGATGCCACACGGTATAATTAGGGAAGATCAGGCGACTTATTCGGATGCTATGGGCGGTAACCAATCCGGACACTATTTCTGCTACATATATACGACCAGCAGATCAAATCCAAACCGAATCAGACCAGGAGATCTATTTTGTTACAACTCAGAGAATTATAATCAGTGCTAGAGCCGCTACGGTGAGAAATATGCCCTAGTGGCAATCATAGGAATGATCATATTTCATTGTATCCATGATTTATTAAATGTTCCTCGAATAATATCTTTTGTATTGATTGGCAAGTATGTGACTTGTTTGTGGAACTTCGTACTAACCTTGAATGATTATTCTAAATTGGTCTCTAGTCGGAACTCATGTGAGGACACATATGAATAATAGATTAGCATATGTATTGGTTGATAATCATGTTTTACGGGTCATAGACATAGAGCTGTCAAACTAATTGTATGAGCACATGTTAGGGAACATGGGGTTGGACAGACCCAACTTAAAACACAATATGTGTGCTATGTCCTTTGACCTAAGATTGTCGTATGTGCTTGATATGTGTAAATGACTTACTTAGGGGTTGCCGAACACTACTCTGTAACTGGGTAGTCATAGAGGTTGCCTTCTTGTTTGTCATGAAGCATGATGCGAGTCATGATCAATCGAGATGGGATTTGCCCCTCTCTGTGATGAGAGAGATATCCCAGGGCCCCTCAAGTGATCGAATCCAGAAATGCATAGCCGTGCTACTTAAGGTTAAAGAGTTAATCTAGTAAAGGATTCCGAGACACATGATCGAGAAAGAGCTATCAAGCTCGAATTTGAGCTTGACAAATATCGTGAGACAAAAGGAGTTGCATACATAACATTTCGATAGTTCGTCCGATACGATCTTTATGTACGTTTGGGAGTTGGCACGTCCTGCTTGGGGCCGCTACCAGTTAGTAATCGAGTAGGAGTAGTTGGTTCATGTCTAAACGTGCGTGAACCTATAGGGTCGCACACTTAAGAGGTAGGAGCCTAATTCGGATAAATTGAGTCCTAATGGGCCTCTAACGTAGAAGCCCATTATGGGGACGTCTATGTAAGGAAGGGGGACGGACGTGTTAGGGTTAAGGCAACTCAGAATTCCCGAAACCCTAGCTGTCAACCCTCCCACGCCTAAAGTTGTCCGCTCGGATCTAACAATCCGGACGAGCAACGTTCCTCCCTGAACGTGTGGATACCTTGGAGACGTTGCAGTTGTGACGCTTGGACGATCCGTCCGAGAGAACCACAAGGAGGAGACGAACTGTTCGAGGGAATCGCGAGAAGAAGGTAGTACGACTATAGCCGCTTCCGTTGCATTGACTCTACTTCCTCTACGGTTCCACGACTACAGCAATTTCTGGTTTATGTGGTAAAAATTTATGTTTTACGTTAGTGTAGCCTATCCGTATCCCTGCAGATACTACTGCTACTTCTGAACCACACGCCCACCAGAGAGAGAACCGAAGGCTATAAAGAATCTGTTACCGTGGGAATTGCTATCCTTGTGCGCAATAGGCCGGGGACCACCTGCAGGACAAGACCAGAAGAAGGCGCAACAGTTGAATAGAGTCCTAGTTATTTGAGTTCATGTCGGGTTGTAAAGATTATAATGCTAAACTATAAAGCATATAATCGTATTATTTAAAGATGGAGTGCAAATTATCTTCCGATTGTTTGGGAAGTTTTGGCCAGGGAATCAGCTTGCTTTCCAAGCTACGTTAGAAAGGTCGGCTATTATAAACAGCAAGTCTGCGTCCCATGTAATAGTTAGGCTGTGTTTTGATTAAAAACATGACGTGTATTTCAGGATAGATACCCGTTACCGAGTTTGGATAATTCTTGACAAAAATTCTTAAATTTTAAAGAAAGTTTTAGAAAACCTTCTGTATTACGATTTTTACATGAAAATTATCTTATTGTGTAAGTTGCCGTCTGCTAGATTGGTTATTATGTGTTAAACCACAGTGTTCTAACCTCTGCTTCGTATACATCGTGGTCACGAGTCAGAGGACAACAATATGATGGAGGAAATGCCACAGCTGAGGTTATACATGTCCAAGCACTTCTGGGTGAGTTTGGGGTCTTTGTTGAGAGAGGACTATGTCTATAGTGTAACAATCTTGATGTCACTCGTCTTGTGGTAAACTCTATATTTCATATAAGCACGAAGCATATTAAAGTAGACTATCTTATCCGTGAAAGAGTTGCTCGCAAGGCACTGGCAATTCGACACATCTCTACAGGATATCAGCTCGCTGATGAGCTCACCAAGCCGCTCTCCACGCAACTATTTGCAGGATTCTGCGACAATCCGAACCTTGTGCCACGTCCAAAGAAGGGGGCTGTTAAACTACCTAGCTAGATCCTTGCATATAGTTAGCGTATGGATAATTCCTATTGTACTCCATCGTGTAATTAAGTTGTAACCGAGCCCAACGAACCTAGATCTTTTTTTCAGGTTATTGTGGACTTGTGGCAGTTCACATGTACACAGGCTGACTATATAAACAAGTTGCGGTAAGATCAATTTACTAATACACAAATAAGCATATCTGATGCTTAATTCTAGATGGTTTGGACAAACAGTTTTGTATAAATCTAATCCTAAATGGTTAAAAATAGGAAACTATCTTGAAATAATTTTGGGCAAAATGGTTGCTTCCGATGGATTACAATCTCAGACGGTTTCTAACAAAAAAACCATCTAGGATAATATCCTAAACGTTTATTCTAGAAAACCGGCTGGGATGTGTTAAAATATCTCACATGGTTTTGTACAAAATAACCGTCTAGAATGTACCCCAGGCGGTTTTTGTCAGAAACAGCTTGGTATAATCATAGTATTCCAGATTGTTTCTATTTAGCCGGCTAGGATATCTCCTGCCTTTATTGCCCGCAGCCGACCACTCATCAGACAGATCTAGATCTAGGTTTTTTTGGTGGATGCAATGAAGGTTAGTAAAGCTTTCTAATCACATTAGAGTAGTTTACTCCATTAATTATATGCATTTTTCATTTCATTTGTCAAAAGTAAGAATTAGAGAGAATGTGTTGAATTATTTGATTTGAGGTTTAAATTAGAAGAACATTGCTAGCTAGTCATGGAGACAAGAGAGAGAATTGAGAGAGGAGTGGATCAAATAGTGACAATTCCCTAGTGGTGAATTATTTGACTTGGGGGTTTAAGTTAGATATAGGTTGCTAGGTATGGAGACAATAGAAAGAATTGAGAGAGGAATTGATCGAATAGTGATGATTCCCCTACTGTTGGCATATAAAAAAGAGATAGAGATGATCGATAATTTAGCATTTTGATAATTAATTAATGAAAGATTTAATTTATGATGAAATAATATACATTATTCTTGTTAAATAGAAGTATTAATCGTAATTACGTTAATGAATTTAAATATTTAATGTGTAGCGTACATGGATCGAAGATGGATGTACAATTGTAATTGTGTGAGTGATGAGTACATTAAGGGCTTGATTGATTTTAGAAGAGCCGCCGAAGAGGATATGCTCAATATGGGGAGTGAATACATATAATGTCCATGAATTGACTGTGATAATATGAATATGTTTGACAACGCAAGGCAGATCGAAGCACACTTGATCCAATGGGGTTTCAAATATGGGTAAACATGTTGGACCAAGCACAGTGAGGAGGAGGTCGTCATACATGAAGATAGTAATTAATAGAGCCGATAATAAAGTCAATGATATTCCAGATGTAGTCGATTGTACTGCAGACGACAATGATGAGTTATCAGAAGATGATGAAATGCACAATTTGGATTAGATGCCTCGGGATGCTGAGGAGAACGACCTTGACAATGCTGATCACAGTAAATTTTGTAGATTGACGGTGGACTCGGAGAAACCATTGTTCCTAGGAAGTAAGCCAAAATTCAAAAGGATGTCAACCGTGCTTGAACTATTGAAATTGAAGGCAAGCAACAAATGGTCTGATAAGAGCTTCACTGTGCTATTAGGCCTGTTAGCAGACATGCTCTCAGCGGAAAATCAGTTGTCGATAACCACCTACAAAGCCAAGCAGGTTCTTTGTCCTTTGCGATTGGAACCTGAAAGAATACATCCGTGTCCCAATGACTATATACTCTATCGTAAAGAACACGTAGACTTACATTCATGTCCTGTGTGCAAAGCATCTCGCTACAAGCACAAGAGTACTGAACCAGATGACTTTCGAGGATGGTGAGAAAGTGATTAAAGTAACTCCAACCAAGGTTTCTTGGTACCTTCTAGTAGTTCCCCGCCTGAAGTGTTTATTTGTGAATCCAAAGAAGACTGAACTGATGCGTTGGCATGCCGAGGGGCGGATTGTTGATGGAAAGTACAGACACCACACGGATGTTGTGCAATGGAGAAACATTGATAGGAAGTATGAAGACTTTAGTGACGAAGTGAGGAACATAAGGTTCAGATTGAGTACAGATGGAATGAATCCTTTTGGTAGTATAAGTAGCCAATATAGCACTTGGCCTGTGCTTATCTATATTTACAATCTCCCTCCTTGGTTGTGCATGAAGCGGAAGTGATGAGGACATCTCCCACACTATCATCCAAGGACCAATCACCCGTTCCCGTGCCCGACGACTTAATCATGAGGTGCGTTCGTTTTTTGCTATCCATAATTATGTGGCTAAGGATGGGATGCTACTTAATGGTGATATTTTGATTCTTAGGAACATGGGAGAAGCACCACTGGACCAGCCACAAGAGGATGAGGCGCCGCCCCAAGTCAAGACGGACTCCACTTCAACTTCGAATTCGGTTCAGTTTTCAGCAGACAGCACCTACATAAATGGGGCATAACTTTCTCATATGGAGTCCGATTGAAGAGTTCTTGTATGGGTTGGAAAGATAACAACGACACCTTTCCAATGGATCTGATGCCACATTATGAATAATTACAGAGACATTGAAATTGTCAGAACAAGTCATCAGGTGCTGCGACACCGTTTTGGGCCACTTCGGGCCTTGTTTTCGTTTCGGGTTTTAAGCCCAGGTTTAGGGTGAAACTCTCAGAAACCCTAGGTATAAATACTTGGTAGCCGTCATTGTTTAGGGTGGGTTTTGCTTAGAATTATTCTGCCATCGTAGTCTCGCTGATTTCATCAGTTTGTAGAACCCCACTTCGAGTAATCAAACAATCATCTCGTTTGTGAGATTGCTTCTACTGTGTTCTTGCTTATGTTCTCGATTCGCACGCAGGGATAAACCTTCTTGGCGAGGTCAACCGCGTGCGCGCGTGGTTGATAACCAATGGAGCCGTGGTGTAGCGATCGCAGGGTTCGGATCAGTTCTGATTGGAAGCCGGATCGTCAACGTCGAGTTCTCCACAATCGTGATTATCCCTTCCTGACGGAAGATCGGGCACCCCCGTGCGCATCAAGTGGTATCAGAGCTTCGGTTGCCCGTCGGTATCATTGTATCCAATTAGTTTTGCCATCGTCCCAGAACTCCAGATATAGCCAAAATTCGCCTTGGAAAATAGAGTTCTGGAAGTTTTATTCCCAGGTAGTCTGTTTTTTCCCTTTCGCTTGATTCTTTGAGCAGTTTTGTGAAAAAAAAAGAAAAAAAAGAAAAAAATAGTGAAGAAAAAGAGAAGAAAAAAAGAAGAAGAAGAAGACCTTGGTATACTTCTGTTTCTTGGTACTTTGGTATACTTATGTGCCTATACTCGTTTCTAGGAACACGTTTAGGCCAGCAACTGAGACAAGTACCTTGAATTATTATTGAGCTTTACTAACTGTTGTCGAACTTTGCTAGTCCTTGCTACTAAATTGACCTTCCAAGCTCCACTCTCTTCTGATCAGTACAGTTTCAACCCGGCAATCGCTACACTCACGTCTTCAACGGTATGACAAACAAGCCACCGGTTGTACCACCTGCTACGTTGGTAAGAACTTTGCAAGAGCGTGGTTAGACGCTTGAGTGAGAGCGACTCCACATCCTAGTAGTTCATAGGAGCTTTATACATTCGTGTGTTCCTTGTTTTCACTAACCATGACAGGATCACCAGCGGCACATCAAGATGATGGAGATGAATGTGTTTCTAAGTTAGAGCTTCAAACGATGCTACGAGATATCAATGCAAATATTAGCAAGAGCAACCAAGATAATGAGCATCGATTAGAGAGGATAGAGAGGAGTATCGCCACTCTCATCACCAGGATAGATAACCTAGAGAAGCAGCCACCTTCCGATAGAGCTGAATCGGAGGATCTCGAGGCGGATGACACTGATCAAGATGAGGATGAGTATGACCGAGCTGCCGCCAGAGCAGGACTTCCAGCTGGAGGTCGCCCCGCTCCTCACGTGGCACATCAAGAACGACGACAGCCACGTCGACAAGGTAGGGGAGGTAATGACACAAATCCTCGTCCTAGACGTGCACATGATGATTATTATGCTAATGTTAAGTTCAGTATACCATCTTTTTCTGGTTCCTATGATGCTGAAGTTTATTTGGATTGGGAGATGACAGTCGAGCAAAAATTCAATTCCCATCTAGTTCCAGAAATTCATAGAGTTAGACAAGCCACTAGTGAGTTCACTGATTTTGCTATCATTTGGTGGAATGAATTAGTAAAAGCTGGTTTAGCACCGGATACATGGCCTAGGTTAAAGAGAGCTATGCGTAGTAGATTTGTTCCTCCCACCTATAAACGTGAAATGCGCAAAAAATTGCAACGCTTAAACCAAGGAAATAGATCTGTTAAGGAGTACTACCAAGAGCTACAAATAGGAATGTTGCGTTGTGAAGTAGTTGAGGATGACGAGGATAAAATGGCAAGATTCTTTGGGGGATTAAGGCGTGAGATACAAGACATAGTTGACTATAAGGATTATAACTCTCTCAATAGATTGTTCTAGCTTGCTATGGTGGCAGAAAAAGAATTGCAGGGAAGGCAGCAAAAGCCAAAGAGCAACTTCGGCGACACAAGATCGATGCCTGGAACGGTCAAGTCAGCTCCACCTCCTCCTGCACAGTCTGCTGCCCCCTACATGTCTAGGGCGCGTTCAGCAGCACCGGCATCGTCACAAGCACCAGAGGAGAAGAGTAAATCAGCAGGTTCCCCTGCCCCGGTAAAGAGCTCTTCATCGGTTGCTTCCACGGGCCGCTCCCCCAGGACTATCTGCCATAACTGCAAAGGGAAGGGCCACTTTATGAGGGACTGTCCAAGCCCGCGACGGACATTCCTTGCTACAGAGGACGGTGGGTATGTTAGTGCTACTGATGTTGAGGATGATTCTGCCATTGGGGCTAACCATGCAGGTGACGATGAGACGGGAAGTGATGGCGAGGAGATTCTAGGCACGGCCGCCACAGAGAAATATCAGGCCTTAATTGTACAACGCGTGTTGAGCACTCAAGTGGAACAAGCGGAGACACTACAACGACATAACTTGTTCCAAATGTACCTCATTGTCAAGGATCGCCGCGTTCACGTCATAATTGATGGAGGAAGCTGCAATAACTTGGTGAGCTCAGACTTGGTCAACAAACTTGGCTTGACCACACGTCCACATCCTCATCCATACCATATTCAGTGGTTCAACAATAGCGGTAAGGTTAAGGTAACACAATCTGCGAGAGTGCACTTTTTCATTGGTACATACCATGACTTTGCTGATTTTGATGTGGTACCTATGCAAGCATGCTCACTTTTATTAGGACGTCCATGGGAATTTGACACCGATGCCACCCATCATGGTCGAAGTAATAAATACACATTTATGCATCAGGAAAAGAAAATTACTTTACTTCCTATGACACCCACTGAAATTATGCAATGTGAGAGAGAGGGTGCTGAAAATAGCAAGAAGGAGAGTGCACTGCAATCTGAAAATCAGCAAGTTGCTAACACCGTTTTCCCAACTAAGAAAGAGAAGAAAGTAACTAGCTCTAAGTCTGAGGGAATTAAATTGAAGGGGGGTGTTATGCTTGCTACCAAATCTGATCTTATTGATATTAATGAGCTTGATTCTCCTTTCTATGCCTTGATATGCAAGGAAGCGTTGTTTTCATTTGATGATACCTCTAGTTCTTTGCCTCCTGCTGTTACTAACCTTTTGCAGGAGTATAAGGATGTGTTTCCAGCAGAGATACCCCCGGGGCTGCCACCTATTCAAGGTATTGAGCATCAAATCGACTTAATCCCAGGAGCAACATTGCCAAACCGTGCTGCATATAGAACAAATCCGGAGGAGACTAAAGAAATTCAGCGCCAAGTCCAAGACCTTCTGGACCGTGGGTATGTGCGCGAGAGCCTTAGCCCATGTGCTGTTCCTGTTCTTGTAGTTTCCAAGAAGATGGTAGTTGGCGTATGTGTGTTGATTGTAGAGCCATTAACAATATTACAATAAGGTATCGTCATCCTATTCCTAGGTTAGACGACATGCTTGATGAGTTGAGTGGTTCTATCATTTTCACAAAGATCGACTTGCGTAGCGGGTACCACCAAATTAGAATGAAATTGGGGGATGAATGGAAAACGGCTTTTAAAACTAAGTTCGGTTTATATGAGTGGTTAGTCATGCCTTTTGGATTAACTAATGCACCTAGCACTTTCATGCGTCTCATGAATGAAGTTTTAAGAGTATTTATTGGAAAATTTGTGGTTGTCTACTTTGATGATATCTTGATATATAGCAAGTCTAATGATGAACACTTGAACCATTTGCGTGCTGTTTTTAATGCATTGAGAGATGCACGCTTGTTTGGTAATCTTGAGAAGTGTGCCTTTTGCACGGACCGTGTCTCTTTTCTTGGCTATGTTGTCACTCCACAGGGTATTGAGGTGGATGAAGCGAAAATTGAAGCCATCAAGAGCTGGCCGACCCCTCAAACTGTCACACAGGTGAGAAGCTTTCATGGACTTGCAGGATTCTACCGGCGGTTTGTGAAGAATTTCAGCACCATCGCTGCCCCATTGAACGAGTTAACAAAGAAGGGAGTTTCCTTCCAATGGGGTCCAGCACAAGAACAAGCTTTTAACATGCTTAAGGAGAAGCTTACACATGCCCCTCTACTCCAACTCCCCGACTTTGGTAAGACTTTTGAGCTTGAATGTGATGCCAGTGGTATTGGGATAGGAGGAGTGCTGCTACAAGAAGGTAAACCCGTTGCTTATTTTAGTGAGAAATTGAATAGGCCAACTTTGAACTACTCTACTTATGATAAAGAGTTATATGCCTTAGTTCAGGTGTTAGAAACTTGGCAACATTATCTTTGGCCTAAGGAGTTTGTCATTCATTCTGATCATGAATCCTTGAAACATATTAGAAGCCAAGCAAAATTAAATAAACGACATGCAAAATGGGTCGAGTTTATAGAGTCATTTCCATATATTATTAAGCATAAACGGGGTAAAGACAATGTCATTGCTGATGCTTTATCTAGGCGATTTACTATGTTATCTCAACTTGATCATAAAATTTTTGGCCTAGAGACAATAAAAGAGTTATACGCCACTGATTCAGACTTTAGAGATGCTTTTGAAAACTGTAGAGAGGGTCGAACATGGAATAAGTATGTGCTGAATGAAGGGTTATTATATCGTGCTAACAAGCTATGCATCCCAGCTAGCTCCATTCGCCTTTTGTTCTTACAGGAAGCTCATGGAGGTGGTTTGATGGGACACTTTGGAGTGAAGAAAACAGAAGACGTGCTGTCCACACACTTCTTTTGGCCAAAGATGCGGAGGGACGTCGAGCGCTACGTTTCACGCTGCACTACATGCAACAAAGCTAAGTCACGCTTAAACCCCTATGGTCTTTATATGCCCCTTCCTATTCCTAGTGTTCCTTGGGAGGATATATCGATGGATTTTGTCTTAAGATTACCTAGGACAAAACGGGGGAGGGATAGTATATTTGTGGTGGTGGATCGATTTTCTAAAATAGCACATTTTATACCTTGTCATAAGAGCGATGATGCTACAAATATTGCTGATTTATTTTTCAGGGAAATCATTCGCCTCCATGGAATTCCCAACACCATTGTTTTCGATCGGGATGTGAAGTTCTTGAGCCACTTTTGGAGAAGCTTTTGGAGCAAGTTGGGGACTAAGTTGTTATTTTCTACTACATGCCACCCACAAACCGATGGACAAACAGAGATTGTTAATCGTACCTTATCCACAATGTTGCGGGCTGTTTTGAAGACAAATTTAAAGATGTTGGAAGACTGTTTACCTCATGTGGAGTTTGCATATAATCGATCGGTACATTCTACCACCAAGGTGAGCCCTTTTCAGGTAGTGTATGGATTTAATCCACGTGCACCCATTGATCTTTTGCCATTGCCTACTTCTGAACATGTGCATTTGGATGCTAAAACACGTGCTGATTTTATTCTGAAAATCCATGCAACAACTAAAGAGAACATTGAAAAGATGACCGAAAAGTATAAACTTGCTGGTAGTCAGGGTAGGCGCCATTTATCCTTTGAACCAGGCGATCTTGTTTGGTTACACTTGAGGAATGATAGATTTCCAGAACTAAGAAAATCCAAATTGATGCCTCGAGCTGATGGTCCTTTTAAGATAGTTAGGAAGATTAACGATAATGCATACAAGCTTGAGTTGCCTGCAGGTTTTGGGGTTAGTCCCACTTTTAACATTTCAAATTTGAAGCCTTACTTGGGAGAAGAAGATGACCTTGAGTCGAGGACGACTCCAATTCAAGAAGGGGAGGATGATGAGGACATCTCCCACACTATCATCCAAGGACCAATCACCCGTTCCCATGCCCGACGACTTAATCATGAGGTGCGTTCGTTTCTTGCTATCCATAATTATGTGGCTAAGGATGGGATGCTACTTAATGGTGATATTTTGATTCTTAGGAACATGGGAGAAGCACCACTGGACCAGCCACAAGAGGATGAGGCGCCGCCCCAAGTCAAGACGGACTCCACTTCAACTTCGAATTCGGTTCGGTTTTCAGCAGACAGCACCTACATAAATGGGGCATAACTTTCTCATACGGAGTCCGATTGAAGAGTTCTTGTATGCGTTGGAAAGATAACAACGACACCTTTCCAATGGATCTGATGCCACGTTATAAATAATTACAGACATTGAAATTGTCAGAACAAGTCATCAGGTGCTGCGACACCATTTTGGGCCACTTCGGGCCTTGTTTTTGTTTCGGGTTTTAAGCCCAGGTTTAGGGTGACACTCTCAGAAACCCTAGGTATAAATACTTGATAGCCGTCATTGTTTAGGGTGGGTTTTTCTTAGAATTATTCTGCCATCGCAGTCTCGCTGATTTCATCAGTTTGTAGAACCCCACTTCGAGTAATCAAACAATCATCTCGTTTGTGAGATTGCTTCTACTGTGTTCTTGCTTGTGTTCTCGATTCGCATGCAGGGATAAGCCTTCTTGGCGAGGTCAACCGCGTGCGCGCGTGGTTGATAACCAACGGAGCCGTGGTGTAGCGATCGCAGGGTTCGGATCAGTTCTGATTGGAAGCCGGATCGTCAACGTCGAGTTCTCCACAATCGTGATTATCCCTTCCTGACGGAAGATCGGGCACCCCCGTGCGCATCAGGAAGTATATTATTAGTCGATGCTTATTCAAGGGCCAAGGCAACCTGGTAACGACATCGATGTGTATTTGCACCATTGTATGATGGTTTGCAGACACTGTGGAATCCAGGGGTTCAGATATGGGATGCGTTCAAAAAGGAGTACTTCAATCTATGATCCTTCTTGTTTTTCACTATCCATGATTATCCCGCTTTTAGTAATACGTCGGGCCAAACTACGAACGGAGGCAATGCATGTGTTACTTGCATAGATGATACCGTGAGCATGTACCTAAAGAACTCATGCAAAACCATGTACCTGTGGCACCGTAGGTTCCTACGAAGAGATCACCCATACCGCAAGTTGAAGAAGCAATTTGACGGAAATACAGAACGTGGTCCAACACCAAGGCCTTACCGTGGGACCGAGGTGTATGAGATGGTTAAGGACATCAATGTTATGCTTGGAAAGGGACATAAATTGATGACCCGTGAGAAGGCACCTACATAGAAGAGATCCATATTTTGGAACTTACCTTATTGGAAGGTTCTAGAAGTTCATCACTATATCAATCCCATGCACGTTGAGAGAAATGTGTGTGATAGTGTGATCGGTCGATTACTTAACATTAAGGAGAAAACAAAGATGGAGTCAAGGCACGACTGGGATTGGTCGATATGGGCATTAGACCTGAGATAACACTAGTAGTAACCAACAAAGGGCGAACTTACCTTCCCCAACTTGTTACACTCAATCAAAGGCTGAGAGAACCGAACTGTGCAAGTTTTTGCATGGTGTCAAAGTTCCGTTCGGCTACTCTGCGAACATAAAAACCTTGTTTCGATGGACTTAAAATTAATTGGCATAAATTCTCACGATTGTCATATTCTGATGACACAGATGCTGCAAGTTGCAATCCAGAATATTCAGTCGACCGAGGTCGGAGAAACAATTATGAGGTTATGTTCATTCTTTAACAAGATCTCACAGAAGGTTTGGATCCCTCTGAACTTGGTCAACTTCAAGAGGAGATGATGATCACTCTTAGTCACTTTGAGATGTATTTTCCACCGTCGTTCTTTGATGTCATGGTCTATCTTGTTATTCACCTTCTGCACCGAGATAAAGATGTGTGGCCCGGTTTTCCTTTGTAGCATGTATCCGTTCTATCGGCATATCGGAATTCTCAAGGCTTATGTGAGGAATCGATATCGACTGGAGGGTAGCATCATAGAAGGTTATGCGGCCGAAGATGTTATTGAGTTCTATGTGGACTACATAGTTAAAACCAAGCCGATAGGTGTTACTAGATCCTGCCACGAGGGAAGAATTCAAGGCATCGAGACCATCGGAAGGAAAGCTATCGGCGCTGATCGGGTTGGCCATGTGCAAGCCCATTTCACTGTACTGCAGCACATGACTTCAGTGTCCCCATATATCAAGGAGAACAAGGCCAAGCTAAGACAAGACTATCCAAAGGCGACGGATGCTTGGAGGACGAAAGAGCACAACAAAACATCCAACCTGTGGTTCAAGCATCGACTACATCAGGGATCATCAACTGATATGCTTATCTGGCTAGCAAATGGACCAACATTCACAGTTGCCACCTAGCAAGGATACGACATAAATGGATACACATTTTACACAAGAGAGCAGGACACGCAGAGCACAAACCAGAACAGCGCCGTCTGTACAGATGAATTCGATGCTGTTGGGAAGAGAAGCTCATACTATGGGTCCATAGAGGATATATGGGAGCTCGATTGTGGTCATTTCAAGATTACATTGTTTCGATGTCATTGGGTCAATCTCCAACATGTTCACATCGACAAGTACGGTGTCACCACTTTTGACCTCGACCGCCTTGCATACAAAGAGGAAGCGTTCATGCTAGCCAACCAGGTTGTCCAAATCTTCTATGTTACCGACCCGTCAAATAAAAGACGTCATGTGGTGATGCAAGGAGAAAGGAAAATAGTCAGAGTTGAGAATGTAGTGGACGAGGAAGAGGATAATCAATTTGACGATTTGTGTCCAATCGGAGACCGCATAAGGGTCGACGAAGAATTACCTGATGAGGCTGCCTATGCACGTGATAATCATCATGAAGGGCTACTATTTAAAGGAAATATGCAAGTAAATGAAGAATAAAATGTATGTGTTATATGTTAGTGCTGAATTGAGCTATTTTTGTGATATTAGTGATGACTTATGCCAGTTATATCATAAATTTGATGAAATATGTCATGATAATTGAGTGCATGCACCTGTCACTGATGAACAGATTGGAGCATAGTTGGAGCTTGACCTTTGAGCCTCTTTGGAGCATAATTGGAGAACTAATCCTTTCAATATTGAGTTCATTTGTTATTGTTGCGAAAACTATAAAAATCTATGATGTTCTGTGCACATGAAATCGATGTATATATGTTTTGATTTATGCCTCTTATTCATATGCTATTGTTGTAAAAACTGTGAACATGTATGATATGTAAATGGTCGAGTTCCTTCAGACGATTCCCCTGAGTAACCGTCTAGTACAAGGCGCACCTCAGATAGTTTTACCTATAACCGTATGTGATAAGATAGATATCCCAGACGGTTTTGGCTATCCCAGATGGTTCCCAGACGGTTTTCCCTAGGAACCATCTGGGGTAAGGTGTATCCGAGAGGGTTTTCTCCTATAACCGTATGGGATATGCCCCACTTCATATACTCCTGACCCACACGCGACTTCTCACATTCATCATTATCTCAAGCCCCCGAGAAGTAGTACACGCCCTAACCACCAGCTGCCACCGAGCCCTACTGTCGCCGCCGCCTCCAAGCCCTTCCGCAGCCGCATTGCCCTAACCTTCGGCCTCTGCCCTAGAGCCCTGCAGAGGAGGAGGAGGACCGGCGCTGCACCCGAGCCCTGCTGCCGACGAGGAGGAGGACCGCTACCCCCGAGCCCTACCAACAAGGAGGACGACCGCCATCCCCGAGCTTGACGCCGCTACCACCACCGCCACCGAGCTTGATTCCACCACCACCGTAGTTATTTTCTTTCAAGTATTATTTCCATGCCACTTCTAGTCCACTAGGATCTTCAATACCTTCACTATCCAATTCAGCTCATCTACATATCCAATAGCATCCCTTACTATTGGGCATGCCATTCTAGAGAATAGTATGACAAAGATGTTTACGGTTTTATCACGTTGTTTACTTCTTCTTTGAAGTAAATCAGAAAGTCTTGTCTAATTGGTTAAGATCAGAGAGGTGAATACTTGGTTGTCTTATGAAAAATCAAAGAACATATGCAACATTGATTGTTTTTATTGCTCTCTCATAACTAACTAGAAGAGGCATTGGCATGCTAGATTAAGATAAATGTGGCAATCATGTTTCATTGGGTATTGTTATCAGACAACATAATGTAGCAACATGGCTTGAAGTAGTATTCGACAGAAAAGTCCAGCAGAAGTTATGCCCTGCACATTATTTAACTCATGTTTCTTGAAACCTACATCAGACTGATGACTGTTTTGCTAATGGGTTTTTGTTAATCTTTCATATAGCATAGGATTATTAGACTCCATAGTATTTTGGTGTTCACACTTTTGAGCATCTTAACACTTTTAGAACAAATGGATGAAGTTAGTTGTAAATTGTTTTATTGTCTCTAACTTCTTTTTTCTAAAGCATGAAAACTCGACAATGTAGAGAGTTTTATAAATATGTCTGGCGAGAATTCATCCCCCCGTGTGGATCGCCGCCACCTGACATGCCAGACTCTTCCGCAACAACAAAACACAAGGGTCGAAAGTGATCACGGAAGCCAAACGGAAGATTTTTGGTCACTGCCGTTGATGAGTACTCTGGAGCCCCTACTCAACCTGAACAAACAATGAAGAAGTTTAGAACAATTTGTGGCATTGTAGCGCGGGAGCGTGTTAACATCACATTAACCTCATGGAACAAGCTCACTAAGGACGAGCTCCAAGGAGTGGTGGATGAAATCTTGCTATCATTTGAAGTCCCCAACCATCTTCTAGCTGACGTACGAAGAGCTATAGGTCTATCGGCAGATGAGTCGTGTAAGAATTTCAAGAGCTTCTTAGTTAAAGAGTATGTTGAAAAGGATAGGGAACCCTTTGAGAAGTATGGGTTCATTAATCCCGCGGACTGGAAACCCTTTGTGGAGATGAAGAGGTGGACGACTTCCATCGTAAGAGCGAAGCAAACAAGGCCATTGCCGCAAAAAACACGCACCACAATCGAGTTGGCACGTCGTGGAGTGCAGCCAAAAGGAGCCAGTGGAAAAGGGAGGACGAGGAGACACGACTAGCGGGTTCTGAACCTCCTTTCTCCAGTGTCAACAACCCTAGGGGCTGAGACTAGGTTCGGGCTAGGACAAAGCCTGATTGTAAGGGCGCGTTCTCCTTCCCTATCCGGCTGACCAGGAGGTGTACCAAAGAATAGTAAGAGAACTACCTCCCTCAAATTTTGTGATTATTACACAACATGATAATAAGAGATCTAACATGTAAGCCTCTTGCAGGAGTTTTTGAGTTCAGAATCTTCCCAAAGCTCCTTCATGAGAGACATGGAGAAAGATATACTCTCCCAAGCTTTGGGCAATGCTGAGCATCCAGGTCGTACGCGGGGCTATGGGTTTTACGTCCCTTGGCGCAAAGCTTTCCCAAGCAATCCAAAGTCTTGAAAGGAGAGGAAACGCACAACGCTGATCGTGATGCCAAGCAGATGAAGGAAGTATAACGAACTCACTCAAAGCGGAGATGTCACAAATGTTTGAACAGCTCCGAGTGCAGCAAATGAATGAAGGAACCCTAGGCAGCCCCTGTCACACCCTGATTTTCCGAAATGTGAAAATTAGGGCTAACAAAAACTTTTTGCCACAATAATAAAATTCTTAGGCAAACCAAAGTAGAACCTTATTGCCTCTCTCATATTCACACCAACACCGGTGTACAACAACCAGATGATCTCTTTCCATTCTCGACACATGTACTCGCATGGTATCTTGCGAAGTTGAAGCATATATATGCCATGAACCTCTTCCAAATGACTTGATCTTCTGCCATCTGCTTCGCCATGTCCTATCATAAGTGTGTGCACATATATACTGCTTTTATCACTAGTGCAGAACCCCCTTATTAGTGGCGTGCCAAAATACATATTAGTGACGTGTGGGCAGCACGCCACTAGTATTACGCTGGTGGTAATTGGTTACTAGTGGCGTGCCGCAAGCACACCACTAGTAACACCCATACTAGTGGTGTGCTCGTCCCTCCACGCCACTAGTAACGCATATACTAGTGGCATGCTGAATATGGAAACGCCACTAATAATACACCTCAGTAGTGGTGTGTCTGTGCCCCCACACGCCACTAATAGGCATTTTTCTTGTTTAATAAAAATTATTATATGCTCTTACTAGTAGCGTGCTCTAACAGCCACATGCCACTAGTAAAAATATACTAGTGGCGTGCTGTATGTAGGAAACGCCACTAATACGAATTTTTCTTGTTTAAAAAAATTATTACATGCTCGTACTAGTGGCGTGCTCTCAGGGCCACACGCCACTAGTAGCTAGAACATTAGTGGCGTGCTCAGCCTCCCACACGCCACTAGTATATTTTTCAGGCCCAAAAAAAATTTGCGCATTCAAAAAAAATACACCATAATTAATTTATACAGATCATCCATTTGTCCAAAATACATGCCTAGTAAGTTGGATTACAAAAGAATATTAGAAATTAAGGAGAAAAAGAAAGAAGAAAGGAAAATAAACCTAAGCTAAACCTATCTAGTTCTCATCTTCTTTTTGACTTCTCCTTTTGTATTAAAACCTGCAAAATAGAGAAAAGAGAGAAAGGATTGGTTATGGTTAGAATGTATGCACCTCCTGTGGAGATGCATTTAATTTAGGAGCTAGTATCAATATAGGCACTATGCATCTTACAAAAAGAAGTAAGACGATTACAAAGAAACTCTCAATATACAAACTACGCATCTTAAAAACAAAGTAGTCAAGTTTGGAAAAACATTAACACAACGACAATGTACGTATACACAACAACCCCATCATCGTCACTCTCGTTTAACTTAGCTAGCGCTCACTTCGGTTGTACTCGGAACTAGCGGGGCGAGCATCTGCCATCGACTTGTACAAGGGCGGTATGTCGTTAGCTTGTCCCTTTAAGCGAGCCTCTCGCTCCTCCGGAGTTGCTGCGCCGCTGTTGAAGATCCCGGTGGCGTCGATGACATCCTGGTTGATGATGCTCGCAAACTTTTCCTGGATGCGTCGGAACTCGTCTTTGCAATTTCCTGAGAGTTGCTACAGGCTTTCCCCCCAATTGGTGACGTCAGCGTGGTCTGTGAAGGTCTTTCGTACCCGTACATACTGCTCCATGAGGTGGATGACGTAGTAGCCGCACGTGACACTATTTTTTGGCTGCTGCATGCAACAGAAGTCGGTGTTGTGGTCGAAGCATGGTGGGCCAAGTTTGTTCTTCTTTCTGTATTTCTCCATGGTGCGTCCTCCCCTGTAATTATACTCGAACAGAGCTTCATCTAGAAGCTGCTTCACGGAGGTGTAGTCTTTCTTCTCGCAATTATACCCTGTAATTATGCAACGATGAGGATGCAGTGGTTGCTGTGCAAACAGTTGAACAGACCAATATCGTCAAACCTTGGTACGTGCAAGCATAATGGAAATCTATGAAAGCATATTGGGGCTAGCGAACGACTTACAGGGGAAGGTAGGGCACGAGAAGGTAGTCCTTCTCCTTATTCGCAACCATGAAGTCCGAAATGTACCTCTTCGCAGTTTCAAACCCCTGAGGGTTGCGAAGGTTATTCTCATGCATGTGGTAAGGGTCTGCTACCGTGACATCCTACACCTTCTCGAGTTTGGCCACTCTAGCTTCATGGAGCGCCCATAGGCGGAGTAAGGACGCGTCGAGGCGGAAGAGGTTGAACATGTTGAAGATCTCCTCGAAACGCAGATAGAACTTGTCAGCAGGGAAATCATCGACGAAGTCAAAACCCGGTGGCACTTGCACCGTGAAAACTGGGAGATCTTGATCTCCAAGCGAATGAGCCTGCCTCTCCCTACTGAGAATGTCGTCATGCAGAATCCTTATTTCGAACGGGAGGGTGTTGTACATATCCGTCGGTACGATGGGTTCACCAGGGATATGGAACGCCCACCATTTAGGACAACGACTCTCTGCTTGGCTAGATCCCGAGGATTTCTTAGCCTAGACCGGGATCTTCTCAACCGGCTGGCTGGCAGCGCCCTTGTAATCTTTCTTAGCAAGCCACTTTCTCTTCTTTTGGTTTTCGGGGCCGGGGGATCACCGCCCATCGCGTCTTTGGTTGCCTTAATGATTGTGTTCAGAGTCAGCTTCGGTTTTTTGGGTAGTTGCTCCTCAGTGTCGACTGGCGGTGTCTCAGTAAATAGAATCTTCTGGCAAGGAACGGCACGTTCTATTTTGGGAGGAGGCATGACATAGTCATCATTAAAGTACTGATCGACGTCCTCTTGTCCCTCCAGCTTGTCCGCGGCCTCATCATGATCACCCAAAGGAGATGGTCCCGGTTGAGTGACATTGCCAGGGATTGCCGACGACGAGGGTGTTTCGCGTGGGGTGGTCCCGCCCAAAGCAATTTGCGTCTTCGGCCACCTGAGGGTCCAATTCCTGCAATCTATGAGTTTCATCTGTGTCTCTGCCCCTTCAGGTTGTATAGGAGGATCCACATCTTCGTAACCGGGTGTCACCCTAACCACAGAAACCCTAACCACATCGCTTGGCAACTGCACGGTGTGCATCACCTTCTGTTTGGGGAGAATGACTAAGCCCTTTGCAACCGGCGCCATTTCAACGTTCACCATGGCGTGGAGAGTGCACGGAGTGTCTTCCTGCGAAAGATGTATGCGTTGTCGATGTTAGAGATCCGAACAACGAAACCATGCATGGAAGAAGGTGTTTGTTCAGCTAGCGACGCTTATCGTGAGGGCGTCGATATCAGCCGGTGACGACGTGTGGCCCATGAAAGAGACAGAGGGGCTGCTATGAAGTGCATCGGGCCGCGGCTCTTTCTCTAAATTGACATTGGCCGGCACTAATGTGACGGTGCCTGGTGGTGGTACTGTTTGCCCCGATGCTAAACTGAGCTTGACGGCCTCAATTAGCTCGGGCCACATTTCCTGGACTTGGGCTTTTGCCATGGCTTTGGCTTTGACCTCGATTTCTTTCGCCATTTCTTCTCTCATTTCAGCCATTTTGGTTTCTAAAGTAGCCCGACCGGCTCTCCTTCTCTGCCTTGCAAGCTCACGGTCTTTGGGATAATATGTTTCCCATTTGGCATTAACTCCAGCGCCGTTAACACGACCATGAGCCGGCTTCGTTAACGGGTCCTTGCCGAGGGCCTCGTTGATTGACCGGTTAAGAGGGTCGTCCCACCTGGCCGAGGACTCCTGAGAGCTTTGAGGTTCCGCATGATGCTTTCACTGCAATAGGAACGTGAACCATTTAGAAACGTGACTACTTGGAAAGAAATCGACTTAATTAGGATAAATAGAATTAAGCGGGTTAATTAATTACCAGGAGTTCCTCGACTTTCTTCGTTTTGTCATCCGTTTCCCATTCCCCGGTCTCTCTATTGAATTTGTACCGGCCCTTGATGAAATCATGTTCGCGCGGTTCTTGGAATTCCTTGAAGGGGTTTGGGACGCCCGCCACAGCCACTGCAGCATCCTGCTTCTCCCACTTGGGCTTCTTACCTGGGTAACCATGGCTTCTGAGGGTGTGGTTACCTAAGTTCCTTGCTCGCATATCGTGCCCCCATTTCTCGTACTCCTTGACTTGAGGGGTCTGGCAGTGCTGCTTGAAAAGGTTCCAGTTCTCTTCAGAAATCGAAGGCCACACCTTACTGATCTCAGTTTCGTAATCTTTGTTAAGGTATTCATTTTTGGCCTTAGATTTCCAATTACTCAAAAGCTTGGAGAACTTGCTGATGGCTTTATTGTTTACCAGAGTGTCATGCTCTTGGGACTCGTGCTCGTCTAAGAACTTGAATCTACCACGGAGCTTCCCAATGAGGAGAGTTCGCACCTCCTTCTTGTCATTCGCCCTCAGGTTGGTTTCATTGATGTTCACGGTTTCTCGGAGGATGCAGCCTAGGGCATTACTGTAGTGTTGAGCGGCCTTCTTCGGACTAACAGGTAGACTGTCGGTGCCCACTCGATTGACCACAATCCTATCAGTGCCAATCTTGTTTCGAGACCTAGGCTTCCGCTGCCTCTTGGGTTCTCCAGCCTGGTCCCCCGGGCCGGTCCCTTCGTCCCGATCGGTCGCATCTTCAGGACAGGTGCCGGCGCCGGACTCATCATTGTCAGTAGTTGTGTACTCCTGCGCGTCCGTATATGCGCCGGCGGCGTCCAGACCTTCATCATTACGCGACAGCGGAGCTAGGGCTTCGTCGCCCGTACGTGTCGTCCACGAAGAAGAGGCCGCAGTGGGGTCGTTTCCAGACATATTCGAACTAAATATTAAATTGTTAAACAAATGTTCAAAAAATATCTATAAAATCTATAGAATTACTAAAAATAACTAAAAAATCAATAGAAGTACTAAAGATATCTATAAAAGCTAAAAAAACCATTAAAAATTTTGGCATGACCTTTGCTAAAAATGGGACATATTGAGTGCCAGAAATTTGATGAAACATTGACGAATCAACATTTCGCCAAAACATTGGCACTCATGTATATTCCCTGAAAAACAAGAAAACACACAGCACGATAAACTTCATCGCGAGCAACAAATTGTTGCCTCGGCTCGATGGCCGGAAAATCACACACAAAACATATTGTCCAACACATATTATCCATCACATTATAGACCACATCATCATTTGGCAGTGGTTCCTTTGGTAATGATGCTCGTTTGGCTGCAAGCAGGGACTCCAACTCCCATTTTCAGTCTTTAAACAAACTGCGCAGATAATGAAAATCCAGAACTGGCATTATACTCGGAGATCATGATTTTTGAAGTGGCTAATATAAGAATCTACATTACAGTTACTGACTGATGTTCAGTGATTTCAGGTTTTGTTGTAACTTTTGAGTGCCCATTGCCATTATCCACAGGTTAATATCGTTCAATAGCTGGAGATACAGGTTAATATCGTTCCCCGGTTGTGTCGGCCCTTGAATTAGCATAACCATGTGTACATACTTCCGCTTCATGCAGCGCCAAGGGGGAGGTTGTAGAACCATACAAACATGGGCTAGGTGCTGTGTGTGCTGCTCTGGTTGCCAAAAGGATTGAGTCCGTCCGTACTCACACCCAACCTGATATTCCTTGATTCTCCTCCGAATTCAGGGTATTCACAGTCGAGTGCTTTCCACTGGCAACCATCTGCAGGGTGCCTCAGCACGCCATCACCTTTACCTGCCATCTTCCTATCTTTGTGCCAATGCATGAGCTTTGCTTCCTTCTTGTTTGCGTATAGATGCTGCAAATGGGGAATGAGCGGAAAGTACCATACAACCTTCTGAGGAGTTTTCTTTCCCCGCTTGTATCGGGGTTCTTCGCACTCTGGACACTCTGTTAGGTCCTCGTGCTCATTCCGATAAATGATGCAGTCATTGATGCACGTGTGGTATCTGATGTGCGGCAAATCAAGAGGGCACATGATCTTCTTGGCCTCATCGATACTACTAGGCAACACGTTCCCCTCGGAAAAAACTTTATGTAGAAACTCCAATGTCGCATCGAGACTTGCATCCGTGCTTTTGTATTTTGCCTTGATGTCTAGAAGTTTGAGCGTGACGTTGAGACGGGTGTGCTGGGGACCGCAACCATCATACAATGGAGTTTTTGAGTCTTTCTCCAGTTTCACAAACTTGGCAGCCTCTCTAAGAGCAGCTCTTTCATTAGTCGTCTTTTTCACAATCAACTCTTGAACATGAGGGTCCTGCACCATTGCGGCCAACGTGTACTAGGTGTCCGTCGCTTCGGCATCTTCATCATGTCTGGCATCGTCAACATGTTCGGCCTCTTCATCATGTCCGAGTGCCTCTTTGTGCTCCATCCCTTCATCTTCCGGGTCTTCGTTTCCCGCTTTTTCATCTGTCACCCCTTCGACGTTGGCAATATCCTCATCCTCCTCACCGTGACTTGTCCACCGTGTATAACCATCCATGAAACCCTGTCGGAGCAAGTGCGCCTTCACAGAGCCAGAACGGGGCGTGAACATATGCATTTTTTTGCATTCACGACACGGACAACATATCTCCTTGCCACCCCGTCGCTCCATATCTTCCACGGCGAACTTTAAGAACCCATTCATACTTCGATCCATGATATCGTTCGATCGATCCCTATAAGATATAAGAAAAAGAATTAAAACCAAAAAGGTCATAGAAAATTTCGACATGACCTTTGCAAAAAATGACACAAATCGAGTGTGCTAGAAATTTGACAAAACGTTGACGAATCAACATTTTGTCAAAACATCGGCAACTCATATATATTCCCAAAAAAAAACATATGGAGCAACTACAATGAGTTGTTGCCTCGGCTCGATAACCTGTGTCCCAAGCAATACATGCATTAACAAAGTCGATCGTCGACATAACGATATATATGGCTCGATACACAAATTTTCATCATCTCACATATGCACATATCCACAACAATGTACATTTCATTTCATTCAAATAGACGACAATGCATGCCCTCGAAGTTAATTCTCACCTAGGGACGAAGAGGACTGAGACGTCAATCGAGAGCGAGTGAGGCCGGCTATAGGAGGTGGTGGTGGTGGTGGTGAGAGGGAGAGAGAGGATTTGGGGGAAAGGGATTTAGGTGAGATATATTTGGGGGGAGAGGTAGCTAACCATGCATTAATTAATGGAGGAGAGAGAGAGGAATTTAATGCATGTGAGGGGGTGGAGGAGAGGAATTTAATGTGCCATGCATGTGTAGAGGAAAGAACAAGGGGAGAGGAGGAAGAAGTGAAGGAGAAATGGAAGAAGAAGGAGAGAGGGCGTCATATGTGAACAGTGAGGTTCGCTCAATTATTGAGCTCAAGTTACTAGTGGCGTGCCCTATATACCACACGCCACTAATAAAGCACTAACTAGTGGCGTGTCTGACTGCGAGCATGCCACTAGTATACGAAAGCTACTAGTGGCGTGTGGCAACTCGCGACACGCCACTAGTGAGAGCTTTATTAGTCGCGTGTGATATAAAGGGCACGCCACTAGTAAGTGGGGCCCAGAAGCGGGGCCGGCTCAGGTTACTAGTGGCGTGCTAGATAGTAGCCCACGCCACTAGTAGCAGATGTACTATGGCGTGCCTGGATAGACCCACGCCACTAGTACCTTATGCCGGCAGTACTACAGAAAATGTCAACACTGACGGGCCAAAAACCCACATCAGTGACGGGTTTTTGGCCCGTCAGCGACTAAAGGTTAGTAATGACTCGTATTATCAGTGACGGGTAATTTATCCGTCACTAATAAAGTCATCATTGACGGGTTAAATATTTACCCGTCCGTGATGGTAGAGTCATCACTGACGGGTAATTTTTTTTACCCGTCAGTGATGACGTTTTCACATGTGACGAAAAGTCATCATGGACGGGTAAAAAAATTACCCGCCAGCGATGACTCTACCATCACTGACGGGTAAATATTTAACCCGTCAGTGATGCAAGTCATCACTGATGGGTACTTTTTCTACCCGTCAGTGATGACATTTTTAGAGGCGCAAAAAAAAGCCCTACCCGGGCACTACCGGGTAGGGTTTCACTAAAATAGCTATAACTTTTGCATATAGTGTACCGTATCGACGAGGCGCATCTAAAAAATCTACTCATCTTTAGACCTATACAATTTTTCACCTCCAAATTCGCCCTCTAAGACTGACTTTTGCCCCTCCGAATGAAACGTCGCCTCTTCCGACCCTCTGTTGAACTTCTTCCCGAGCTCCAAATGCAGTAATTTTTGTGGATTCCGAACTGTGAGGGAGTAGAGCTGCTACAAAAAAATACAAGAAAAAATTTTAAAAACAAAAATTTCACTCCAAATTCGGCCTACCGAATCCTCCGAACGAATAATCTCAGCTACCGAACCCTCCGTTCCCTCCGTTGAACTTCTTCCCGAGCTCCAAATGTAGTAATTTTTGTGGATTCTGAACCGTGAGGGAGTAGAGCTGCTACCAAAAATACGAGAAAAAATTTTAAAAATAAAAAATTTAGGCACTAGTGCCCAAAAAGACATAAAAATTGACTCGGGAGGATCTTTCTTATCTCGAATCCAACTGAAACTCCCGTGTAATCTCCACCATGTTCCTACAGGGATGGTGACATGAGGAGGATATGCTCCCTTGTGGTCGATTTGGATGGGAAGGATGAGAGGAGAGGAGGAGAGGAGGAGAAGGGTGGAAGGAAGGAGAGGAGGAGAGGAGGAGAAGGGTGGAAGGAAGAAGAGGAGGGTGAAAGGGAGAAGGAAAAAATATGGATCTGGATCTGCACTGAGGGGCACTGAGGTGAATTATATACCCCGCGGGATTCTAAAATTTCGGGTTTTAAAATTTCGTGGCGGGATTCACATCACGGATTTTTTAAACCGTCAGTGATGAGTTCCACATCACTGACGGGTCAGAAAAACTACCCGTTTGTGATGACAAAATTTAGGGTTTTGAAATTTTGGAGTTGGCGGGATTCACATCACGGACAGGTCTCTTTTTAACCCATCAGTGATGAGTTCCACACATCACTGACGGGTCAGAAAACGACCCGTCCGTGATGACAAAATTTAAGGTTTCGAAATTTTGGAGTTGGTGGGATTCACATCACGGACGGGTCTCTTTTTAACCCGTCAGTGGTGAGTCCACGCATCACTGATGGGTCAGAAAATGACCCGTCTGTGATGACAAAATTTTGGGTTTTGAAATTTCGGAGTTGGCGGGATTCACATCACGGACGGGTCTTTTTATTACCCGTCAGTGATATGCTCAACATCACTGACGGGTATTTATTTTGCCCGTCTGTGATGATGTTTTCATCAAAACCCGTCACTGATGGTTTTCATCACTGACGGATATTTCTTACACGTCAGTGATGGCAGGGTCCAGGATGACGTGTTTTGTAGTAGTGCGGGTCCGACTGCGGGGTCCCACTTACTAGTGGCATGGTGTTTGATGGGCGCGCCAGTAGTAGCCTTTTATGAGTGGCGTCGGAGGATATTAGTACGCCACTGATATTTTATGTGGATACCAGTGGCGTGGCTTTTTGGGGGGCGCCACTAGTAAGCTTCTCCTATAAGGGTTTCTGCACTAGTGTATATATACACATATACGCAAAACCCTAACTCATCGTTCGGCTCTGCCACAATACTATGCATATATATATGAGTATACCGGTGACATTCCCCAAAATCTAGCCTCCCCACGACCTCTTATGTCTATTCTAACTTCGTCGCCACCCTATATATGCTTAAATTCCCCGTGTATATGAGCACATACACTCTGAACCCTAAATTGCTTCTTGTGAGTATAGGGAAATCCGAAACCCTAGCTCTCTCTCGGTTTCTTTGTTACACACCTGAGACCTTTCGGATCATATACCCATTTTTCCTCCACTGATAACTCTGTGTGTGCGAGCACGCACCTTATACCCTAAAGCTGTAATGCTATCGTTACTTGGTTCATACCATCACTAGAATTTCCAGAGGGCTTCAGAAAGCCCCGATGACAATACCTCCCCATTACTAAAACAAATTTTGAACTCCCAGCTTGAGTATTCCAAATGGTTCCGATCAAGTCATGGTGATATTCCATGTATGTCATGAACCTATTTCTAAACAACTACAGTACAAAATCCTCAAATGAAACTTAACAACTGGTAACTCAAAATTAAATCTTAAACACAATCCCTATGAACAATTCCCAATGTAGTATTTCTACTTCTTCTTTTTCTTGCTGAATGTTCCACCATCTCCTTGCTAAATATACGCCAAGTGCACCAACCGTTCTCCCTGCATCCCGCTGCCGCGTGGCCCTGGTCCTCTTGGTCAGCACCTTTTTCCCCACTCCCATCTCTTTTCTCACACGCCTTCTCTCTCCGTTTCCTGTTCATCACGCCACCTCAACTCTGCACAAGTGCCACCTCTTCTCTTTGCAACAGCAGTCGGTGCCAACTTCCTTGAGCTCAACAGCATCAGCTAACCACCTTCATTCACTTCCTCCTTGTCTCTTGCCTCACTGCTTTAAGAACTAAACGAGCTCACTCACACCATTCTTTCCCCAACCAGCCGAAGCTCCTAGCAACCCGAGCAGCCCTTCTCCACACTCTCTCCCCATTCTTCTTCCCAAGCATCTACTCCAAGCAGCCGAGCTCTCCACCTCCCTCAAGCCAAGCTTCTTCCCGAGCCCCAACCTCCCTTCTGTCATCACCCGAGCTCCGTCACTGCCCCGGCCATTCCCCTTTATTTCTCCTCCCTATTGCCTCTGATATTTTTCCCTCCTCTGCTAGGTGCACATTCCCTGTACAAACTGAATGCACTCAGTCTCTCTTTTCCATGGGGCCTTGGCCCACATGTCATATTCTTTTTCTTCCCCAATCCTTCTTCTTCCTCGGTACTCCATCTCCCTAATTCTTCACTGATGCTGCCCTATTCCTCCCTGCCACCAACACCTCCTGTGCTAACTTGCCACATCCCTGATCGGTGCCAAACTTCTCCCATCTTCCCCTGTACCCCCACAGCGCTGGCTAACTACTCGTCCTCCTTTAATTCTCCCTCAGCTCAGCTATAAGACCAACCGAGCACCACCTCTTCCCATGGTTTCCCTTCGCTCTCCTCCTCTCAGTTCATCAAGCAGCAAGCTAGCGCTTCCCGAGCTAACACAAGCGGGGCTACCTCGATCATTTTCCCCTGGGCCGAGCTATTCCAATCCCTTCTGAATCTCTCGTCCCTTCCTCTACCCGAGCAGCTACTTCAGTCTCTTCCTGCTCTGCAGATCCTCAAGCTTCCCATCGCCCACTACCTCTGGCAGAAGCAACCACCGCCACTAGGGCAGAGCCAGTTTTCCCACCGTGCCCACAAATACTCCCCAGAAGCATGCTGCCACCGACACAGTCTACCCGACGTCGATAGTGAGTTCAATCCGCTGATTAACACACCGGCCAGTCTTCCTCTTTTTCTCGTTGGTTCCCTTGTGGCACAAACTTGGCCTGCTCAAGCTCTCCGTCGCCCTGGTCGCCCGTGCGTCTCAACTCTCCATCGCTAAGCTTGCCGGTGCTCAACTGAGTCTGAGCGCTACCGAGGCTGCCGGTGCGCTCCAGCTCCCCCACTTCGCTGTCCCGCTGAAGCACGCTAGGCGCGTCCCTCCCTCAAGCTCACCATTTTCCATATTGTTTCTCTGCCAAGCTGTTGCTCTTCTTTCTCCTGGAACAACAAGCCGAGCAACCTCCCATGCTACTCTCCTTCGACCCGAACTCTAGCGCCACCACGTGCTTCCTCTTCCCAAAGTCAAGCTGCTCCTTCCCTAATTTCAAACCAGATGCTAAGCAACTCGAGCTTCTCCATTCCCCTTCTCTGGCCCTCCTTCCTCTTGCTAAGCACAAGCCCGAGCAATCTCGCCTTCGGTCGCCGGAGCACCGATTTCATCTTCGCTGCCGCCTCCTCTGTTCGGGACCCCGACGAGGACATGCCTCCAGCAATCACCCGAGCCCGCCGACCTTGAAAATGCGTTCACTGTCTCCTCCTGAACCCGAAGGTATCGATCGCAGCTCCTAGCTCCCTCTAGTTTAGCCGCGATTTCTCGCTGTAGCTATCACCGGAGCCGCCGCTGTCGTCGGGATTCCTTGCCGGAACCTTCGCTCGCGCGCTGTTGCTCCATCACCGACAGGTGGACCCGCGGAGGAAAATATAACGCGTGCGTACCGATTCAGTGCTGAACCACTGGCAAACGGGACCCAAGCATCAGTTTAATGAAACCGGTTCTCCAGTCCAGAGAACGTTTTGACCTTGGTTCGACCGGTTCACCCGAAAATAATCCGGTTCTTGAAAAACACCCAAAATGAAGTTGAACCCTAAAAACATTTAGCAACTTTTGGTTCAAACAGATTTTCAAAATTTCAACTTTTCTTGCTGAAGCAGAGAAGAATTCAAATACCTTTTGAATTCAAACATTTTTTTGTAAATCCTTTTGAACTTGTGATCCTTTCTAAGATTTTCTAACATGTTAAGCTTCACTCTTCTAGACTTTTCGGAAAAAACACATATATAGGTATATATCTCGTGTTTTAAAGAACTAAAGAAGTGTATGTAAAACCCTGAATATCCCATATCCCTCAAATGCTTATGACTTGATATATTACTCAAAAAGTTGAGTTAACAAAATCTCCAGAATATTCTACTAGTCATACTGACCCTTTCAAACTTAACTAGGGTAATTACTAAGAGCCTCTAAGATATTAACACGTTATTAATTAAATGAAGCTAGGGTTTCCCTTTCTACAAAAAATCATTATTGCGTGGGGAGTTAAGTCCTTCTCGCCTTTTGCAAACCCTAATAAACAACTAGATCCACAACGTGTGGTTTATAGCTTATGAATGTATGTGTGGTTCTGGTTTGGTTCTTCCTCGTGTCGTCGTTTATTCGATGTCTTCCGACGTGTAGATACAGTGTTACGAAACTTCGCACGAAGGGTTCCGAACAATTGACGCATCAAGTTCATGGCCGGGACTCGATCAATATTACCAGGCAAGCATTCCCACCTTGATCATGTTGAATCCCAAATGTGTGAAAACTTAATTACTTTGTTTGCAACTCTGCATGCTATGTGGGTATGAATGATATTTTATGCTAGACCTAGCTACACCATGTAGTTGCATATGACTTAGGTCCGGCAAATCAATCCTTGTAACCTAGCGATACTAGCCGGTCATCGTACGACCAGCAAAAGTATTAGGGAAATAGGCAGTAGCCTTGCTTAGACCTGCTAGAGAGGAAAATCTATTTTGATCAACTCACACGATTCACTTATTTGATTATGGTATTAAAACCCTCGGGAAGGCGTGTACCTTCCAAGGTGACTGTTTGAAAGCATTGTTTGCCAAAACCCTAAGTAAAATGGAGAATGATTTTGATTTGGGTGAGAACAGTAAGTGGAGATCAGAAGAATGGATGTAGCATGTAGTGGCATGGCTAAGAGGTGATGATATGCAGTCTTGCTCAAATCAGTTAAGGACCGAGCCTAAGTGTCGCTCGACCTTTCACCCCGTACGTCCACATGTCCTTTATGGGAAGGACTTGGCTAATTACCCCGTCGATTGCTAGTGTCTGGACCCGTGGGCAGTAGGAAGAGGGTGCTAGGTAGATTGGCATCCCTTGAGGACCTCCACATGATTACGTGGGTAGAGGCTTGACCTCCACGTGAATCCATGGGTAGAGGTTCGACATAAAGATAAGTCCACTTCGGGTTGTGGGGTTGGGCATTACGGAGCACAAGCGGAGACTGGGTAGATCTTATCTAGCGGGTCCAGCACTGGTATGAAAATGAGGGGAAGGTCTCGTTGTAATAACCCTGCTGGCACACCTCGCAAAGTGTGTTTATTGAGCTCTGGCAACAAGGGGGACTTACATCTTGTGGGTAAAGCCGTACAACCTCTGCAGAGTGTTAAAATCTATTCGAATAGCCGCGTCCTCGGTCATGGACAAAACTTGGAAAGGCCACACACTGGTTAGACTAAGTTTTGGTTACGAAATCTGGGAATGGGATTAAGGACGTGGGCATGATGTGTCCACAGTGTGCAGTTTGAGCTACAGGCTGGTAGTGAGGAACTGCAAAAGTGAAACCTAGCCCGTGCTGCAGGGTGGTAGCACGGGTAGGCTTTAAGGATTGCTTGAGGCGATACACGGGTTATCAGCCTCGAGTTGACGATTGTCAGAATGTAATTTCTAGCACCAGATACTGACCCGTCAGAGACGGGTTTGATTTCAGAAATGCTTTTTGAATCTAATACCATTGTATTTCAAATGAAAACTTACTTTCCGCTCAACTTTCAACATAGGGTAGAGCCTTCTTATTGAACAAACCTTGCATGAATTATATATCCGTTATACACTTCCTACGGGTTGCTTGCGAGTACATTCCATGTACTCACCTGGCTTGTTGATTTGGCTAGACGAAAGAGACGTCGACTCTGAGGACACGATTATGTTCGCGAAAGCTAGGGTGTAATCCCCAGCCAGTTGCCTATCGTGTATGGAATACTGATGGGCCACATCACTGCTTGATTTCCGCTGCAAGTTTATAGCCGTTGGACTACAGGTATCAGACTTCGACCTGAATGGTCAAACTACATGTTATATACTGATATATGTGTGTATGACAACGATATACAGGTTAACTTGTGTGTACCGGCTACTGATCATGGGACCGGTACAGTAATCACAAGGGATTATCCGGTCTTAAAACCGGGTACGCCATAGCCCCGGTGGTCAACGGAGTAGCTGCACATCCGTTGATGTTGTTAACGATAGCAGTGCCACAAACCCTATCGATGAGATCCAGCATCCCACATCTTGCAGGCTGTACATGAAGCTAAAGAACATGGATTTCGCACTAGAGGTAGCTTATGGGATAGTGTATATGCCAGTGGAAGGAGATGTGGTCAACAATGTCCCGTTAACACCAGGAGATGCAAAGTTAGCGTGGACATGGTCTCCAACAGCCAGTACAACAACATCCTGCCTTCCCATACTGATCCCAATGCCGAGATAAAACATCTTGGACAAGCCATTGGGAAATTCATCCAATGGCTTAAGAAAGACGTTGTGATTGAGCAACGACGATCTGAGCTATCGTGTCCAGTTGGGATCGTGGCCATGTTTTCTTCACCGCCAAAGATAGCTACCTAATCGACGCTAGAGCATCCAACTAGTAAGCCCTAGCAGAAAAGCCATGCTATGGTACCTCTACGGGTTCAAGCTCCTTCGGCGGCCAAGCAACTGGCTATTGAGCCCCACCAAGAAATTCGTGCTATGTTACCATCCTGGACTGCAAAAAGTGTTCTAGCACGGACTAAAAAAAGGGAGCCAAGGGGAAAGCAAAGCAGACAGATGAAGATATCCCTTTCAGGGAGCTAGCTCCCAGGTTCACGCTTGGAGAACCAATGTTATCCGATGAAGATCTTAGTTCGGTTGGGGTTATTTGTCAGAGGTTGCGTGCTAACTACATGGAAAGATCTAATGCACCGGCATCCAAAGGGAAACCGGTATAGTAGTGCAATTCCAAGCTGATCATTTCAAGCATAACCCATCATTCTTCACAATAGACTACGACAACTTATTCAATCTCTTCAATCTCCAGGAATTGGATGCCTCCCTGATGAGATGCTGGACACTAAAAGTGTTTACAATTTTGTCTATGTTCCCATAATACCCCCCACATTCGTACATTCATATAACTCCTTGTTTTTGTATATATGTCTACATGGATACATGATATAATTATCAAGCCTCCCGCTAGGTTAATTAGACCCACACGTGGTCTCCACGCAAAGCGTAGCACGAGATGGAGATCTCATCGAGTGATATGTCACAAACGCATTACACTAGCTACAGAAGAAAGAAGTAATATTTCTTGCCTAGAACCGGGAGTAAGTGACGCACTCCTCAACTCATTTTGGCTTTCAACTAGGGATAGGTTATTAAAAGCGAAATCATTTTCTATAGAGGACACTGGATCTTGATCATGATCAAAAAGGTACAGAAGAAGGTTTATTAGCTTGATTCCTTAAGGTATAAAAAGAGAGACTGGTCCGTAATCAATGATTTACTCGACAGGTTAGTAAACAATCGTCTGTACATTCTTCATGTTTTGCTTTATTTTGCAAATCCGTTCTGAGCAAAATTTGCTCCTACCACGTAGGGCATGGACGGCATCCAGAAATCAAGGTGGACCAGACACTCTCAAACACTGTTTTGCTTACAAGGTATTGCCTAACTTAAAACAAGCTCTTATCTCATCAAACATTAAGTAATGTTGTGTACATAAATAACATAAAATATTCACAGTGTCACCAGCAGCCAATTGGAACCGGCCTTTGTGGCTACTATGCGTGCCACCACATGAAGCTCATACTGTATGGGATGAAGAGCCTACAACATAAGGTTAGCTAACCTACCAATGATGAATCCACAATTTCTAATTGACAGCTATTAGTGAATTTAATCTTCATGATTATAGGATGGGTTCAAAATTGGAATAAAGTCCTTATCTGATGTAGACATATGACAAATCCAAGGGGACCTGGCCTTATTCATACTATCTGATATCCTTACCAAAGACGGCGAGTTCTACTAGAAGACTAATTCTTCACAATTCTATGACTATATGTTTACTTATGCAATGAATGTCAAAGTTTTCCGAGATGACCTCCTGGGGAAGGATGCCACGGAGACCGGCCAGCTAGTGGCGATGGCGGATGTAGTTCAAGTCTTTGTAAAGAGGCTTGATGTACCTGATGTCGCTGGTGCCCCACTTGCTGAATAAAGACTTGTTTTTTATGTGTTAATATCTGAGTATATCTGAGAGTACCAATATGGAATGACTATATGATAGCGCTTATCGATAACTAGGTGCCGATAGATTACGACAATGTTCACACTTATAACTTTAACTTCTCACCTCGGTCCGAGTCGGGGAACATTGCTGCCAATCTGGGAGTTCCTTAAGTCTAAGTCTAGGTCAAGTGGGGGCCTCAGTGGCTCCCCGACACTTGTAGACATGATATGGGGCATTCCTTAAGTCCCGCGAAACTGTAGCTCGGAACCCCTTCCCTTCGTAGGGGGAAATGTAGGTACTCGTGTGGTAAGTTACAATGGATCTATCGGCATCTTGCTTTTCGATGAAACTTGAGAACTTACCCAGGATTCCTTCTGTTCGAGCCAGTCAGTAGGTTATGTCAAGGCCATGATACCGTGTGATCTCGCCAACGTATAATGTTCATACTTCATCCTCTCTTCTCGTCTCAAGTCGGGGGACGTGCTACTTGCTGAGGATTCCGGTCGGCCAGACCTTAGGTCTAGGTCAAGTGGGGAGCTCAGTGCCTCCCTGACACTTGTTGACGCTATAAGGGGCTTTCCTTAAGTCCCACGTGTTTGCAGCTCGAAACCCTTTCCCTTTGCAAGGAGTGAGTCATCGGTACTTGCATCCTATGCCATTGTTAGCTTCCCGATACTAGGCTCCTGTCCAGCCCCCAACCTATTATCCGAGAAGTAGTCTTGGATAGGTAGTCAAAGAAAAGAAAAGATCATAAATGATAATGGCCAGATAATAAAAAATGAAAGCTCGTGCCATCCTGCCATTGTGTTCATGGATTCTTTTGGAATCTCCCGTTGGTCCTGTTGTGTCCTTGTCAAAGCGTATTCGAAAGCGCGTGCAGGGTAAAGGTACCTGGAGTGACTTATTGCCAATGTGCACGTCGTACAGGTCCAAGGCTTGGGCGTGAGGACTGGATATGGAGGTATGAAATGATCCGAGTGAGTTTAAGGTTGAGATAGGTCACGACTGTGAACTAACTTTTGGTACTTACATATAGAAGCTCCAGAGCTGATCGATGTTCCAGGAATTGAGGACTCAACCATTCTCCATAGCTAACTTCAACAACCCTGGTTGAGAAGCCTCGACCACCGTGTAGGGAACTTCCTACTTCGAGGATAGCTTGTTGTTGTTGCTCTAGTTCTCAACGAGTCGTAAGACCAGATCTCTGACTTGCAGGGTGTGCCCACGGACATGTTGGTCGTAGTTGCGTCTGAGGTTTTATTGGTACTTGGCTGATCTCATCAGCGCTTGAGTCATTTTCTTCTCAATTTTGTTGCAGTCGTCCACTCATCGGAGGGACTCGTCCTTATCGGCGAATAACTCAATGCGGGGAGATTTTAGCTTTAGTTCACAGGGGAGCATAGCTTCGGCCCTGTAAACTAGGAAGAAAGGAGTTTCACTTGTAGCTCGACTGGCGGTGGCACACTCGACCTGTTAGTTGCTCTATGGATGAGCTGCAGATGCAAAACAGATCTTGGTGCCGAGTTCCTCAAAGTAGTCGATGAAGGCCGCGCTTGAGAACTAAGTGCCGATGTCGGTGACGATCCTACTCGGGACACCAAACCTAGTTACGATGTTTTTCATGATGAATCGCTTGGTGGCGTCCAAGGTGATCTTCGCTATGGGTTCAGTAAGTGAAAGTATCAATAGTGACGAAAAGGAACTTGAAGTCCCTGGGCAATACCAGGAAGGGCCCCAGAATATCCATGCCCCATGTCGCGAAGGGCCACAACAAGGGTATCGTCTGCAATGCTTAGGTGGGCTAGTGGACACGTCTACTATGAAATTGACACTGATAGCATTGCTTAACTAGCACGCTCGCATCATGGAGAGCTGTCGTCCAATAGAATCCTTGTCTAAAAGCATTTCTGACCAGGGTTCGGAAAGATGCATGTGCCCCACACACCCCTTCATGGATTTTCTCTTGTAGTTCATTACCCTCATTTCGAGTGATACACCGCATCAGCACTCCGTGGGCTCCTCTATGATAGGGGACCCTGTCGACCAAGGTATACATTTGGGCCCTTGGGAAATTAGCTCGGATAGCGCATCCTCCTCGGATATTGTTCAATTGTGAAGGTACATGTGGATGGGAGCCATCTACGAATCTTAATAATCGAGAGGGGCAACGAGTTGTCCCGTGACTCCTCTTGGAGCATCAATACCTGATGACATCCTTCAATAGTTATAGGGCTCTTGGTCCACCACCCTTCGGTCGTAGCCTCCGCAGACGTCGCAGAACCAACCTTATCATCTATCAATGCTATGGACAGTGTCAAGAACCTTTCTGCAAAGGTCCTAGGTGGGCATGGAGACCATGAGGATACCAGGCAGGCAAGACTATCGGCTCAGCAGTTATCCTTCGTTGGGACATACCGTACTTCGAGTTCGATGAATTTCTTCTCCAGCTTCCTCACCTCTGCAAGGTAAGCTACCATGGGTTGATTCGAGGTTTGATACTCCTTACTAACTTGCTTCACCACCAAGTGTGAGTCCCCACTCACTAGAAGGTGACGGATGCCAAGCGTAGAAGCTACTCGAAGACTAGCAAGCAAACCTTTATACTTGGCCATGTTATTGGTAGCCGAGAACTTGATCTGCAATGCGTATAGCACGCATTCTCCTGTCAGTGAAAGTTAAATACTATTCTAGCCCCCGAGCCGTTGAGGGTCAATGACCCGTCGAAATGTAAAGTCCATAATTCGATGTTGTTAGTGAGGGAGTTGTTGGGCTGCTTGGGCTCAGACAACTCGATGACGAAGTCGGCGAGCACTTGCGATTTGATTGTGGTTCACGAGACAAAGCGGATGTTAAACTCTCCTAGTTTGACTGCCCACTTGGCTATTGTTCCAATGGCATCTTTGTCACGGAGGACGTCGCTAGTGGAAAAGTAGATGGAGCGGTAACCTTATGAGCTTGGAAGTAATGTTGCAGCTTGCGAGAGATGATCAACACTGTGTAAAGGATCTTTTGAACTTGGGGTTAGCATTCTTTGTGTAAGTGAAGAACTTTACTGATGTAGTAGACTGGTCTCTAGATCTTTTCCCACTTGTTAGGGTTATCTCGTTCCACCACCAATACAACGCTTATTACTCATGGTCCAGCCGCTATGTAGAGCAAAAGTTCTTCCTCTAGGTCGGGAGCGACTAGCAGAGGGGGGTTGAAAGATAGCTCTTATGATCTTGAAGTGCCATTTTTGATTCCTTTGTCGATCTGAAGCCGTTGTGTTGTCGTAGGAGCTTGAAAACGGGATGCCCCTAGTCTCAGAGTCGAGAGATGAAATGGCTAAGTGCCGCCATGTACCTTTAGCCTCTGGACCTCTTGTACCAATGTCGGAGACTTCATTTCGCGTGTGGCCCGGATCTTCTCGGGATTAGCTTCAATTCATCGATGAGACACCAAGAAACCTAGTAATTTTCTCGCGTCGACTCCAAAAGTGCACTTTTAAGGGTTCAGCATGATCTGGTTTCTTTGTATATTTGTGAATGTCCCGAGCAGATCTGAGAGTATTATTCCTTCTTCTTTGTTTTCATGACAAGGTCATCTATGTAAGCTTCAATGTTTCAGCTGATCTAACTGTGGAGGGCAAGTTGCATTCCACACTGATACATGGCACTAGCGTTTTTCAAACAAAAAGGCATTTTTGAAGAACAGAATGCACCAAAGGGAGTTACAAAGAAGGTTTCTCCTCATCTTCTCGACACATACTTATCTGGTGGTAACCTGAATATGCATTGAGAAGGCTTAGATAGTCATATCTAGAGGTGGATTCTACTATCTAATCTATTCTAGGTAGAGGAAAAGTATATTTAGAACAAGCTTTGTTAAGGTCCATGAAGTCTATGCACATGTGCCACTTTCCGTTAGCTTTTTTTACCATGACCGAAGTGGCCAGCCACTCGGGCCATTTGACTTCTCGAATGAACACAGCCTTTAAGAGCTTCTTGATCTCTACCTTGATGGCTTCTTTCCGGTTGGGAGCGAATCGCTGAAGCTTTTGCTTGGCATCGGGACAAACTAGCCTGGATCAACTCCTAGGGATTCCAGGCATGCGGGATAGTTGCCATGCAAAGACGTCTGAGTTTGCCCGGAGGAATGTGACAAGCTCAAGTTCCTATTTCTGACTTAGGTTAGAGCCGATCCGAATTGTCTTGGATGGCTCCGCTAGGTCCAGAGGAACAGTTTTGACTTCACCATGGGATTTCACGGTCGCCTTGAGCTTCAAGTGCTTGGTCTCTTTATCTATCTGCTGCTGCTCGGCCAAGTCTAGGCTACACTTGTCGAAGTGTAGTCCAGTTAGGCCGTAGCCCCTTACCGTTATGACACCCTTTGGCCCTAGAATTTTCATGCACTGGTAGGCGTAGTGCACTACGGCCATGAACTTGGTGAGAGTCGGTCGTCCTAAGATGGCATTGTAAGCCATCTCGAAATCGACTATATCGAACATAACCTTCTCCGATCAGAAGTTATCTAGCTTTTTGAAGGTTGCAAAGAGTGTGATCTAGCTAATCAGTGTAGCTAAGGACCCAGGGATAATGCCAAGGAAGGCCTGAGTTACTGATTTGATAGTGGAACAGGGAATCTGCATCGCGTCGAGTGCACTGGTGAAAAGGATGTGTAGGGAACTTCCTCCATCTACGAGAACTCGGGATACCTTGCAGTTATTGATGGTTGGCCCGACTACGATCAGGAATCGTCCTAGTCAGACATAGTTCTCGGGATAGTCAGTCTGATCAAAGGAGATTCTTACGTCCGACCACTTGACCATTTGCTGGTTTCGAGGAATTGTAGCTAAAACCTCTCAAGCCACCATTCTGTACTACCTTTTGGACTCATAAGAAGCTGAGCCCCAGAACATAAGGTCGACCATTCTTTCTCGGGAATTGGAATCTTGACTATGCCTCGCTACCTATGGGGCCTTCCCTCAGAGCTTCTCGATCTCAGCCTTAACGCATTTCTTAAATAGTCGGCATTGACGGAGGTTGTGTGTGTCGATTTGGTGAAAATCACACCAAATCTTATTTGCCAGCTCGGCTGTCGCTCGCTGCTTATCCTTGACCCGAGGCTGCCAGGGCCACTTCTCAGGTAAGTTTGCCATGACCTCCCCAGTCTTAGATTTCTTCTCCCCATTTCCTTTAGAGGATTTCTTCTTGCGCTTGTTCTTCGACGACTCGCCATCCACTCCGAGTGGCGAACAGTGTGTGCCTCGTTCTTGTTCCTTAATGAACATCAATGTCTCTTTAGCGTTGGCAGCCTTGTTGGTGATATGCATTAGTTGTGCGACTATCTTTGGAGGGTTCATGGTGAGATCTTCTATGCATCTCTGATTTCTGCCACCACAGATAAATGCTTGAATTACATTGGCACCAGTTATCCCAGGTATGGTGTTGCAGATGCTATTGAAGCGTCGGATGAACTCGTGCAGACTCTCGTTCTTCTGCTGGGTGAGTCGGAAGAGATCGTTTGTTTCACCAGGACAAATGTACGTGCCCTGGAAATTCCCCTAGAACATGTTGCAGAGTTGCTCCCACAAGTGGATCGTTCCCGGCTGTAGATTAGTCAACCAAATTCTAGCCGGCCCCTTGAGAGTAGTGGAAGGTAGTTGGCCATGACCTTCTCATTACCTTCGTTAGCTTCGATGGTTGTGCTGTAGATCTGCAAGAACTCAGCGGGATTCGCTATCCCATTGTACTTCTCTATCAATCTGGGTTTAAACCGGGATGGCCAATGCACCCTTCTGAGTTCTGGTGTAAAAGCTTGGCATCCATTGACAGTTCTCCAAGAAGGTATGAATTCTCTGCTGACCAAAGTAGGAGATTGATCTCGACTCAGATAGCAATGTCGAGAAGTGCTCCAAATGAGAGAGCATTCCAATGGGACCTTTGAGTACCTACATTAGTTGAGGTCATCACGTAAGTCTCGGATCGGGTCATTGCGGATCAGTGAGACTCTGAAGCGGCGTTGTGATCAATTGACTTCTCGGGAAGTCTGGTTCCTGGGATTCCTTCCTTCCCGATCTGATTCATCTTCGACTGGTTGAGATGGAGTCCTTCCTTGGTTGGAGCTGTTGGCTACTGCCAACAATCGAGAAGACTCAGCTTACACCTGGGCTTGCAGAAGCCCAACCTCCATGTCTTTTAACCATCAGCTGCCCTCAAGGGTGGTGAGGTCAGTTATCAAAGGTTGCCTGAGCTAATGTTGGACTTCAGAGAGTTTTTTAGTGGTTCTAGATGCGTAGAATTTTGCCCCCTGTCGAGGGGCGACTGGGTCTAAACGCCTAGGTGCCTGAGCCTCAAACACCGCTAGAAATTGTCATTGGGGTTGATCCCTAATTTCCAGGTTAGGACTAACTAACGACGTCATCTTGAGTAGGGCTAATTGGATCTCTGTTGTTGTCTCCGATAACGAAGACTTCTCAGGAGCCGGTCCTGCTCGACGTGTAGTCTAGATCCATCATAACCCTGTTATCAGAGGAGATCTCTAGAGATTGGTCTTGATCAGTTGGGTGATCAAAAGCTGCAGGGGATAATCTCGACATCGGGCTCGAATTGCCTGCACTAGTGTCTTTGGGTAATCTTAGATTGACGTTGAAAGCCATGGCACATTCGTTCCTAAAGTGACTTATGTCGCTGTCAAACGTTTCCTCAGGGTAAAAATCACCAAGATCCACGCCGTTGGTCATCGGCTACTGGTTGGGTGGAAGGGCAAAATCATCATAGAAACCCTCATCCGAGAAGTCGGATCTCTATGTGGATCTTGTCGGATCTTGTGATGATCCTAGCACTGATTCGACGAAATCAACCGAAGAGGTCCCCATGTCGGCGCCATCTGTCGACGATTGGTAAATCGCCGATCTTATGATATTCGTGATAGAAAGTGTGAAGGAGTAGGGAATACCCTGCGGCCTTATCGAATCACGTTGAGATACCCAGAACAATAATTTTAGACAAGGTCGGGCCTCCCAGAGGATAACAACCCTACGTCATGTGTGTATATATTAATCCTCGAAACAGAGTACAAGGGAAAAAGATGGTGGCTAGCCCAGATAGGATCTACAACTAGTTGGAAGTCTCCTTGCACTGATCTTCTAGGGCTTGTATATCTGATTGCTAATCGAGATCTATCAAAGCTGAGATGTCTTATGTCTGAATTGAGATCTGATCTCATGAGCCCCCCTCTCTGCAGGGCCTTCTGGTTCCTTTTATAGAGGGTACACTGTACTGGGTACAAAGTCATCTCTGACTATGACTCCTGTCATCCTTAAACGTAGGGATTGACTTCCTTGTTCAAGGGGTATCCGGCTTCCTGAGGATAGTTACCTTATCTCCTGGAGTCCCTCATGAATACATCAGCTGCTCTGGGTATCCAGGTATTGTATACAGATACAATCTTTGTATACGGTAGAATTGTACTACTCATCGTCAAGAGGGTATGCTGTATAGGGTACGGACTCGTCTCCGAGTAGGACTCCTATCATCCTTAAACATCGGGATTGACTTCCTTGTTTAAGGAGTTCAAGACACCTGTGGGTAGTTTCCTTATAATCTTTAGAGACCCTCTCCGAAGTGGATACTACTTTGGGTATTAAGGGTTTCCTAAGCCTTTATGTATTCGTATATGGATATTGTCGTCATATACGGTAGTATTATACTACACATCGTCAAGCCACCCATCACTACATGAAATGAGGTTGTGACGGATCAAGGAAATCAACTAGTCGAGCGAAAATGTCTTGAGCGTGTGCTTTTCCGAGTAGTCACTTAAGCTTCCAAGTAGGATGCATGTCTACTCAGGATCCTGGTTGTCTCCGAGCACTTCTAGTTGGGGCACTGAGTCCGTCCGAGTGGCTGTAGGAGCCCCAAGTGGGTCTCTCATCCGAGTAGGAGTTCCGGGTAAGTTTAACAGATGTTGCCCTCAATCTGTAGATTGTGGATTAGTGTCTTCCCATCCAGCGGGTTTTCCAAAATTTGAATCGTCACGGCGGAAATTATGCGTAGTGGTGAGAGAATCTACCCTTTAGGCAATTGTCATGCTCACGTAGGGAAGTCACAGCGTGTTTGTCGGAGTCGTGCGCCTATAGTTCATGAATCCTCACGCTAACCATTTTCGCACGCGTCGAAAGTTACTACATGCATTAAATGCAATAGGACATGGCGACAGAGATTGTGGGCTTGAGTAACACTTAGAAGTGTCGTGAGGTAGTCAAGATTTGCTAGGCCCTGACCTATAAGGGACATGGAGTACTCGATAGACATCATGCCTTCCTACTCCCATGTTTTCACAGTGCTTGCACCCTTTGCAATTTCATAGCTAACTTTGTCTTCCTCCTCTCACCTGCATCTCTCAACCCAATCACAGGCTAAGTCATGGGTGAGAAGAAAGAGATTGATGAAAAGAGCACCACTGTCTCAGAAGGTGGACATATGCAAGTAATGCCAAAGTGGACGGCATTGGAGGTGACCGGTGAATTTTTTGGACAATATGAAAGACCTGGAGTTGATCCTTCCACATGCCCTGGTGGCTTGCATGCCGGCGGATGGCTAGGACATCCCTAGTTTGTATACCAACTAGGTGGTGGCCTTCACAGACTTCTTTCGATGTGGCTTCCGCTTCCCCCTTTCGAGTTTCCGCCTCCTCGTCCTCAACTTTTATGGGATTGAGCTTATCCACCTCAATCCCAACTCAATCTTGATGTTGAGCGTCTTTGTACATTTGTGTGAGGCGTATCTCGTCATGCGCCCTCACCTCAACCTCTTCAGGTACCTCTAAATTTTGAAGAGGCGATCGAATGAAGTTGTCGGAGGTGCGGTCTTTCGGCTGCGGGACGACAAGTCGAAGGAGTACCTCAACTTTACCAAGAAGAACTCTCAAGCAAGATGGAAGAAGAGGTAGTTTTATTGCCAACCGCCTCCGCCCAGGAAGACCACTTATCGGAGGCTTGCATCGTACGAGACTCTGATTTTGTCGGAGATGCCTCCTCAGACTACGTGGCTTCAGGCCTTCATCTCTATGATAGCCATGCTTAAGACACGTGGTCTGACGGCCTGGGACATCTCCGAAGACTTCATCAAGCAGCGCTTGAGCCCTCTGCTCTCGAGGATCTTGGGTGCCTAGGAGTACTCTGACGAAGCGGACCCGTGCCGAGACAGTGAGAAAGGTAACTTGCTTAGTTTTTGTGCTCGGCGTCAGACTCCCTTATTTGAAACCCCTTTTGTGTGCAGTTCTCACAGGTTAGAAGGTCCAACACCGAATGAATTTTCTCTGAGTTAGGTCCTCCTAAAGGGCGCGCCGATGTGCCCTTGCCGATCTTGAAGATGAGCGCTAAGGATCAGAGAGAGGTCCTGTCGGTGAGTGCTTTCTCTAGATGTTAGCTATAAGTTCCTCTTTTCCCTTCCGAGTGACAGTGTGTAGTACTCGGGAATTTTGCAGTGTGTGGGTCGAGGTATGCCAGACCCTGAGGCCAATACTATGGGAGCTTCGGTCAAGGAGGATGATGTCATTATCCTCGACACCTTAACCTCGCGTCTGGAGCTTGCTGAAGGGAGAAGCCTAGTTGTTGTAGGGCCACACCTGATGACTCCATCAACATCGACTCCCCCAACTCCGCCTCTAGCTGCACCTCTGACCTTATCCCTGGTTGTGCCCTCAGCTTCCCCGAGGCGCTCTCCTCTAGTCTAAGGAGGTGAGTTAGTTGTTGGTTCGACCACGGCTGCCCCGATCAAGTCGAAGACAGGGGCTACTAAGGGTGCTCCTTGGAAGCATGGTCTAAGCCTGGACGGGGTCAAGGTGGCAAGCCACTTGAAGAAGGCGAGGTAAGATCTTGACTTCACTACCTCTTTCTTTCTCGGATTGGGAACTTATCTGAGCTGCTGTTTGCAAGGTGGAGAGTTCCACGGTGGGGTTGATTGATCCCATGCTGGAGAATGACCTTCCACCGTCGAGGGCTCTCATGGTATTTCTTGATCCCAACGTGGAAGGCGTCTATCCCCCGGTCTTGGCACTCGCCCCGCCCGAGGTCAAAGAAGTTGATCCTCCGATAAGGGCGGAGGTCCAGCCCCTAGCCACAGGGGCTAGGGTGTCCTCTTCGTCTAACTTGTCGCCGGAGCTACTGGGGCTTATTGAAGGTGGACTCCGTTTGGCGAAGCTTGTGGCACCCTTGCTAGAGGTAGACAAATTGAGTAGTTGGTGTAAATTTGCTAGTATTTGAAACTGACCTCTGTTTTTCAGCTTACTCTGTTCACGACCAACTCTCTCTAGTCAGAGGTCGAGGAGCTGATGGAGCAGCTGGGCCGATTGAATGTCATGCTGGAGTCAGAGAAGACCCGATCAGCAAACCTGGAGGTTGAGAAGGCGGTGATGGAGTCGGAGAAGTCGCCCGCGCCGGTGAGTTGTCGGAGACTCGAGCAGCTCTATCCTGGGTAGAGTCCCAGGTGTCCTTTCTTTAGAACATCTTGACCTCCACCTTGGATCTACTCAAGACAGCTCTGCTTGAGATTGGGGTCGAGGTCCAGCAGGTGGAAGGCTATGCCTTGAGGGTGGGTGAGCTGACTTAGGCAATGTGTGACTTTCGGCCGACCATAACCGCCCACGTCACGTGGAAACTCCAGCAGGGGGTCTCTGACTCGGTGGCAATGGCATTGGCGCTGATTAAGGCCCGCCATCCAGAGGTTGATATGATGATATCGGGTCCCTCCAAGATGAGCTTCTCAAAGCGACTGAGTCGGAGACCAAGTGGCTGAACAAGGAGATGAAGGACGCCGCCTTGGCTTTTGTAGATAGGTTGGAGGTGTTAGTGTCTCCTTGTACTCCACCTCCTCAATAAATACTAAGACTTTTTCAATTAATGCATGGGGTTTCCTACCTAATTTCTGCATGTGTGAACTAGATATTTAAAAATATTGTAGGGAACATGACGCTAAGGGATAACGACAGCGCGTGACACTTAGTGCTTCTACTTCTTTCCTTAGCCCAAGTCAGAGATCGTTGCTGCTAATAGGGAGTTTAGTCAGTCGGCCTTAGGTCTAGTCAAGTGGGAGGCTTAATGGCCTCCGAGCACTAGTAGATGCGATAAGGGACTTTCCTCTGCCCCGCGGGGTTGCAATTTGGAACGCCTTCTCTTTGTGAGGAGAAAGACACAAGCACTCATGTTTCATGTCATCGTTAGCTACTTTAGTGCCATGTAGCCGGGTTAGGTAATCGGCGAGCCTTGTCGAGTGGTTCTGATGAACGTGTAATACTTCGTACTTTAGCTCTTCTCCTCGACCCGGGTCGGAGGACGTCACTGCTAACCAGGAATTTTAGTCAGTCGGCCTTCGGTCTAGTCAAGTGGAGGCTCAGTGGCCTCCGGGCACTAGTAGACACAATAAGGGACCTTCCTCTGTCGCTGAAGCCACAGTTCAAAATCCCTTCCCTTTGCACGGAGAAAAACTGAGGCACTTTGTATGACATGCTGTCGAGAATCCTCTTAGTACCAGGACCTATCCAGTCCCCAACTAGTTATCGGAGAAGAAAACTCAGATAGGCAGTCAAAGAAAGAAATTATTAACTGAATTATAAGTAGCTTGAAGGAGAACTAAGCAATTATTTGTGTTGCCCCTGTGGTTGGAGCTCCTTCTATAGAGTCCTGTCACCCTATGATCCCTCGGTACAAGCTTATTCGGGTGCCTATATTTGGTAGAGGTACCCGGAATGGCTTTACCCTGGTGTGTCCGTCGTACAGATGCGAGGCTTGGAAAGGGTACAAGTTAATGCAGAGGTATGCCGGCAACCTTACGGGCCACAAGAATTATTTATATGTAAACTTACCCTTGGTACCTACACATAGAATTTTTTTGAAACCAATGGATGTTCTAGGACTCGCCAAGGACTCACCCGTCCTCGAAAGCTAACGTAGACAATCTAGGTTGAGTTGACTCGACTACTGTGCAGGGGCCCAATCCTTTCGAGGACAGCTTGTTGTTGTTTTCCCTAACAGTCTAGTTGTGGCCATCTTGGAGGGGTCGTTGGTGCTTGACCAACCAGTCGCTAGTGAGAGATGGAGCCCCCAAACATATAGTCGATCGTTCTTTCTTCTTCTTGGAAAGGTATGTGGTCAGTTTCATTGCCTGAGTTCCGAGTCTCAGCTGTGGCTAGCGACCTGTGGTGCCTTTACCTTGAGCTTCTTGATTTCCGCTTGGACGTAATTCTTGAAGACTCGGCATTGGTGAAGGCTGTGTTTGTCGATCTAGTGGAAGTCACACTAGACCTTATTGGCATGCTTTGTGTTTTCTTGTGGTTTACCTTTGCCAAGAGGTGGTCTAGGGCGCTTGTCAGGAAAGTTTGCCATGATTTCCCCATTTCTAGTTTTCTTCTCGCTCCCTCCCTTAGAGGGCTTCTTTTTGTGCTTGTTCTTTTCAGTCGCTATGGAGTCCAGGCTGGGGACGTTCTGTACCTTGCTCTCATTCCTCGATGAACAAGAGGGTTTCCTTGGCACTAGCTGCCTTGTCGGCGATGTCCATTAGCTCTTTGACCATCCGAGGAGCGGCCATGACGACTTCTTTTGTGCATCCTCGATTCCTGCAACCTCGAATAAATGCTTGGATGACATCGTGATCAGTCACCTTTGGAATCGTGTTGCGGACATTGCTGAAGTGTCAGATGAACTGGCGCAAAGTCTCTTCTCTATTTGAAGAGTAAGAAAAGATCATTTGATTTTCCGGGGCAGATATATGTGCCCTAGAAGTTACCCTGGAATTGACTGCAGAGTTGTTCCCACGAGTGGATCGATCCAGGCTGCAAATTAGTTAGCCACGTTCTGGCTGGTCCTTTGAGAGCAATAGAGAGGTAGTTGGACATGACCTTCTCATTCCCTCCGGCTACTTCAATGGCTGTCGTGTAGATCTATAGGAACTCGTTGGATCGGTGGACCCATCGTACTTCTCGATCGACCCAAGTTTGAATTGGGATGGCCAGTGGACCCTTCTGAGCTCCTGGGAGAAGGCTTGACATCAACTGATGACTCCTTGACCAGATGTGGGCATTCTAGTGTCGCCGTCCGATCAGGCGACTGGTCTGATAGAACCCTCGGACGTCTTTTCTGGTTGATGACTTCTCGTAGATCCACGACCGGGTGGTTTCGGATCGGTGAGTTCCTGAGGTGTCATCGAGGTTGTTCGTCCTCCCTAGTTGTTTGGTTCCAGGGATGTCGTCCTTCCTGATCTAACTCGTCATGAAAAGTATGGGTCTGGACCCTTCTCTCGTTGGAACTGTTGGTCACAGCAACTCGATGAGACGACTCAGCATCAGATCTGCGACTGGAGGTTGTCGGAGTGGGTGCTGGATCTCGGAGAGCTACTGGACAGTCCAAGAACTGAAGTGCCCAGGCCCATATTTGGGGTGAGAAACGCCTAAACCTGCCTGCGTAGGGTCCTATGGCAAATCCTGAGGTGTTCTCGGATGTTGAGATTGGTTTCCAGCTGTCCGTTGTAGATCTGCTACTTCATCCTCTTGATTAGGATTTTGTGAAGATCCATTCTTATCCCCGATAGCTAAAACTTGTCGGGGGCGTGATCAGATGGAAGTATAGTCTAGATCAATCATGGATCTATCATCGAATGCGACCTCTGGGTAATTTCTTTGACCACCTGAGTGGTCGAAATTTGTCGGGGATAATCCCGACATGGGGCTTGCGTTGCTCACGCGAATACTATAGGTCCTGACATATTCGCCCATCGAATGACTTATGTCGTTGTCGGACTCATCTTCAGGGTAGAAATCACCTATATCTGCATGACATATTCACATGGCATATTCGTCGGCTCCTGATCAGTCAGAAGGGTGAAGTTGTCGTAGAATCCTTCGTCTGAGAAGCCGGATCTCGTCGCAATCTCTATCAACGGAAGTTTGGCGACATTGGTTGAAGAAATCCCCATGGTCGGCGCCATCTGTCGATGATCAGTGAACCGTAGATCTTACGTAATACGTGGTGCGAAAAAGAGTAAGGGTAGGGATTCCTAGAACCAAGTGGCACTCGTTGGAGACAAGGGTCGGACCTTTCTCAGGATAATAACCCTACGTCCTGTAAGTCTTATATTGATCTCAAGACAAAGTACAAGGGGGTATGGCTATTCTAGATTGGACCTACTATTAGTTGGAGGTGGATGTCGAGATGCGTCTTCCCTTCTACTTGTTCTGAAGTCTTCAGGATAGGCTTCTGGCTCTATGTGATTTAGACGTCTAAGTTGAGATGTCTTCTCCATAGGGTCCCGAGGTCCCTATAAAGAGGGTATGCCGTACAGGGTACGGACTCGTCTTCGAGTAGAACTCATGTCATCCTTAAACATTGGGATTGACTTCCTTATTTGAGGAGTTACGGACGCCTGTAAGCGATTTCCTTATCTTCTTTAGAGACCCTCTCTGAAATGGATACTACTCTAGGTATTAAGGGTATCCCTAAGACTTTGTGTATTCATACACGGATATTATCATCGTATACAGTGGTATTGCACTACCTATCGTCAATTTCTTCGATTCCGGCTTAGGAGGATTTTTTTGAATAGCTCAACGCCATGTGGATGATGCTATTAGGAGCGCTACACCAAACTCTATGGTGGACACGGTCGCCACGTATTTCTATCCAGGATAGTTTAGAGCGTTTGTGATACTTTGAGAGGTAAAATGGACTTACTCTTTTTTGACAAAAGAAAAATGAGACGAATGTCTTTTTGTTACAGTGTATTCAAATTATTGGCCCTCAGAGCATCTCCATCCGATTCCCTATAATCCATTCCCTATATCCCCATTTGGGGAATCTACAGTAAAGATTGCTTCCCTAAAATCCCAATCTACAGTAAAGATTCCTTCCCTAAAATCCCCTCACACTCCAACCGATTTCCCAAATCTCATTCCCTATACTCCACTCTTCTATATTTTATTAGTTTCTACCAACTAACATGTTGTTTGTAAAGGAAAAATTAAAACCGCTTTATTAATATGATATCCCAGTGAAGCTACTTCTGTAATTTGTTTCTAATAAAACCTGAAGATCTTAATTTTCATTTTATCAAACAAACTGCTACGTGTTTGAGATATTTTTTCAATCTCCTGACCACTGACAAATTCATGTCATAATTTTTTGCAAAGTTGAACATAAGATTTATGGATCAATTAATTTATACCAGGAGCAACCAACTTTATAGCAAAAACACAAGTATATAAATCTCCCATACGATGGCAGAAAGCCAATACATTGAATGGCAAATAATTAATCATCCCTTATGAATTACTTGTAAACATATCCAGTATTTGTTGCCAACATATCGCTCTTGGCAAAATTTATTCCACCGGATCGATTGAGAGAAGTAGATGGTTAAGTCGATGTCCCCAAATCCTATCCAAACTTTTGCCCATTTTCTGTTGACTCTAGAACAAATATGCTACGATCCTAATTGCGCAGCACAACGTGCAAATGTACTCTTAACCCTCACTTATCCGAATTGGTAAATTGCAGAACAGCTTCACATGAGGATGTTTTGGAACACCAAATTCATGTCAGAAGAAATGCTATTACATGGATGGAGGAGAGGCGGAAGCGATGGGCACCGACGCAGGAAGCAATCTTGGGGTATCAGCGGCCATGCCAGGTATCAGCGGCGCCCTGGTCGGCTCCACGATGCCGTCCGATGACATTGCCGAGCCGATGACTCCGGCATCGCCTTGCAGCACGGCAGCCACAAGCGCGGCGGCCTGGCTGGAGTTGCGCACGGCCTTCTCGGACTCGAGGGCCGCGAGGACGAGGTCATCGCGGTGGCGGCGGGAGCCGAAGAGGGTGTCGACGGCCTTGGCGGCGGCGGCGGCCGAGGCGCATCTTCTTCTCCCCCGTCGTCTCCTTCTCCTCATCCTCCTCCTCATCCCTGTCCTCACCGACGCCGCCAACCGCCACGGTGTCATCGTCGCTGGCGGCGCTTGGGCTCAGACTCGAAGAAGGGGTCCTCATCCCCGCCGCGGGGCTTGGGGCGGAAGGCCCGCTTGCGGAGGCGGCGGCGCATGGTGAGGAGGGGCTCGCCGGTGGGGCCGAGGAGAACTTCCGCGGGCGCGACGCTGAAAGGGATCTCAGGAGTCGACTAGAGGGGGGGTGAATAGGTCGGCTCTAGAAATTAAAATGCCTAATGGGTTTCTCTTCTGGAGATAGGTCAATCCTAGAGAAAATATATGCAACTGATGTACGTAACTGAGACTCAGCAAGATATATCAGATAAACACCAGACACTCAGATAGAAAACTCAGCTGATGTAGAGCAAGTTATATTCAGAGCTAACTGAGTCTCAGGTATGAGAGTCAGGTGAGTGCATCAGATGATGTGAACAGGAAAGGTACTAGCTTTAGCAGGAGCTAACTGAGTCTCAGGTGAGGAAACTCAGTTAGTGTGCAACAAATAAAGGTGCTCTAGTGATCTAAGTATACATAGATATCAGAATAAGTAAGAGCTGATCACAAGACAGAAAGTAAAGCGCACAATGATTTGTTTTACCGAAGTTCCTACTTCTTGCGAAGCAGTACGTCTCCGTTGAGGAAGCTGTTCTCACAGCCGGCACCAAAACGTGCTCTTTCCTCGAGTACCTTTCTTGTGTGGAATCCTTTTATCTTGCTGCTGCAAGACAGGCAGACCCGAATCGCCCTCACAGACTCTTGGTGGCAGCCACACAAGACTTGGCTTGCTCACCAACTCCAAGAGCACTCCCACTCTTGGAGGAACCAGTACCTCGAAGATTACACCTGAAGGACTAAGTAACTCACTCTCACGATGGATGCACGCAGGCAACACTCACTTGGAGACCTAGAGCTCTTTCTTTCTCAACAGGTTGCTTTCGGGTTAGAGGCAAAGGTTGGGTAAAGGTTCGAGGTTGAAAACCTCCCCAGGTTCCCTATTTATAGGGTCCCTGGCAGCTAGCCGTTACCCTCATGCCACGTCAGACAAAGAGCCACCAGACCTAACCTATCTGAGACTCAGCTAACGAGCACCTCTGGTAACCTACTAGCCACGGCTGAGCTACCCACCTGAGCCTCAGATGCCAAACTCAGGTGGACTCGGTTGCCTCAGGCAGCACCTGAGCACAACTCTGGCCGGCTCACTACAAGCCTACAACTGACCAGAGAGCAATGACCTCGCCAAAGTCCCTGACCAGCTCGCTTAGACCCTTGGCACTGGTTCCAAGCTTCTTCACCGAAGACGACTGCCCTTGTAGACGCACAGAGAACCCTTGGTCCTGATCCACCAGCTTCCTAGCTCCTCCAGGACTTATCAAGCTTGCATTCACGGCCCTTGAACTCCATCAAGCAACCATCACCTCGCTTGCCCTCGAGCACAGCCTCGGCTTCCTCGCAACTGTGCCTCAGGAACCTAGCTCAGCTGGTCCTTCTGACCTTCCCAGTTCCTTGCTCTTTTTAGGGCTCATCATCAACAGTTGTCTCACTTCAGCTTTCACCTGTCCATCTAATCCCTGTTCACACTCATTGCAAAACATTAGACACAGGTGAGGATTGCCAATAACCATCAAAACCAAACTCTGGGGCAAGATAGCCATCCTTCCAAGCTCCATGGGAGTGGATGCACTTTCAATCTCCCCCTTTTTGGTGGTTAGTGGCAACCCCTTTAAAACATTCATTTAGATAAAAAGAGTATTGCATTTAACCTTGTTTGACACCAACTCCCCCTTAAGATGTGCACAAGTGAGATTTTGCATTTGAATACAAGTGTGCAGATCAGATTTAAACATTTGAGAGTTGATGCAAGCACAGGTTCTCACAACATAACTGAGAATATAAGCACAGCGGAATAGCAGGTATGTTGGAGGAGTACTCAGTAAATAAGATAACAGAATGGATTGCATGCTTGAGTACAAATATCAAATATCAGAGCGTCATGTATATATCGAATATCAGAGCATAGAGTTAAAGAGAGTAATATCATGTATCAGAGCAGATCAGAGCCGATATGATAAAAAGATCAATGTATTTCAATATATTTGTACAATACAAAAACGAGGTGTTCAAGACTGATAAAAACATTTTGCAGTACATAGAATGTCTTGACACACATGCAGTCTAGTCTACCCCTTTACATACTGCTCCCCCTGAATATAATACTCTCCCCTTTAAGCTATTCTCTCCCTACTCTCTCTCCCCCTTTGCCACTAAGCACTAAAAAGAGATAGGAAGAAGAAGGAAAAAGATCCTCAGGGAGCTGGCTTTGGTTGCAGAAGGGATAGGATCTGATCAAATTTGCTGTTGACCGAGGCCTTGAGATCTGCCATCTCACTCTTGAGTTCAGATTTCAGCTGAGCCATTTCTTGTTGCAGTTCATCTTGTCTCCTCTTGATAACAGAGATCTGTACTGGCACAACCCGTTTAATGAAAGCATCAATAGCTGCGGGATTGTCTAGGCGTTGAACCAAAGGAAGACTGTCTGATGAAAGGTTCACAGAGACCGATGCTTGTCGCTCAGCAGGAGGAGATGATTCTCTAGCTGAGTCTCGGGTGGGAGACACCTGAGGCTCAGGTAGAATTGCTGGGAGATCAGCTGCTGGCTGAGGTGACCTGACTGAGTCTCTGGTGGCTTGCTCTGGAGGCTCTGAAAAGGCCGACTGAGATGAGTTTAGGATGTTGTAGAAAGGAACTTCATCTTCATGGTCATCCTTCTGAGGTCTGAATTTGCTGAGATATGTCTTCTTGTCAAGAGAGAAGACTGCAGATGCTAAAGATGTTCTTTGGAGAATCATATGCATTAGATATGAGCCATATCTCATCTTGTCAGATCTGTTCTTCTGGCACTCATTTATTTCTGAGAATATGTATCTGGCCACATCAAACTTCTCTTTCTTGGCTATGAGCTCAAGAATTCTCCATACTGGATTGTATATGGCATCAGTTCCTCCACCTTTGGCACAGATGGATATGTTCAAGATCTTCACTATGTGCTTGGGTGTCTTCATCAATCCTTTGAAATTGGAGATATGCTTAGGGACTGCACCCTTAACAGGAGGAGGCACAAAGCCTGTAGGGAAGAACTTCTTCCTTTTCTCATTTGGAACCCAATCTGGCAGGAGACTCTTATCTTCTTCTGAGCCTTTGGATATGCTGATCTTCTGTAGCTTTGACCCTGATGGTAGATTGAACATCTCTGCAAACTCTGGAGCTGTGATGCACAGCAGTTGACCTCTTGTCATCCAGAGCATATAATCTTGATTGTTCTGCTCTACAAAGACTGTTGCATAGAATTCCTTGATAGCTTCAGAATCATAATCTTGGTTTAAACTGCATATCTTATCAAGTTGAACAGCAGCTAGAATCTGCTTCAGATTTCCTAAGCCGTTCTTAGCAAGATTTTCCCAATCAATTGGCATGCTGTCAACAAAACCTTTCTTCTGCAGCAAGAGATGATAGCTTGATTGCTGCTGATCATTCCAAAACCTTGGATCAGTGCAATGTCTTCTTTTCAGATTTCCTTCACTGTCAAAGTATGGATTTGTGGTTCTCATGGCAGTGTAGTTTGATGTGCTTCTTGAGTCCAGGTTCATGGAGGCTAGACTGGCATCTGCCTTTGGTAGCTTCTTGAAAGCAGTTGCAGATATGAATTTCATCATTGATGTGTCAGATCGTGCAACTTTTGAGAATATAGCTGAGTATTTGGCTTCCAATGACTCATCTGACTCTTCTAACTGAGTCTCAGCCGGGATATCTTCTGAGTCAGATGCAGAGGGGGATGAGTCTGATTCTTCTGCTGACTCTTTCCTTCCACCACTCTCCTCTTCTTCTTGATATTCTTCATCTGATTCAGACAGCTTTTGCTTCTTCTTGCGAGGAGATGGAGGATGAGGGTCACTTGGACTTGAGTAGGAGTCATCTGAGTCTTCTGACTGAGTCTCAGTTGACTGTGCCTGAGACCCAGTTGGCATCCTATGAACTGACTCAGGTGCTGGAGAAGATACTGCTTTTTCTTGCTCTTCAAGTCTTGTTTCTTCTTGAGCTGGTTCTAAGTCTGATAGAGACTGAAATACAGAACCCATGCTCACTGATACTCCAACTGATGGATCTGCTTGTGGCTCAGTTGGGTTTTCATGTGCTTTAGTTGACTTCTCTTCGAAAGATGATCTTAGCTTATCCATAGATTCTTCCATAGTCTGATCAAGTTCTTTTTCTCTTGAGTCAAGCTCAGCCAAAATGTCTTCAATTGATTCTATGGCAGCTTTCTGTTGAGGTTCCACTTCAGTGAGGACTAATTCTAGTCCAGCTGATGCAGCTGCCTGAGACTCGGCTGGCTTACTCAGCTGAGGCAGTGAACCACTGGCTTGTTGAAGGGGCACTGCATCAAGTGCTTGAGAACTGGATGTATAAAATATCCTTGAGTTTGTTTCAGCAATTTCATTTTGTAGATGCTTCTTACGAGCTTCATCAGCACAAGAGTTTAACTCCAACATGAGATTCTCTATTCTCCTTTGAAGAATGATATCTGAGAACCTTGTCCAGAGAGGCTTATAATCTTCTGAGAGTTGAGGGAATAGACGATCAATTTGATTGATCAGGTCTGCTTTCTCTTGTCCAGAGGCTTTTCCTTCTTGCTTCAGCAGCTTTTTGAGTTCTTCATGGATTGCCTTGTCCTTCAGCTGAGTTTCTCTTTGGAGTTTCACACTCTTTGGAACATCTGGTGATTCAAAGATTTGCTTTGCAAGAGCATCTATTCTTTCCTTCATTTGAGGCCTTTCCTCATCTGTGGCATTAGGCAACTTATCAGTTAAGTCTTGCCATTTTTTGATAAGTTTGCTGTGTTCCTGTCTTTTAAGAGCTTCTACTCTCCATTCAGCTTCTTCCTCTTCTTGGAGTTGCTTCTTTGTTTTCTTCTTGACTACCACAGCCTCTGATCTTGGCTTCTTTGGCACTTTGCTCAGGGATAAATCTGTTGACTTGCCTGCAGCCCTTGTCCTTTTGAGTGTATCAACTACTGGAGCCTTCTTGACTTTGATAGCTGCCTCTTTCTCAGCAGCCTTCTTGGCTCTTTCTTCAGCTCTTTTCTTCTTTGCTTCCTCAGCTTGGGCTTTCTTTTCAGCTGCTTTTGCTTTCCTTTCTTGCTTCAATTGTTCTTCCTTGCTAGCTTTCTGAGCTTCTAATTCTCTCATTCTTTGAGCTGACTGAGCTGCAGCTATGTCCATCTGACGCTTCTCCTCTTGTAGCTCTTTGAGCCTAGCTTCTCTTTTGGCTAGCTCAGAGGGTGACATAGGCGCTTTTACTGATTTTTGGGCAGCTTCTTCTGCATCCAATTTCTTTGCAAGACTTTTAGCCTGCTCTGCCTCCCACTCTAACTGCTGCTTCTGACTTAGGAGCTGAGTTCTCAGACCAATGGGCAGATCATCAGTTATATCCTCAGCCACATTCCTTGATTCAGACATCTGCATAGGTGAGATAGGATAGAGAATAGATAAGAGATAATCCTATTGCAGAGAAAACAGGAATATTTGGCTATTTTTGGATGTTTTTAGGAGAGTTTCACAAGTCATCTCATGCTACCTGACTTAGCTACCTGACACTCAGGTGAGATAAATTGTGTAACTCAGGTGGAGTAGCAGAGCAACCTAGGTTTATCGAATCTTGCTGAAATTTGAGAATTCTGGACAATGAGTTGCAAGAAATCGTTCTAGAGGTTAAAGATATATCATCTCTTTCTAATTCCACAACTAAAAGCTACTCGAGAGCTTGGAATTCGCATTAAGGCGGAAACCACCCTAGTTCCGTGAAGAACAGCTCGAGGAGACTTACATTTGGAATTTTGATTGGAGATGAGGGCGCCAAAACAATCAGGAGAGCTTTGGGAAGCTTCGGAGAGAGCGAAGATCGTCGGAGAAGTGCACGATCGTTGAGAATCAGATGGCGGCGATGGGCGCAAGGGCACTGAGACTCTGAAGAGGGTTTAGCGCGAACCGTTACAGAGGTGGGTTTTTATATCCCGAGTGGCCCTGTGGCACCTGAGGGTCAGCTGGATTGCTACCTGAGACTCAGGTAGGAAATAGAAATTGAGCTGAGCTCCAGACTTAGGAATGTTCTCCAGGATTTTTGAATGTGTTCAGCTGAGGTTCATGTGGAAGACTCAGCTGACAAGGTTTTCAATAGGATTACCAGAGAGATCTTAAGGATAAGAGATGAAAGCAATAGAGAGAATTTCTTTTCAAACACAGCTTGCCAAACAATCAATCAATACAGAGCTAAAGCTGTGTTGAATTGAAATAGATGGTGAGATCCAACTTATCTAACCCAATGGTGAATCCATGAGTTCAATAAGATGCAAAATCAGCATGGTATCTATAAGACCTTACCCCACCTGAGGTACAACCGAGACTCAGGTGGCTGACTCATGTAGAATGCAGAGAATGAAAAACCAGAAATGCAATCATGTGTACACGTGTATCATCATTTCCTCACTGCACATTCGAGATATCCATGATATTTAGCTCATGCCTGAGGGTACAGAACCTATTCTCATCTAAAGGCTTGGTGAAAATATCAGCTAGCTGAGCTTCGGTTCTAACATGGCACAGTTGGATATCTTTCTTTTCTACATGGTCTCTTAGAAAGTGATGTCTCACTTCTATGTGTTTGGATCTTTGGTGTTGGACTGGGTTGTTGGCTAACTTGATTGCACTTTCATTGTCACAGAAGAGGGGTACTTGAGACATAGATATGTTAAAATCCTTCAAGGTCTGCCTCATCCATAACAATTGAGCACAACACCCACCAGCTGCTATGTATTCGGCTTCTGCTGTGGATAGGGCTACTGAATTTTGTTTCTTGGAACTCCAGGATACAAGGGAACGCCCTAGAAATTGGCAGGTACCTGAGGTGCTTTTTCGGTCAACCTTACACCCGGCATAATCACTATCTGAATAGCCTACAAGCTCAAATGGTGCACCCTTAGGATACCATAGACCAAACCCAGAGGTATGAATCAAGTATCTCAGTATTCTACGAACAGCAGTGCGATGAATGTCCTTAGGATCAGCTTGAAAACGTGCACACATGCAAACACTCAACATTATATCAGGTCTAGATGCACATAAATACAACAAGGAACCTATCATAGACCTGTACTCCTTCTGATCAGTGGACTTACCTTGTTGGTTCAGATCAAGATGAGCATTTGTTTGCATGGGAGTAGATATTGACTTAGCTTTGTCCATGTCAAACTTCTTGAGGATGTCCTTGGCAAACTTCTCTTGAGAGATGAAGGTTCCCTGCTTGAGTTGTCTGATTTGCAGCCCTAGGAAGAACTTCAGCTCTCCTACCATGGACATCTCAAACCTTTTTATCATCATCTTGCTGAACTCATCACTTAGCACACAGTTAGTACTTCCAAATATTATGTCATCGACATATATTTGGCATACAAATAAGTCCTTGCCTTTAACTTTAGTAAAGAGTGTAGTATCAACAAGCCCAATTTTGAAACCATTATGTATAAGAAACTCCTTTAGGGTATCATACCAAGCACGAGGGGCTTGTTTGAGACCATATAAAGCTTTGTGGAGAACATATACATGATGGGGTCTTTTTGGATCTTCAAAACCAGGGGGCTGTTCTACATACACAAGTTCAGCAAGCTTACCTTGGAGAAAGGCACTCTTGACATCCATTTGATAAAGCTTGATGTTGTGATGATTTGCATAAGCTAAAAGTATCCTGATAGCTTCAAGTCGAGCTACAGGTGCAAAGGTCTCACCAAAATCCAAGCCTTCTATTTGAGTGTAGCCTTGAGCAACCAATCTTGCCTTGTTCCTCACCACTTGGCCTGTAGAATCTTGCTTGTTGCGAAAGACCCACTTTGTTCCTATAATATTGTGATCCTTGGGTCTTTCAACAAGTGACCAGACTTCATTTCTCTCAAATTGGTTCAGCTCTTCATGCATAGCATTGATCCAGTCTGAGTCAGACAGAGCTTCACCTACATTTTTAGGCTCAAAGGTGGAAACAAAAGAGTAGTGAGCACAAAAGTTAGCAATACGAGAACGAGTAGTCACTCCCCTATTAATGGCACCAATGATTTGGTCTACAGGGTGATCCTTCTGCAGCCTGCTGATCACAGGGGGTTCTGGGTCAGCCGCCTGAGTCACAGCTGGAAGTGGGTCAGCTGGGTGTATCTGTGACTCAGTTGGCTCTTCCTGAGACTCAGCTGGGTGCATGGAGGCTTCTGAGTCCAATAGATCATTAGCTGGGTTGTACTCGAACTCAATGCCATTGACTTCATCCTGCTCATCAGCTGGGTCAGGTAGATTTGTAACTCCAGATGAAGCTTGCTCCTCAACTTGGGGCCTGACTTCACCTGTTGACTTGTGAAGTATATCTACCTTCCCTGAAATATCATTAGCAACTTGCCCATCTTGTGAGCCGTTAGATTCATCGAATGTCACATCTACAGCTTCTTCAACAACCTTAGTGTTGGTGTTAAAGACTCTGTAGGTGTGAGATTCTGAGCTATATCCAACAAATATTCCTTCATCGGATTTGGATTCAAATTTAGAGAGACGTTTGCCTTTCTTCAAAATATAGCACTTACAACCAAATACTCTGAAGTAGGAGACGTTTGGCTTCTTGTTGGTCAGCAGCTCATAAGGTGTCTTCTTTAGGAGTGGGTGAAGATATAGTCTATTGATGTTGTGGCAGGCAGTATTCACAGCTTCAGCCCAAAACCTTGCTGGTGTTTTGTACTCACTCAGCAGTGTTCTTGCCATCTCTATCAGGGTCCTGTTCTTCCTCTCCACCACTCCATTCTGCTGTGGTGCATAGGGACCAGAGAACTCATGCTTAATCCCATGCTTGTCCATGAAGGCTTCAACTCTTGAGTTCTTGAATTCTGTCCCATTGTCACTTCTCACTGCCTTCAAGTTGATGTTCCATTCATTTTGAACTCTGACAATGAGGTGCTTGAACCTTTTGTACACCTGTGACTTGTCCTTCAAGAAAAATACCCAAGTGAAACGTGACAAGTCATCTACAACAACAAAACCATACTTGTTACCTCCAATGCTCTCATATGTGGTTGGACCGAACAAATCAATGTGTATGAGATCGAATGGAGAAGTAGTGGTCATGATGTTCTTGGGTGGATGAGGGCTTCCAACTTGCTTTCCAGCCTGACAAGCACAGCATGGCTTGTCTTTGTTGAATTGGATCTGCTTCAGGCCTAGGACATGTTCTTCTTTACTGAGTTTGTTCAGCAGCCTCATTCCCACATGACCTAGCCTCCTGTGCCACAGCCAGCCTAACTGAGCTTTGACTATAAGGCAACATGGCACAGCTGCTTCTTGATCCTGAAAATCTACAAGATATAGCTTATCTACTCGATAGCCTTTGAAAACTTGTGAGTCATCTGTTAGTTTCTGGACATAGACCTCTTTAGGATAAAATGTGACTTTCATTCCAGCATCACATAATTGAGAAACAGATAAGAGATCATATGAAATAGACTCAACAAGCATTACTTCAGTAAGAGAATGTTCCTGAGATATAGCAATTTTACCACAACCCAATACCTTGCCTCTTGAATCATCAGCATAGTTGACATACTTGCAAGGAAGGTTATCTTTTCTTATCTCAGAAAACTGCTCTTTGCCTCCAGTCATGTGCTGTGTGCAGCCACTATCCATGACCCATTTTGTTCCACTGGAGGCAGAGCCCTGCACGATTAGTTTCGAGACTTAGGAACCCAAATAGCTTTGGTTCCCAAGTTAGCAGGTCTCTTACTGTAAGCATCAATAGCAGGAATAAGATTAACATTAGGGTTCTTAGCAGCTATGGCTTTAGAAAGCTTAGAGAACCTCTGAATCTTTCTCAGATTCTTATCTCCTGCAAACTCAGATGGAGGGGTTAGCAAATTTGCATTGCACCTGAGTGAGCTACCTGAGTTACAGGTGGCTTTCCCTGACTTCGGTACCCAACCGAGTGAGTCACCTGAGACACAGGTGACTACTGACTTTGGTACCCAAATGCTTGGTACCTTCTTGTACCTACTCCAGGGTCCAACATATATTGCCTCAGGCTTGCCCTTTTTCCCTGTCTTAAGCACATAGCTTGGATTAGAGGGAATTTTCACATAACCATCTGTCTTTCGATGGTTTCCTGCAAGAGAGTTAGTATCATATTTCCCTTTCTGAGGAACAAAGTGATTCTGCAAGTATTTCTTGTTAGTAGCAGAGGGAGTATATGAAGACTTGTTCTTTATAAGTGCAGGAGTGAAACCAAGTCCCCTTGTACCATTATTCTTTAGTACTAAGGTGGACTGAAGCCTAGCAAAGTTCTGCATGCCTATGTTAGCACTGCATAGGCCTATTCTCATGAGCCTTTTTAGCTCTTCATGCTCCTCCTTGAGCTCATTGTACTTTGCTGCATCAACAAAGTTAGTAGCAGTTGAAGTGCTTGATTCACTGGATGAATCTACAACAAACACTGTACTAGAAGTAATAGCATTGATGCGAGATGCACAGTTTAAACAGGTTTCTATAACAGTAGGAGGATTTGCATCAGGTGTAACAGCAGTGCAAGATGAGTGAGTTTCTTTGAGTGTATCATGCTCAGAGATTAGGAGCTCATGTGATAGCTTAAGTTTGTTTTGAGCTTCCTGCAATAAGTAAACCTCCTCATCAAGATCTGCCTTAGCATCTTGTGCATTATCAAGGGACACCTGCATGTCAGTTAGTTTGTCCCTGAGAGAGATGTTTTCTTTTCTCTCTTTCCGAAGGAGCTTCTCTGTCCTGTCAAGAATATCCATTAGTTGAGCATAATCAGGGAAGTCATCCTCAGTCATTACCTTGCTGCCTTTAGCCATAAGGCATAGGGCTGGAGTCTCAGCATATGTAGGATCTGCATCCTTGTCGAAGAGAGAGTCTGACTCGGGTGCGCAGCTGAGTGACCCAACTGAGTCTTCTCCTGGCTCAGTTGGACTCCTGAGAGATCCACCTGAGACACAGATGGCTAACCCAGCAAGCTCAGTTTCTTCCTCTGACTCCTCCTCTGACTCTGAGTCATCTGAGACCCAGGCTTGTCCCACATAAGCTCTGGCAGCAGAGGTCTTCTTCTTTCTGAATATGGGAGGCTTCCCTTCTTTGTACTTCTTCTTGACAATGATCTCCTTCTTCTTGTACTTGCCATCCTCTTGTCTCTTGCTCTTTTTGGGACAGTCAGCAATGAAATGTCCTGAGTCACCACACTCAAAACACTTCTTGTCACTGAGTTGCTTCTTCCCTTTGAATCTATCAGCTGAGCCTGAGAACTTCTTCCTTCGATAGAACTTTCTGAAGTTCCGAGTAAGCATGGCAAGCTCATTCTCCTCATCAGTGGACATCTCTTCATCTGGATCTTCTTCTTCATCACTTGAGTCCCTGTGAGTGGCCACTGCCTTGAGGGCTATGTCCTTGTTCTTCCCAGAGGTGATAGCATGCTTCTTGGAGTGATTTAGCTCCATCTCATGAGTGAGCATTCTACCAAGGACATCTGTGGGCTTTAATCTGTCAAAGCCATCCTTTTCTTTCATCATCAGACGCAGAGTGTGATAAGGCTTGGGAAGCACAAAGAGGAACTTCTTGATCACATCTCCATCTTCCACTCTGTTGGACCCAAGGGCTTTCAGCTGGTTAGTGATCATGGTAAGTCTTGTGAAGATGGAATTGATGTCCTCTCCAGGTTGGTAATGGAAGTTGTCAAGTTCATGCTCCAGCACATCTTTCTTGGACCTCTTCAACGTGTCACTACCTTCATAGATGGCCTGAAGTGTGAACCATATATCTCTGGCTTCCTCAAAGGTGCAGACACGATTGAAGTCATGCTCTTGCAGTCCCATATAGATAGCATTGGCAGCTCTAGCATTGTTCTTGATGCTGATCTTCTCTTGATCAGTGGGATTGCTCTCATCAATCACATCAAGACCTGTTGTGACAATCTTCCATACATCTGGGTCAAGTGCAGTAAGATGCATTTGCATCTTCCGCTTCCAAAAGGCATAATTAGTACCATCAAACATAGGAACTCTACCCTCATAGTTCGACATCCTTTAGACTCTGGCTGTTAAGCCAATTATGAGCAACGAGGCTCTGATACCACTTGAAAGGGATCTCAGGAGTCGACTAGAGGGGGGGGTGAATAGGTCGGCTCTAGAAATTAAAATGCCTAATGGGTTTCTCTTCTGGAGATAGGTCAATCCTAGAGAAAATATATGCAACTGATGTACGTAACTGAGACTCAGCAAGATATATCAGATAAACACCAGACACTCAGATAGAAAACTCAGCTGATGTAGAGCAAGTTATATTCAGAGCTAACTGAGTCTCAGGTATGAGAGTCAGGTGAGTGCATCAGATGATGTGAACAGGAAAGGTACTAGCTTTAGCAGGAGCTAACTGAGTCTCAGGTGAGGAAACTCAGTTAGTGTGCAACAAATAAAGGTGCTCTAGTGATCTAAGTATACATAGATATCAGAATAAGTAAGAGCTGATCACAAGACAGAAAGTAAAGCGCACAATGATTTGTTTTACCGAAGTTCCTACTTCTTGCGAAGCAGTACGTCTCCGTTGAGGAAGCTGTTCTCACAGCCGGCACCAAAACGTGCTCTTTCCTCGAGTACCTTTCTTGTGTGGAATCCTTTTATCTTGCTGCTGCAAGACAGGCAGACCCGAATCGCCCTCACAGACTCTTGGTGGCAGCCACACAAGACTTGGCTTGCTCACCAACTCCAAGAGCACTCCCACTCTTGGAGGAACCAGTACCTCGAAGATTACACCTGAAGGACTAAGTAACTCACTCTCACGATGGATGCACGCAGGCAACACTCACTTGGAGACCTAGAGCTCTTTCTTTCTCAACAGGTTGCTTTCGGGTTAGAGGCAAAGGTTGGGTAAAGGTTCGAGGTTGAAAACCTCCCCAGGTTCCCTATTTATAGGGTCCCTGGCAGCTAGCCGTTACCCTCATGCCACGTCAGACAAAGAGCCACCAGACCTAACCTATCTGAGACTCAGCTAACGAGCACCTCTGGTAACCTACTAGCCACGGCTGAGCTACCCACCTGAGCCTCAGATGCCAAACTCAGGTGGACTCGGTTGCCTCAGGCAGCACCTGAGCACAACTCTGGCCGGCTCACTACAAGCCTACAATTGACCAGAGAGCAATGACCTCGCCAAAGTCCCTGACCAGCTCGCTTAGACCCTTGGCACTGGTTCCAAGCTTCTTCACCGAAGACGACTGCCCTTGTAGACGCACAGAGAACCCTTGGTCCTGATCCACCAGCTTCCTAGCTCCTCCAGGACTTATCAAGCTTGCATTCACGGCCCTTGAACTCCATCAAGCAACCATCACCTCGCTTGCCCTCGAGCACAGCCTCGGCTTCCTCGCAACTGTGCCTCAGGAACCTAGCTCAGCTGGTCCTTCTGACCTTCCCAGTTCCTTGCTCTTTTTAGGGCTCATCATCAACAGTTGTCTCACTTCAGCTTTCACCTGTCCATCTAATCCCTGTTCACACTCATTGCAAAACATTAGACACAGGTGAGGATTGCCAATAACCATCAAAACCAAACTCTGGGGCAAGATAGCCATCCTTCCAAGCTCCATGGGAGTGGATGCACTTTCAGACGCCGAAGCCGATGGAGAAGTCCACACGGGCGCGGGAGGCAGGGCGGAGGAGCGACGAGAGGGGCGGTTGAGCGATAGGGAAGGAATAGTGCTTCCTCATATATGAGGAACGACGGGGGATGGATAGGGATGCAACAGTGATAGGGATTGGGATAGGGATTCGGTTGGAATATGGTTTTTCACTGTTCTCACCTAAATTAGGGATATGGATCCATATAGGGAATCGGATGGAGATGCTCTTAGATCCTCGTCCCAGGGATCTTCCTCTCCTCCTCTTACGTTATAATAAATAAAATTAAATAGGAGTACTTCCAAAGTCGAGAAAACAGTCGAGTATTTGTTACCGGTTCCCAGACGAGTTTCTCTGTGTTGACGCGAGAAAAACGAGTTTCTGGAAGAGCTGAATACTTTTTTTTCTTCCATCATGCAGAAAGGTCTTCATAACGATGTTTTTAGGTCTCCCTCCTGGCCGCCTCTTCCAACCTTTTAACGCGGCTGTGAGACGGCTCAAAAATCAAACCACGACCACAAGCCAACAAACCCACCGACCCAGATCCCTGGCCGACGGAGACGATCATGGCGACCAAGGCCTCAGGGGCTGCCGGCGACGAGCCGGCGCTGGGCATCCCGTACAACCCATCGGAGGTCCAGGGCCGCTACTACTACGCGCCCGACCCCTACGCGGCGGGGATGCCGCCGCCGAACGCGATCTACGCCGGCGCGCCGAAGGGGGTGCCCCTGCAGCAGACCATGTTCCGCGACACGCCCGCGCCCTTCCACTGCCAGTCCTGCGGCGCCGCCGCCGTCTCCTCCGTCCGGTGAGGCCGTAACCCTCCCCTCCTTCTGACTCCCCTTGCTTGCTCCCGTGTTATCTTGCGCTTTTCGTATGTTGAAGATTTGATATTTATGAATTTTATGTGCGATTTGAGCTGAGAGATGAAATCCTAGTGATTTGTAGATGGATCGAACGGAAAGGTTCGAGCTTCCGATGTTACTCTTTGATGCTGACCAAATGTAGGTTGTGCTGGTCTTCCTCCTTCGTGTGTTCCGATGCTTTCTAGGACCGACTTAAGTGAAACAATGGGGAATAATAATGTTTTAATGATAGCTATGTGGAATGATTAGACACCTTTATTAATTTGAAGTCTATCCCGAGTCGGGGAAGAGTGAAAGAGGAGATTTCCATGTTCTCTAGGTCATCCGGACGGGAAGAGCTTTTGACGCTTTTCTAGTTGTGATCTGGTCTCTTGTTCGTAAGGTTTGGTTGAGAATAAGGAGGTGTTGCTGGGTTGTTTGTTCGGTCGAGTGCTTGGGATTATTAGTGGGACTTGTGGGATTGGTACAAATGTTAAGAGTTAGGGAAGAGGTTTATATCATGTGGTGTATGATGGCTTTGCCGTTTGAAGGGTCAAAGTGTTTCATTGGAGGGAATGGCCACAACAGTTGTTGAGGGGTTCACCCGAGGGTGCTATCAAGGAGCTTCTCTAGTGCCTGTTGGCATCCTACTACTCTTAAAAGGTCCACATTGGAACCAGGGGCACTCCAGTTGGACCTTCTTCCCTCTGCCAGGAGTCCAGAAGATATCATGATGGCCATCAGAATTTTATTTTGTTTTGGAAGGAAAACTGTAAGGGAGGCCCCGACAGTGTAAGAAATAGGAACCCAAATTCAAGTCCATGGGGACTTCAGCCTGTGTGGTGGGATTTCAGCACCCTCGGGTGAGGTAGGCTCACTTCCTATGGCCATCAGAATTCCTCCCTCAAGGGCACCCCAAATGCACCAGGAGGTCCACTATATGTCAGACGCAACCACCACTACTGCAATCAACAAGCTTCTATACCACCTTCTACTATTCCCAAGCTTGTCTAATGCATAGCGTGACTATTGTTAGAAAAACGCTGACATGTAATAATGGAACCTGTATGGATATTCGACGCTTTGTATCGATCTGTAGTCGCTATTAACAATCCTCCGTGCTCTAGCGCCCACCAAGATTCAACCATCTACTTCCTCTCGCCCCTCATGTCATCTTGGCTCCTGCTGTTCCTGAGCTGGTTCTTTCCTTTCCTCGCTGGTCCTGCTCTTTATGGACAAGCACAAGGATAAGCTGTTATTTAGAGGCATTATAATGGAAAAGGATGAGGACTCCATTATCTACATCATTGTGCAATATCGGTGTTAATCATATCACTTTTCAGTTATTTATATGCCTTATTTCTGTGAGAACAAAGATGGCATTCTGATGGTACATAGTGATCCGAGTGAAAATTAACTATGGGATGTTCTTAAATTCATAACATCGAGAGGGAGGGAGAGAAAAGCATTATGGTACTCAAACAGGAACATGTGAACCAAGCTTGGCATCGAATACCCATAAGTGGAACCATGCTTAATCTCTAACTTCTGTTGTAGCTTCTGAATTTCAATTGTTGTCAAGCATATAGCAAACTGTGTTCAAGCTCATGCTTACTCAAACTCAAAATTTAATATCGTGGTTTGTGGTTTTTGAATTGTTAAAGCCCCCCATTTAAGCTGCGCTCTAGACTTCTACATGATCTTTATCCAAGCAGACCCTGAGCTCAGAACTCAGCTTTGATCTTTAATGTAGTTTGTTGAACCCTGCTTGTTGAGCCGTATGATCCCCTGAAGTAACATTAGCTTGAAGATCTATATGCTGAAATCTACTTACTTTATGTTATTGGTTGCACTTTGGACAACATCTTAGGAATGCTAGTCAGAGGATTTAAAATTGTTCTGTTTTGAAAAGATGAGCCAAGTAATATTTGCTGTTAGTGTCTGGTATTGCTATTTAAAATCAGCTACTGTTACCTCAACTCCAATCTAGCCACAAGGAAGGGCTACCGACTAATTCCTTGCCTTTGTGAGCCAACAGTCTTTAGTGGCGATCAGTTTTGCCCGTGTATCCTACCTGTATATTTCGAATTTTGATTGCTGATTAGCACTATAGTTCATAGGCTGAAGTGCGAGCGGGTGAAGGAGGCATTATATTGTTCATGCAATATTTGACACGAATGCAGCATTTCTTAATTGTACTTTTCCTGATGATGAGACAAATTCTTGCTCACTGGCTAAACCTGAAACCTATCATTAATATCAAACTTGGTTTCTTCATGGTTCTTTTTTAGCTGTAAATGGTTTTTGCACTTGGCATTTTAATTTCATAAAGAAAATCACTGATGATATTAATTTCCTAAAGATAATCATCGATGCTAATCCTTTTGTTACTTTGAACAGGTCGAAGCCAAGTCTTGCATCAGTTGTAGCTTGCATGATGCCATTCATGATGGGCATCTGCTTCCTGTGCCCTTCCATGGATTGCCTCTGGCACAAATACCATTACTGCCCCAGCTGCGGGGAAAAGGTTTGACATCTTCTCATCATAGCTCTATTTTCTGTTGAGCTTTTGCCTTCAAGTTTTCATCCTTTTTCCTCTGAACTCTGCAGGTGGCTGAGTTCAGGAAGTCTGATCCGTGCCTCGTTGTTGATCCAGCTAGCTGGTCTGAGCCGAGCTTTGCTGTACCTGCATAGCACACTCGCATAAACCGCTTGATATAATTATATGATACAGTTTCCTCTGATGGATGTTGATCCAGCTAGCTGGTCTGAGCCCAGCTTTGCTGTACCTGCGTAGCACACTCGCATAAACCGCCCGTGCATTGTTCTTGTGTGATATGTACATAAAAGGGCTACTATGTCATTGTATATCATGTACCTAAACTGTTGTTTCTTAGTTTGTCCGCCCTTTGTTGGAAGTGAGTGTTTTGTTCTCTTTGGATCATAATGGATGTGTTCATCCTATATTTTGTTCGAGAAATTGGACAGTGAATTGATCATCCGATGCTTGCTCTCGACATAATCCACTTTGTTTGGTTTGAGAAATGGAATGGATTGATTCATCGCAGTTTCGTCCCCCGTAAGACAAGGCTGTCGCAAAACGAGGGATGTGGTCATCCACCCAAAGTTCATGGAATGTTTTGAACCAAGTAGTCCACAAATGCACAACTAGAACAGTATAATTCAAAGTTTGTTTATCAATAAAGGAAAATAGGAAGGACTGTTTTGGCTGATTGAAAGACCTTTTCCTAGATATGACGGTTTAGACATCCAGATTTGGGATTCCTAAGACCCTGTACAATGCAGGTGCTTAGACAGGTGTCTCAGGAAAAAAATCTGGTTTTTTTTGTGAGAGGTGCTTAGACAGGTGCTTAGAAAGGGCGACAGAAGCAAAATTAAGCATCCGGTGCTAGGCTGGTGCTTAGAGTGACACAAGTGATAGGTGTTTCAACCGGTGCCTAACAAATAGTACTCCAAGAAGCACAAATAATACTCCACACAATGCAGCGCTGCATTGGAGACAGCAGGTGCTACACGAATATTAAAGCAACTTAAGCACCCATATGAAGCACTCTGCATTGTAATTCACATATTTTTTTGAGACGCCACGCTATTCTATCTCTTTAAACACCAGGCTATAAGCACTCTGCATTGTACATGGCCTAAGAATGTATGAAGGGGTTGTCCACACGTAAATGGTACCCGTTGCCCCATGTATCTCATCATCTCCCTTCCCCCACGTAAATCCAACGTTCTCACTGTCATCCTCAAATTCTGAACCAGTCGTATCGCCATTGTTGCCTCCCTCTGGTCTGCAGTGCCGCTGCCATGAACCACCACCTTGGCACAAAAAAAGAAAAGAAATAGTGATAGGAAAAGCGCAGGAATAGCAAAATCAAGAATTGGATGTCACGTCTTTTGAATTCGTACAGAAATTGAAAACACATGAATCGTACAATGTAGCTGTTTGGATGCTTCACTCGAATTTTGCAGGAAAATATTTCTTGATCAGAGAGAAAAGAGGAGAGATACATTGACATATTGTATTTGACTTCTCAAAAGAAATGAAAACATGAGATTTAAGTGGATGTTTAGAATTCTCTAAAAGGTGAAGGAAAGAAGAGATTTCTATAGAATTTTTCGAAGCCAATCCTACAATTCAAAGGGGTTCTTAGGAAATTTTCATATAAGGTTACGTTCCTATGAAATTAATACAAAATCCTTTATTCCAAACAAGCCCTAAATTAATAGTCTCGTCTGGTCACTCTATCCACTACCCTCCTCGATCCATCTACAATAGTGCCACTCTCACCCATCATGATTTCTATGGTGCATTGGTGAACGCCGAATCCCTAACCTGTGCATCGCTGGAGAGAAAGACAATACCACCTTCAGCTGAGACACCAATCATGTACGCAAATTGAGAGGCAAAAATATTTTCCTCTTTTTTCTTAACTTGTAGTCGTTTAGAATTATGTTTATTATTTTAATATCAAATTGCTTAGTACTAAGCCTAAAATTACATTTTAAATTAGTGACAAAACTTTATACAACTTTCAGTACACATTAGAATTTTATTTTGCTTTGTATTTATGTGTTTGTATTTTATATGCGTTCAACAAACTTAAGTTGTTGTTAGAGAAAACTTAAGTTATTTTTGGCCATATTAAATTTATTTATTTTTGTTTATGTTTGTGTCCTATAGTAAGATGGTGAGTTTATATAGGAGCGGAGATGAGTGATATGTGTGGTAAAAATGTTTGATATTCAAGAAAAGTTTCAGGCAACTGGATTCCAGGCTACTTAGAAAACAAGTAGTATGAAATCCTTGAAATATACAGGTTGCTTAATTATAGTGGCAGATCATGAACGGGTGCGAGCCGTGCCATGCTCGGCGCGTCGGCCGCGGCGTTGCCGGCGCGAGGGCGTACGTCGTAAGTTGCCGTGTTAGGCTTTGACCGTGGAATCGTCAACGGTCAAACCAGCGCGTCTGACTTCGACCGCACAGTTATAGGGACAAGGAGTCGGGCATAGTAGACTAGCTAGCTAGTTTTTCTTTTCTTTTTTGGGTTTGAAACTTCTCTCGCTAGCTTCGTCCAGTGCTTATGTACGCAGGTTTGCTTTGTATCATAGCTGCGTGATCGTCGGAACATGATGAACTGGAGTTGGAGCACAACGAAAGTATTCCCTTTGTGTTTCGTGTCGTCCAAACAATGTGGTGGCCGAGATGGCTACAACTTTTCCATCAAGAGTCTAGAAATTTGATCCTTTTAAGTTTTAACTAAAGAATGCTTCGATAAAATAAAAATACTGTACAATAGTGAATAATATTGTCACAAAAGAAAGTTTTTTCACAGGTCGTAACGGAAATTTACAGGTATACACTTCGTCCCATAATATGTAAATATGTTTTTCTTTAAATTTCAAAAATTTAAATGTGATTAAAGGTAGACAAACTCTAATGGTTTCGTATGTATGCAGATGCACATTAGTATTTTCCATATTCCATGTTGCTACGTACTAACAACAACATACATCAGTTCGCTTGTGCTTTGGTCGCTTCACATGAAACGTATGATCCGAGACATTCCATTTTTGGCTCCCTCCATGCTCCCAGTGCTCCCCTCAACTCTTTGGTCAGGTTGGAGCTAGACCCACCCATCTCCATCAAAACATGAACCGTGTCACTCAGGATGTCGCGATGCCCTTGCGATTTTGCAAAGTGCTTGGTGACAGCGAGACCACTTGAAACAGTTGCACGCGTGCGTGTCCGAGCAAACAGGGGCATCACATCATCAAACCTTTGCGAAAAGGAAGAGGATAGCCATCCATGGATTTCAGGCGTCAACGGTTTCTAGTCTCTGACCAAAAGGACCTATCTTTCCTCTTTCGCGGGCCTACCTCTCGGATCACATCATTCATGATTCAGCACCGGTGACTAGTTTTGTTCCGAGGAAAAGGTAATCCAAAATCGGAAAATTTTGTGGTTTAACTGTTGTAGTAATATCGAGCTCCATATTGTTCTGCATATCACTTGCCTAGAGCCTAGAAATATCTTTCTAAACTATCACGGACTTCCAAAATGACCGCAAGTTAGCCTGTAATTTTTTTCCTAATGATGATACGCATTTTTCAAAACCAAATAATAACTCATAGATCTTGAAGATTTATGAAATCATGGACATCTCATTAATGATGGACACATTGTCTATCACTTGAAAAAATTCTAGCTTACTGAGAGACACATGGAGCCAGATCTGAGTTTAATCCATATAGGTAATCGACACATGATATAATCAGTACACAAATCATCCTTTTAAGTTCGACTAGAAATAGATGTCTAGTGTCTCATTAGATTTTTTAAGATAGCAGTATCTCATGGGAATATTTTTTGGATAGCAATGTCTCACTGGATTTTAAACGGAAAGCCATAAAGAGAGAAATTCCGGGACTAAAGTTGTTCTTATCTTTTGTCCGCTAAAACCTTCGATCCTGCAACAGTAACATGCCTATCGGTCACAGTAAGTTGTCGATAGCTCTCCTTTTTCCTTTCAAAGCTATCAACCTTGTTTCCCTTCTTCTCTTTCCCTTGGTCAACCATGGTCATGGGCCCACTGCCATCCTCTGTTTTGAACAAAAAGAAGCTATAAGTAGTGAGAGAAGCTGCAAACCTCTCTCTATCTCCCTCCATTTCTCTCTCTCTCTCTCTCTCTCCATTTTTAGTTCTCCATCCAAGGCCAAAGAAAGAGTTCCCAAGAAGAAATACAAGAGAGGGAAACATAGGCCTCTCAATCATTCATCTTTGGAAGAAGAAAGAGATCGATTAATTCGATACGAAGAGAAACGAAAGGAGCCGATTGCGTATAGCGTAGCGTTCGTGAGGCATCGGCCGGAGATGAAATCGCCATTGCAGAGGCTGCGGGGCTTCGGCCACCATCACCCCAAGGAGCGGAGGGCGCACCACCCGCCGGCCCCCAAGCTCGACGAGCTCGCCGACGCGGCCCAGGTTCGTCCTTTTTTCCCCACCATTTCTTTTTTGTGTGATTTCGGGATTTAATTTGGTGGTTCCATGACGAAATCGGCGTCAAAATCGGATCTTGGGAGATGCCCTCTGCAAAAGTTTCGATTTTTTGGGCGCCTTTTTCCAGGTGGAGTGGGTTGTTCTTGGTTGCTGTCATTAAACCATACTAGTACTATGTAGTTTCTTACTGAACTTCTTTCAATCCGAAGTGATCCGCATGTGGAACTGAAATATGGTCCCTCCTAATAATTTATCAACTCTTGTTCATGAATCATGGCTATGCCCTCATAATTTTCGCTTCTTTTATCGTTCTAACTACAGTGGTACAGTAGTTCTTCTATTAATTGAGAAAAAATATCTATGAATGATGGTCGTTAGGATAAAATTGTTGGAATTGCCTTGTTTTGATACAAGTAGGAGTTTGTTTTATAAAGAAAATCTTTCAAGTAGGGTAGTTGTTAGGCTACAGTCCATGAAAAAGACTTGCAACTTCTCTGCAGTTGCCTTTACGTGTTTGCGCCGAAGCCTTTTTGGCATTTTCTCTGGTCAAAGTCTACGGAAGGAAGCGTCGACCGGAGAAAGTTGCTTTAAAAAAACGCCTGCCGTTCGACGTAATCTTGACTCAAATTTCAACAAAAAAGAACACCTAATCTTGACCAGAAGTAGTGCGTTAGATAAAGGGCGATAACGTTTCAGCATCAAGAAGTTTCTTTCTGTTGTAACTAACGAAGCTTATTCAATCAAGAACACGTCATGGTTTGACACATTCCAATTCGGATACCGTGCGAGTCTTTGAGGCTGCAAGGACGTTGAATAGACATAATACTGGATAAACTGTTTGGATTTTGGATAATGAATTAATGATAGTACTCGAGGGCGTTTTTGACGTTGTTGCAATCATGTTCTACTGTTGCAGGATCAAAATGATTTTGTTTACGGCTTGGATTGAATGGCATGTAGTGAAATTTCGCTTTCTAACTTCTATTACCTCAGGCAACTAATCTTAAATTTTGTTGTTCCATATGAGGGATAACACTGAAGAACACTTAGAAATGTAATCTTGGAGAAGTTGTTCTCAATTGCTTATTTTGCAGTTGGTGCTGCGTTTGCCGTGATTCAGGATGTTAGCAAGTGATTATTCACTGCAATGACATAAAAATCTAGGCCTATCTGACATAGGTTTAGCAGAATGATGTGATCCAAACCATATCTTCTGTTTACTGAATAGTGATATTATAACGGTTGCAACTTGCCACACTTCTATGAGTTATTTTCCTTTTTCGAGAATCACATGACTGCCCGCTATTTATTGGTGGTCAGTGGTTAAATGCTGCTACTAGCTTTAGTCTAGAGGAGAGTAAGAAGTACAGAAAGCCATCCTTCTGCAATGTCACATTTGTGATTCTGAAATATGGTCTGAACTTTCTGCAGGATGTGGAAGAAATGAGGAACTGTTATGATGGTCTGCTTTCAGCTGCAGCCGCTACAACAAATAGCGTATATGGTACCTACTGGTTTAATACTTTTGCTTGCAATTAGACAGTGGTCGTATTTGAGAGACTATTTGTCTATGCAATACTTCTTTAATTGATTGTATATATTGTTCAGAGTTTTCTGAGGCTTTGGAGGAAATGGGAAGTTGCTTACTTGCAAAAACTGCACTAAATGATGATGATGATGATGATAGTGGTGAGTTGACATCTAGATTTATGGTGTAAAACATATAGTAAATCATCAATAATTGTTAGAAGTGCAAGCTATGTCATGTAAGGTTCTCATTTCTTGAAGCCAAAATCCTTCATGTATTCAATGTACTATTATCATGTTTATGATACAATTTTTTAGTTTTTCTGATCTTAAATTTTTAAGTTTTGATCATGTAAGCTAAATTCCTTTGGTATTTGTTTGTGTAGTTACTGTGCTCCATAAGCATTTTGCGTTCTTTATATTAATTTTCTCCTTACATGCAGGTAGAGTGCTGATGATGCTTGGAAAGGCCCAGTTTGAACTACAAAAGTCTGTGAATAGCTATGTGAGTTTCTTTTTGCTATTACTGTATTTTTTAGAAGAACATACTTTGAAATTCATCAGATTTTTTTAATATGTTGTTTTAGAAATAGATTTTGTTGAAGCTGACATGCTTTTACATTGGTTCTCAGCGTACACATATCATTCATACAATCACAACCCCGTCAGAGTCTCTTCTCAAGGAGCTACAAACTGTGGAGGTTTGATATATAAAATTCCTCTATCATGTATTTTCATTTGAACATTACAAATGTTATCCACTCGTTACCAACTTTCTATTATCTTTCAGAAGATAGTTAATCATTAATTGGTTCTTACAAAAAAATGGTTCATAGAAAATAGGTGTGAACTACAGGACAAACACCTCTGTTTATTCCAAATTTTTACAAGGTCATGACATGCTATACCTTTTGCTTTCTTCACATTGATGCAGGAAATGAAGCACCAATGTGACATGAAAAGGTTCGAACATACCACATTCAATCCTTTTTGCATTCATCACTGAGACTCATCTTTAACAATGCTATTTCTCTGTTCAGGGAGGCATATGAAACCACGAGGGCATCTTATGGAGAGAAAGGACGGTCAAGGAATTCCAAAATCGAATCGTTCTCCACAGAAGAACTGCAAGCTTCTTTTCTTGAATACCAAGAGGATGCAGCACTGTTCATATTTCGCTTGAAATCGTTGAAGCAAGGGCAATTCAATAGTCTTTTAACACAGGCTGCTCGCCATCATGCTGCTCAGGTAGGTTAACCCTTTCTCCATAAATCTGTTAATTGTGTTCCTGACATTAGTGGCACACGAGCTAACTATCTTATATTGCTTGGATTCAGTTAGGTTTTTTCAGGAGAGGACTCAAGTGTCTTGAGGCACTTGAACCTCATGTAAAAGCAATAGCTGAGAAACATCGCATTGACTATCAGTTCAACGGTCTTGAGGACGATGAATCTGACAACGATGGTTACAGCTCTTACCAGGATACTTGTAGTGATGATGGAGAACTGAGTTTCGACTATGAAATAAATGATAGAGATCAAGATTTTCTTGCTTCGAGAGGTTCAATGGACGTAAGTTATGTGGTTTCCTCCCATTTTTTCAGAATGCAGCTGCCTCTCATCTAAAGCTTCCACTTCAGTACATATATATCCAATATAGTCCTGATATCAACATTTGGTCTCACAAAGTTACACACCTTGTAAATAAGCTAGTTGTAGCATTTGAGCTGGGCTAATCTTCAACCTTTTGTGGTAACATAGTCAATATTTATTGTGTAGAATTATTTATACTCAGTCCACGGCTATGATGTTACGAAAGCAGGTTTTAGCTAATTACTTTCAACAAAATGCTTATCTGACAAACTAAATTACACTGTTAGCATTATTTGACTATTATTTATCTTGATGACATTGTGCTCACTTTGATTCTACTATTTCATTTTTATTTATTATATTGAAAAGGATCTGTCCTGTATTTTGTTTAACTTATTCTGTTTAATTTTATGTACAGTTGGATAAACGAGATCTGACAACTTTCCCGACACCACTAAAAGAGATCAAGCAGGTGTGCTGCTGCTCACTGATGCTCATTGATTCAACATTAGAATTTCCTAACCACTAGATTTATATGTCTGCATAATGTATAACAATCATTTTCTGAGTGGGTTAACCTGTGTAAAGTATAAACCTTATTGATTTAAGAGTACTTATTACTTATTTCTCTTCATCCAAGCATCATTACATTTTGTATTGATGAACCTACTGAGCTAGGAACAGCTATTATTTTTAATATGGGAAGTTAGTTATGTGTATTGACACTCGAACCGGTAGTCTAGGCATCAAATCAGACTTCATATAATACTTTTTGAATCAAAACATCTTCAATACATGGAGATTCAAATAAAACAATATAATACCATCCATTAGATCTGGATTTGATTTGTCCTGCCCCTTCACTACTCTCTGCCCTTCTATTTGTTTTTTTGCACTTGATAAGTTAACTACATGTAGTATCACTCTGTAGATGTATTCCAACCTTCTTAATATTGGTATCTGCTTATTTGCAGGAAGAGGTGAAACTACCGAAGGCAGAAGCAGTAGCTCCACAAGTGATGCCTGAGATCGGTACACATTCAGCTCCTATTTTTGCTGACATTTGCTCGATCAAACTGAGAGGCTTCAGCAAATGAGGCCATGTTGGCAACTGAGGCCATCTTACAGCAGATTTTCATACAAACTCCCAACACCAGTCGATGACAACAACCCCAGATCAGCAGTTGCTCACAGATCACATCATTCTGCCCAGTTTTTTGAAAGTAAACCTAGTGCTGCAGCGAACTTGTGGCATTCATCTCCACTGATGAAAGACTATAGGGCAGGCACCATGCATAGTGGCCCTATTAAAATGCCATCAAGCTCTGATTTTAAGAAGGTGAAGAGGGAGTCCTGGTCTGGTCCCATTCCAATCAGAGCAGGATCAAGCAAGCCCTTCTCTCAGCCTGATCACAAGTCATCCATGGGCCACCCTCATGCGATGCCAGCGGAATCGTATGGCCATGCTCGGCAGCCATCATCTATTTCCCCCAAGATGTCGCCACTTTCAACAGTATCCCCAAAAATCAGTGAGCTTCATGAGCTGCCTAGGCCTCCAGCCAGTGTGGAGCCCCTCCGGCCTTCTGGTCTGGTTGGCTACTCTGGTCCTCTGGTATCAAAGCGTCAAGCTCCTATGGCACCATCCCGTGCCTCACCGCTTCCGCGACCACCTGCTGCCCTGGCACGCAGTTATTCTATACCTTCGAACAGCCAAAGAACACCGATCATTACTGTGAATAAGTTGCTGGGGGCTAGAAATAGCAGGGAGGGCAGTGAAGTTTCTTCCCCACCACTGACTTCTTTGTCATTGGCTGATTTGTCCCACCAGCCAACAACAAAAACAACTACAGGCAGCACAAGGAGAAAGGGTAAGTACCTACTGGCAGATGATGTTTTCATTACTTATTGTTTATATATAAATGTTTTGCTTGCTTGAGTTCATTGCTTCGTCAGACTTTCGCAATTAGATAAGTTTGAATTTCTTCTTTGAATTTTATGCATGACATTGGCTATTTATCACTGTTCTTAAGATTGACAAAGTTCTCTATTGTTATGAGCTAGTTGTGATCTGTTTTATTTTCATAGAAGCAACTATTGTTGTGTTCTTTTCCCTGCAAATAACATGTAACAATTTGAAGGGCCCAAATTACAATGTTACTTGTAAATGGGGAAGGACCTTGCCTCATATTATTAATTTACAATGATGCATTGATGCTATTACGATCATTTAGCACTGGTTAATTTTATTGTTGTTATTTTTGTGGCAAGATGCTAATGAAGAGGGGACTAGCATATCTTGCATATATTTAGAACGTAAAGTTCTTACTGTAATTTCATCTTCAGCATGTACTCAAGAACCACGACATTTATGTTGTTATATATGCTCTGTTGCAAGCATCATCATTACGAAAAATCGTCTAATCCTAAGAGACATCCAGTCTTGACTTTCCAGCTCTTTTCACAGATGATTTTACTATAGTCTATGTAACCACCATCTCTTGTTTCAATGCAGAAACCTTGTGACAGCTACCAAATGCGGACTCTTCTTAGGCAATTTTGTATGTATTATAGGTTCCTATTCATAATATTCTTTCGCTTTACCGTCTGTCTTGTGAATGAAAAGAAATTAAGACGGTGAAGCAACGTACTATGATTCTTTATTTGAAGAATTTTTTGATCCATTGGTTTAGTTGTATTCTCTAGTTCTTTATTAGTCCGTCACTGTCTCATCTGCTTCTTTTTCTCCCTTTTTCTGTTTTTGAGATCCTATCTGTTCCTTGATATCACTGGGACTTCTGGTCCAATTCGATCATAACCTTAACTGTGAGGCAATCATTAACTCAATCTTTGGCCAAACTGAATGACGTTATTACATAATCTGATGCGAAAACACTACAAGGAGCAGAAGACGGTCATCTTGAGGGTCATAGAGGTTGCCAATGCATTGCCTAACAGTGGACAAAGATGGGACACATAAATTGGCAAGTTTTAAAGTAAAACCTTCCATTTCTTTCCTAATATAATTCTGAAATAAAGTGTTCCAGTAAAACAATAATTCGAAACAGGATCGGATGGAGCGTGAATCGCCCATCAAGTAGCTTATTACCTAATCCCACTCGTTGTAACTTGTCTTGCAGCACTTGCTTTACATGGCACTAAGCATAAATGTGATTTTTATGCGCACTCACAAGCAAAATTTGCAAATTCCAATTCTAAGAAAATCGAAGAGCTTAAAAGAATTATATGGTACCGGTGCCAATAGAGAATGACACAATCATGTGCAAGTGAGTCGTAACAATACGAAATCCGGTGCTACGCAAATGAAAAAAGGTATGATGTCTTGAAATTGTTAATTCACTCGTGACACATTGGTGGTGCCATTTACTGAAGCGTTGCTTCGGTGCCATATAATTCTTGTCCATCCTTCGTCCCCCTAATGTTGTGAATAGTTCTTCACTCAATATATAATCAACCTATCTCCTCTCGTGGGCTCCGCATATCTCATTATCGACGGAGATTCAAGTCGCACTTAAATTCCTAATTTCGGGTGTTGATTTACAGTTTTTCGCCATGACATATTAATGATTTAACAGAAGAGAAAACGGCAGAGTTATGTTTTTAGGGCTTGCCTTGAACGGAAGAAATCAACAAAATACGCCTTAACGCAAACACCATATCTATCCGTACCATTTTCACCAAAGAACCCATGGAATTCAGGATATGCAATTTTGGTGCCAGATGGATCCAAGGAGCAAGTTTTGTTGGACTGAATATTTGTCAACCATAGGTACTGTCTATGCAGCAATAGTTACTCCCTATGCAGCAACTTATGTTGCAAGAGACAAAATTACATCCTTGGTTCCTCCAATTCCTTACCAACAAAGCCGCTTATAAATTGTGAATCCTACTCATCTCCCCGGCACAAGCAAATCTCCACAGGATCACTATATCATCCATTAGCTAGCCTCCAAGGCTCCAAGCACCAACTACAAGCTCCAAGACTCCAAAAAAAAAGAAAAAAAAAGAAATCTCCAAGACATCTGATTCAATGGCATCCAACTGCTACTCCGTGGTGTTGGTGCTGGTCGCACTGTCGGTTCCACTGGCCGTCGTGGCTGGCGACCCGGACATCCTCACTGACTTCGTCATTCCGGCGAACGCCAACCCGACGAACATCACCGGCGACTTCTTCACGTACACCGGCTTCCGTGCCGCGATGAATATGAGCACGCCGCCGCCGAGTTTCACGCCGACCAAGGCCACCATGATGGAGTTCCCGGCCCTGAACGGCCAGAGCGTGTCCTACGCCATGCTCATGTTCCCCTCGGGCTCCGTCAACCCCACGCACACGCACCCCCGCTCCGCAGAGCTGCTGCTCGTCGTCGACGGCGCGCTCTCCGTCGGGTTCGTCGACACGGCCAACAGGCTCTACACCCAGGACCTGGCCACGGGCGACATGTTCGTGTTCCCCAAGGGGATGGTGCACTACCAGTTCAACCAGGGGGCGCATCCCGCGACGGCGCTCTCCGCCTTCGGGAGCGCGGCCGCTGGGCTCGCGTCCGTCCCTGTCGCCGTGTTCGACACCGGCATTGACAACGCCGTCCTCGCCAAGTCATTCAAGACCGACGAGGCGACGATCCAGAAGCTCAAGGCAGGCCTGGCTTTCCGGTGCTGTTAATTTGTTCTTGACGCTTGCCTCGTCTTTTGGGAAATTTGGTTCTTGAATTTACCTACCAGGCTACACACTACCGGTAGGAAACATCTCGTAATGATATAATCTTGAATCATGTTAATGTGCAGTATCGTTTTGAACCAGTGTGGTCATGTGGTAAGCTTTCGAGCATGGTGGTGTTTGGTTGGGACATTCTGGGTGTAATCCAATTACGTGTTAAGGTTACATGCTCTTTGTTTTATCTGGACACCAATCGGGTACGGTGCAAGGCATGTACAAGGGGTGTAACCAAAGCGGATATAAACGGATCAAACGGATACTGTGTGAGAACCCGTATTGTAGAAATTCGTGGGAGTCGGAACTAAAATAATTATTTGTGCATCATTTGCCATCATGCATGAAATTTAGGATAAATTTAAACTTTTGAATTTGAATTACAAAAATTTGAATGTGATATACTACTAAATAAATAACCAAATCGAATATACATAAATGATAATACAATTAAACAAACAAGTATATAAGAAATGTTCATCAGAATATATTCATATTCAAATAGCCATAAACATTTAATAATATTTAATCCAAGTGTACTTGAAATACAAGTAAATTACAAGAATTTATTATTACAAAAAAGATTACAATAAGTGAATCACAGAAATTATTACAAGATTATTTACAAGAAGTTAAATCATAACTACATGGCTCACATACACAATGGCTCCAACAAAAGTGATTGAGGGTTAGTAATTGAAAATGTTTGCACCTCCTCGTGTTGATTTAGGATCAAAGAAAACTTAATGGAGATTTGCCGCCTAATAGAATTTTTTTCAAACCCTTGTGAATTTTTTTAATCGGGCGACAAATCAGTCATGTCATAGGAAAAGAGGCAAATCAATCATGCCATAAGAAGAAAGGCAATATTTAGGCAACTAAGTCTGATTCAATAAGCTTGTTTTGTTATTAGATTAACCTCCATATTTAGACTACCCTTATTAAGTTAATTGGAATTAACCTTCATGTGTGAATCTAGCTAATCCTAGTAGTCAATATACTAAATATTTCGAATTACCCAACCATTTCACATCAGACAGGTCTTATGGTAATAGGCAACATCATCTAGATAAAGACAACCCGTTCAGGCAACATAAATAACTGAAATGACCAGATAAAAATCAAACCAGCACAACAAGCTATTGCTAGCAGCCACAAGCCTATCACAATTGACATCAGCAACTTACAAGGATTAGGATCGGTCTCACAATACCATCTAACCACATGTGTCAACTTGCTGCTCACAGCAAGAACCTATATATGCTCTACTACTTCACACAACAACACAAGACCACACACAAATAGTAGTAGGAGAAGGAGAGCACTATAAGAAGAAGGCCAAGACCAGAACTAGCTAGGAGAAGAAAGCCAAGACCAGATAGGAGGACTAGTAGCTAGGACGAGAAGGCAAGATCAGGAGCTAGGAGGAGGAGGAGGCCAAGCACAAGGTCAAGAAGAGTCCTCAAGTCCAATGCCTGCATAATCCCTAGGAGTGCCACTCATGGTATGCTAGTCTAGAATAAAAGGCAGTAGGAAAGAGGGTAAGTGCGATCAGATTAGGCATAGATATTATGTCTTAGATAATTATTGAGCAATTAAAAGCCACTAGTAGAGTCTATCCCTGTTAGTATACTCATTACTTTCAGGAATTATCCATTATAGGGTTTAGCTTAAACTCAAGTGAAGTATCTGTTCTTATCAGTTAAGTAACTAATATCGAACCATATAAAAAAATGAAACGATGGACTAGACCAAGATATATGTATAGTGTTCTATTCCTATCAGCTTAACATATATATAAGTAAATCAACAAAGCTAAGAAAAGCATAGCATCTGTTCTTATCCAACTGAGACAAAAAAGTAAAAAGACAAGCTAAGTAAAGCACAATATTATGTTTCTATCAGTTAAATATACATGAGGTAAAATAAAATATTCGGTGTGAACATGCTAAGGATCAATTATCACCAGCACAAACACAGACACAAGGACTAGGTCTCCTCTATAGTTTTCAAATCTTGCAATAATGACCATATTATGATAGCATGCAAAGATTGTTTGATTGTTGTTAACAAAATCAAACAGAGCATGAATAATTGATAAATCACTAAATTATGTAATTAATGTCATCTGTATGCTTGATATGTAGACTGACAGGGGTAAAGAGGGTTTCAGAGATCACATAGAGCAACTAGTAAGTGCTTAGGTAGTCATCCTTTAGTTTATTGCAAGGAAAGTATCGCACAAAGTAGCACATCTCTATAATCATCAGTTCTGCTATAAAAAGAAATTGACAGCTAGAGGAATTTAGCCATGACCACTAGTAACAAGCTGGCACTAGAAATGCCAGGTTTATGCCACATGAACTCTAGATAACTATAACATTAGTAGTGTGTAGTTATAGAACAAACACTTACTATTATATAATTTATATAGAATAAAACATTGTCCTTGTCATCATAGTAGCAACTGAAGCACATTAGGCTAACATCAGAACCCAACTAACATCAACCAAAGCATGACATCTCATGTTAAATAATTAATGGAGGCATCGAAGCTATATAAACTGATCCAGTCATGGCAATCATAGCTAAATTATAGCAAACAAATGGCAGATAACACTACCCAAACGAGGATCATAAGAGACCGAAGACTAAGTCATTATTCCTTTTTGCCAAGCTCTAGAACCATCATACAGAAGCATTAGCATCACAAACTAGGACAGGAGAGGGCAAAGTAGGGAAGCACCAATTATCTGTAGGGGCACCGCCGTCGTGGTTATGGCGCGGTGAACTCACAGCCTTCCTACGACAGCGGAGCCTAGGGTAGCGGTAGTGGCGTTGGATCGCATAGAGGCATCGTCGGGTTGTGGTGTCGTCCAGGACATCACCAGCGACCTCCCGTGCATACCATAAGCCAAGCCACGACTAGGGTTGGCCATGGAGGCACGGGTAGATGGTGCGAAGGAGAAGTGCCGGACGAGGGAACCTCGTTGCAGTGGTCGACGACGTCAACTAACCTCGGAGGAGACCATGAGGGGGAGGCGATGTCAGCTTGCATTGCACATGTCAGGTAGTTGAGCGGGGGCAGTGAGCTGCCGCGTCAGTGTAGGAAAGGAAGAGTAGAGGGAGGCGAGGTTGTTTTGGTGGTTGGAAGCAGCAACTCAATTTGGAGGCGGAGGCGCTCAGGCAGCGCGGTGCAGAGAGGAGAAGAAGAGGGGATCGGGGATGGCGTTGAGTGTGAGGGAGTGAGAGAAATGAAAGGGGGAAGGGACGTCGATTAGGGTTAATCCTAGCTAGTTGGGCCAAAAGGGCTGGTGGGCCTTTTGGGCCAGTAGTGACAACTAGGCCATGTGGGCTTAGCCCAGAATTAGAGTTTTTCTTATTATTCTTTTTAGATTTCCTTCCGACCAAAATTGCAAATGTAAATGAAATTCTAATGTAGATTTAAAACCTGCAAAATATGGAAAATTCACTTTTAGTTAATTTTAATAACGTAAATTATCTTCACTTCATTAGGGATTTAATTAATATTCAAGAAATAATTTCTTGAATCAACCACATGAAATCATAGAAAATTATCCGCATTTCCTTTAATACTATAGTCAATACTTAGTAAAAACATGGAAGTCAATTAAAATAATCCACATAAAACCATAAAAAATAATTCATGCATGCATTCATATATACATATTCACTGTCCATTTTCTTCACGTTGATTAGTATTTATATCAAAGTACCTACAATCTATATTTTGCTATCATCTGCATCCAGTAGAAACTTAGAATTATGTATAATATGACATCTTACTGATTGACTGATTGATCAAGTAGTCGGTGAATCTATTATGGTGTGTGGTGGCACCCCAGTATGGATGCTAGATGGCACCCGAGCACCATGTAGACAACGTTGACCACAAGATCTGGAATGAGAAGGGGGAGTCAAATAGTACCTTCTTGATGTCATATCACCCTGGAAAGTATATATAGTAACACTTGGGGAAGAGAATAGATCCCTCGCCCAGGGAAGTGTTAAAGCCCTAAGTCACAATAGTGTTGTATCCCCAATGATCTTTGCTAGGAGCGGCAATAGTCCCCAACCAAATGCTATAAGTCATGATGGACAGCTGGATCCCGTCCAGTTGTGCCGGTTCAGATATGACATATGAGAAGGGTGAAGTGACTTAGAACCTTAGACCTGGCCACACACCAATGGGAGTGTATGGATTTCGCAACCAGCAAAAAGTCTAATTAACACTTGTGGGTAAAGTAACACACCTATGTAGAGTGTATTAAAGTGTGGTATTATCACTCCCTATTTTTTGGGTAAGAACTATGAACGTGGCGGGAAAGGAACTATCGGAGGTTCTAACAATCGGTGGAGCCTGATGATCATAGAATACTAAATTAAAACTTGACTCCTTAACTTATGAAAAATACTATAAAAAATCATTGGTTATTGAGGACCGTAGGTCCTAGGAGTTGATAGTGCATTCAAACACAAGTTGCTGTTCATGGACTTGTGGAGTACCTTTTGTACTTGTCGCGGGGTGTTCGCGGCAATATCCATTTGTAATAGGATTGTCGGGGATGCGTGTATGGAAGATCTAGGCGGTGCACACAAGAACTTTTACCCAGGTTCAGGCTCTCCAAGTATGGAGATAATACCCTACTCCTGCTGAATATATTTGATGTTCTTGCGTGAAAAAAGGGAGTACAGTAGGGATTAGAGAACGTAAAATCTAGAGTCTAGCCCCTTTCTGCATGGAGGGCTCGGCCTTATATAGGCTTGCACATCAGCCGACTCGGTTACTCGGCTGAGCTACGGTTACTATCCAAATTAACTGACATTTACATCTGGTAACCGTCCGAGTAATCACCAGCCTTCATGCCGGCTGAAACGTATGCTTTGATGAGTTGTAACGCCTGTCTTAATGGCACCCGGACGTTGTACTGTGGCAGGCTGTTCTTGGGCCTTCGTCCGAATGGGCCTTTGCAAAGTTGTTGGGCCCGCATCCGAGTGGGCCTTGCCAGGCTGCTGGGCCCAACTCGGGTTATTGGGCCTACCCGGTTGGGCTTCCCTCGTCAGTAGCCCCCGAGTGCTTCGAGGTCTTGACACGGATGCCGAGTGGGCGGGCTAATTGCTTGTGCCCGAGTGGCGAGTGGAGAGACCTTGATGGGACTCCTGTAATACCTGATAAGTAGGTTAAATATGTGCTAAGTATTCAAGAACTCAATGACATCCGCATTTTCCGATTGAGGAAAACGGCTTGTGGCCTTTCGGGAGGCGTATCATGAATTCCGAGTGAATCCGAAATAGCGTCTGGCCTATCCGAATGAACGGTTACCATCTCGTGCCCGCAAGGGGGGACGCCTTCGATTTTCAGCTTCGGAATCGAGTCCTCGAACTCCGACAATGATCCCTGAATTAACGAGCCATTTTGCGCCGCTGCGGCGTTCGGCTCTGATTCAAGGACCCTGTTATTCCGCTGTGGATGCCGGATTCGTCCTTAGCTTGGGTGTTGCCGAGTGACCTGAAAACCCTGTTGGGTCGGTCATCAGCACCCTTTTTGCAGAGCTAATCTGCTTCCGATTTTGGCGGCTTGTGCGCCTCGGAATTACTTGATGAAGTCGGATGATCTGTGACGTGTCCCAGGGGGCTATGCCGACTGTTGAGTCGTCACCCGAGCACACTCGACTCTGATTGAGTCGGACTCGGTTGAAGCCGACTGGTGCCACAGCATTGTTTTGTCCGAGACGTCGCATCAGCATTTAATGTGTGCAGCCGGTTGGGCAGAGTGTTTGCAGCGCCATGATTTCGCCTCGAGTCACGCGCGAAGCGTGCCCGAGACATGCGCGGCTGCTCTGATTTCGCGCGCCGTCCGAGGCGGCGGCTCATCATGTCTGCGCCCGAATCACGCAAACGGCGCGTGCGAGACGAGGGCTGACGTAATGTTAGCCGGTCACGTCGCCTGGAACTCCGCGTCGTGGCGAAAAAGGCGCCCGAATCCCGCGGGTTCGCGCGCGCGGGACGGCGGTTGCCTCGGTAGTTTCCCGCCACGTCGGACGCACGACCGCCGGCGGTTGGACTCCTTTGGCTATAAAAGGGGACCGCGGAGACGCCGATGTTCTCATCTGCTTTTGCCTTCGTCTTCCTCACGCCCAAAGCTCTCGCCTCCAAAGCTCCGCCACCGCGCACTCGAGAAGCAGCTTGCTCGCCGCCGTCACCCATCATCCAGCGACCATGTCTCGCGTCGCCAGCAAGGGCAAGAAGGTCGCTGCCTCCGCTTCTGCTTCCGCCGCCGACTGGAAGAAAGGGGATTGGATCCCCTCGGTCATCATCGACGAGCTCCTAATCGGGTTCGCTCGCAAGGGCATGCTGCCGCCGCGGACCATCAGCAACTGGCGGGCGCCGTACCAGGAGAAGAAGCCCGCCCCACACGAGCACGAGCGAGTGATGCTCGTTCCGTTCATGGAGCGGGGACTCAAGCTGCCGCCGCACGACTTCTTGCGCGGTTTGCTGTTCTTCTACAACCTGCAGCTTCACCACCTGAGCCCCAACGGCATTCTACACATTGCGTGCTTCATCACGCTGTGCGAGTGCTACTTGGGGACTCAGCCGCACTGGGGACTTTGGAAGAAGATCTTCACTGTCAAGGCGCATCCCATCAAGGCCGGCGACCGACTGGCAGTTTGCGGGGGAGTTAGCGTTCAAGTCAAACCCGGCACCGGGTACTTCAAGATGCAATTTCCGGACACCATCCGGAAATGGCAGGACGGGTGGTTCTACTGCCCGGACGAGCGTACTCCGAGTGGCCACGACGGTCTCCCCCCATACGCTGAAGACCCTCCTGTCTGGGTGAAACGCTGGAGCGCCAAGCCATCTGCCGCAGAGACGCCTGAAGTCGACCGGCTCGTGAGGAGGATCGCAAGACTCAAGGAAAAAGGACTCACGGGCCCTGACATCATCGCCACCTGGCTGGTTCGGCGCATCCAGCCCCTTCAAGCCCGGGCGCACCCGATGTGGGAGTACTCGGGCCACCATGACTCGACAAGGGTTTCTTCCGAGGATCTTTCGGATGACGACTTCTTGGAGATCCTGAAGACCTTGACGAAAGAAAGAACTGGGCTCACTCGGGCGCCCCCAGTTCTTCCATTTTCACGTGCCAACCCGGTCGCGGATGTAAGTAACTTATAATCCGAGTCAGGCTCTTGGTCTTTTTAACTTGCTCGCAGTAACGCCGAGTTTTTGATGCTGCAGAACTATCTGAACTTTAACTCCATGCCGCCTCTCCCTGAGCAAGACTCGGCTCCAGCAGCGCTGGAGAATGCCGAAGTCGAGGAGGAAGCCCCCGAGGCCGGCAACCAAAACGACTCGGACTCGGATTCCGAGTCCGGAGGGTCGTATGAACTCACCAAGCGGGGCCGCGACGACGGCGCATCCGGATCTCCAGTCCCGGAAACTGGAACGGAGCCGGTTCGAACGGAACCGGCTGCCAAGCGGATCCGGGTTGCCGCTACCGGTCCCAACACGCAGGCTCCGGCTCCTGCGCAAGCCACAGCTTCCAGTCGGGGGGCGCCGACTCCAGCTTCTGCCCGAGTCGCGCCTTCCAGCCGAGTGGCGCAGGTTCCAAAACCTGCCGCCAATCCGAAGAAGAAAACCATCCCCACCACAACCAGGTACGAGTCTTGCCTCATGCCCTAGTCGCTGTAGGTTTTCAAGATATTGAAGCCGGTTTCTCTTTTGTTCTGCAGAGTCCAGAAGAAGTTCTCCGACAAAGGAGATGCCTCATCCGGTACGCCGACGGTTCCGACTTCAGAGCCGCCACCAGCGTCGGCTCCAGCACCGACTCCGGCTGCAGTCGAGTCTAACCCCCCGGCTCCGACTGTCACCACACTTCCAGCTGCGACCGACCCCAGCGCGCTGGCATCAACCGTTTCCGCCATGGAAACGGAGTCGGCTACGGCTGCCGGGTCCGCCACACTGCCGGCTGCAACCGTGGCTCTGGCTGCAGCGCTGCAGCCGGGTTCTTCCACAGCTGGGGAGGGGGTCCAGGAGCCGGACGTGCACGCGGGGTCTGCCGAAGCTTCGGTTGAGGATCCTCAACGCCAACCCGCTCCCACCAACGAGGAGTCAACTGAGCCGGCAACTGCAACCGGGGCCGACTCTTCTGAGTCGGCAGGTGAGGCCAGAAGCGAACCTGTCACCGGGTTACCCCCGGTGACCGAGTCACATCAGCCTCCGGCTCCGACTCCCACGACGCAAGAGCTGGCGCCAGCTGTAGTGACCCAATTCTCAAAACACGAGGTCAGTAAAACTCATCATGGATAAATTGGAGTTCCCCCTCTTTCATGCATGCATATGAGTAGTTCGAAAGTGACTCCGATTAAAAACCCTAACACCTGGTCTGAAAGAAATCTTAAATAAAACTCTGGACCTAGTTCAACCAAATTTCACCTTACCAATTCCTTATAAGGTATAAAATACCTTGGGGGTCTAACATCCAAATTTTAAGGCAATTGGACCATTTTGAAATGACTCCAAATAAAACCTTGCATCTGTGACCTAAAAGCTAACATCGACGAGATACGGAAACTTAGACCAACTAAATATTTTCCTAACATGTTATTAAATCCAGAATTCGTATACTGGAACGCTCTCATACATTTTAAAAATTAGGAACTAAGATTCATTTTCAGGAAAAGGGTATTTGCTTAATAGTCCAAAGATCACTAATTCAATTTATAAAATTAGGGGAGAGTTGCAGATGTCCTGAAGATTTTATGCAAGCTTCCCGCATCTTAAGGGTTTCATTTGAATCCTTGTCTCTCTTTCTTTTGAGCTACCAATACCAGCAGCAGAATAAACAAAAAAAAAGGGGGCTTTACCTCACTTACCTGCCATGGGACCCACCTGGCAGCCCTTTTTCCTCCTCCTCCCTTTCTTTTCTCCCCCACCGCAGCTCCCCTTCTTCCCCACGCAGCACAGCAGCAAGAACTCCCCATTCTCTTTCTCCCCCTCTATTCTCCAAAGCAACCAGCTCCCTTCTCCCCTCCAAAATCCCACCAAGAACCAAGAATGGGCTCATGCATGTTACCCCATTGGATTCCCCAGCTCCTAATCTTCCAATCCACCCAAAAACCATCCACATGCAAGCAACTTTGGGCACTCTGCCACCTTCTTCTCCCATTTTCTTGCTCAGTCCAGATGCACCGCCGGCCAGCCCCTGCTCAGCACCTCCCCTTGCCGCCGGCCAGCCCTCTGCCGCGCCGGCCAGGCCCTCTGCCGCGCCTCCCCTCCTCCCTGCCGCGCCTGCCGCGCCACCCCAGCGCCCAGCTCCCCTCTGCCGCGCTACCCAACCCCTTGCCGCGCCACCTCCCCCAGCTGCCGCGCCTCGCCCCTGCACTGCCGCGGCAGGGCAAGCCCGCCTCCCCCCCCTTGTTCCCCTTGCCACGAGCTGCTGTCCAGCTGCTGCTGCAGTGACCAACCGAGAGGAGGAGCCCAGCCAAGGGGAGGAGAAGGAAGAAAGGGGAAGCAAGAGAAGAAGCTTGGAGCAGCTAGGAGCAAGAGAAGAGCTATGGGCTAGAACCTTGGAGCAGCTAGGAGGAAGAAAGAAGAAGGGATTAGAGAAGGAAAGATGGGGGATTTTAGTGGTTTTGGTTGGCATCCTCTCAAATTGGAGATGCATGCTGCAAGGTATACCTCAGTAGCCCCTAGATAAGTGTGGATTTGAAGAAATCTTGAGTTTTGAAAATTAAGAATTAGTTGCATGCTTGAAGTTAGGACAGTGAGATTGATCTGAAAATTGCAACCAAACCGTGCCAAATCCCGAGTTGATTCAATGAAAGAAGTTATGGGTTTCGTCCTAAGCTTTCCAATGCCACTGGAATTGCTCCAATCGGAGTTATAGTCTAAAAGTTATGCTCAAAATACTGCTGCAGCTAGGAGTGTTCTCCCAGGGTTTAGATCTGCCGAAGTTCATCCTAATTCTGGGATTAAACTGTTGGGAATCTGGTGTCACCCCCAAAAGATGGAAGGTAGGTATCGTCGATAGCTTTCCAACGCCACTGAGTTTGCTCACATTGGATTTGTCAATCAAAAGTTATGGGCAAAATGCTGCTGCTGGTATGTTGATTTTCGAGGGCTGAGAGCTGAGTTTCTGAATACAAGTTGGAAAACATGGTTGGTTGATATATGCTAAACCTGACCAATGATCTATCTAGTGACCCAAGTATTCCATAATTTTTAGGTTGGCTCAATAGTAAGAAAATACGTAGGTTCGAAGGTAATACACATATGCTTTAGCTGAGGCTTTTATTACCCTGGTATCCTATTTGAGTAAGTGGTAGCTGGGTAGTCTAGGTTTTTAGGAATAGTATGGCAGTCAGTGCTATACCTTAACCATTCAACTAAGTGAAATATTCCAGAACCAACATAACTAACGCTTGGTTTAGTCGCAACTTAAATGACTAATCATCAGTGGATAAAGATTAACGACTAATCTCTCCAATATATCCACTCACTTGCTAGTTAATAGAGTAAGTTGGTTAATGACAGCCTGCCATAGCCAAAGCATCTGATTACCTCAGTTTACTAAGGCTAAAGTCGATCTATCATGGGTGAGCATGAGTAGTACACTAAAGGAATAGACTTTCGTGGAATAACTGACTAGACCTACAATTCAGCTCTAAAGAGAGTACAAAAAGGGAAAGGTATATCAGCTTGACTCCATATAGCATTCTCAGTAGAAATGCCTTAAGTTAATATAAAAGATAATTAATCGGATATTCCTTACTGAGCATAAGGGAGGAAATGCTAAATGTGATTAGATTCGTAGAACTCGTAGAAAAACATAAACGACCGTCGAGGGTCGATAAACCCTAGGATCGTAAACCCTAACTCGACGAATCAAAGCTCATTGCTCGTAACTCCGATTTAAATGATTCTAAATGTGTTAGTCAAATAGTTCAGAGCATGTCTAAGTTATGCATATTTACGTACATATCATCCCGACCAGAGTCATCACCTTAAACTCTAATTCGTAGTTAAAGGAATCTGCCATGCATGTAACTTAAGACAACCATTTAACCCTAACATCGGTACCTTGTTGGAAAGATACCCCTTGCATCAACCCTCATGCATACATGCTGGATTCATTGATTGCATTGTCGCTCATATTCGATATTCAACTTGCTTGCACTAGACTACGAAGAAGGAGACCTCCCGGCTCACGAACAGACGCAAGAACAGGAACAGTTCGACGAAGGCAAGCAGAGCTTGTTGCATCCCCTTTTTGTGTTCAGTACTTGCTTATTTCGTTCATGTGTTGATGATTGTATTATCGTTCGTAGCTTGTCATTAATTTCGATTAAACTAGCATGTTAGGATGTGTTGTATTGTGTGCCTAGTGATGGTTGAAATTAATTGATGAGCTAAATATTTGAACCTAAGGTGAGATGTGAGAGCCGAAGGAAAAAGGGTCAGCTGGATAAAGTTGGTATCACTGGAGGAGCCTGGTGCGACTAGGTGAATGGGTGGATTGTCGCGATACCAACCTTGAGGTAACTCCAGCGTGGCTACTTCCCTTGTCACCACGTGGACGTTGCCGAGATCAACGCTAGGGTATGTCGAATGGTAAAGGCCGCTTGGAGCTTTGCAACCTCCAAGGGATAATGCTCTCGAATATCGCTAGTGGTTGTATCGTCGGAACGGTCCGAGAGAATGAATGAACTAGGTGTTGATGATTGAGATTGGGATTAATCTAGGGGCTGAACTCTAAGTGATTGAAAATGATGCAAGTGAATGTGTTAGTAATTGATGTTGATTGGTTGGTTGCCTGAGTAGTATATTGATTAGTTGTCCTCCCTCCATGTTAATTATGCTTTGTTTTCATAATTAAGTATATTGTTACTCTGAGAAGCATTCATGTTTAATTATTGTTGCACTAGTATGAGTAGGACATTTAATCAAGCACGGATAAGTCTTGCGAGTACATTCGTACTCACCCAGGTTATCCCTGGAGCTTGCAGGTGAGCCGGTGGTCGAAGAGTTTTTCGACGATGTTTGACGTGTCTGGTTTCCTCGGTTGTGTTCGATGTATGGGATAGTTAGTGTTTTGTTCAGCGATCACTATGTCGCTGTGGGACTATTACTTTGCTTCCGCTGTTGTTAATTTTCTCCGTACTCGGATATGTTTCCGGTGTTAACCGACTGATGTAATATGTAGTCCCTTCGTGGACTGTTGTTATTGATATCGTAATGTAGAGCTTTGTGACGATATCCGAGTTGTTAATCCAGGCTGCCCCTGCACAATGCGTGAATGGTATGAAGTGTATGGGTATGCCGTGAAAGATCGAGGCCGTACCATTTTCTACTAAGTCGGGCAGGAGTTGGTTGAGTGACCCGCTGGCTGAGATGCTGTGCCGGCCAGGCAGGGTGTGGGTGTTCTACCGGGCTTTCGAGCGACCCACTAGCTTCCGAGCTAGGTTAGGGTGTGGGTAGAATTGCCGGGCTCCTCCGACCTTGCTTGTCGTGGTAGGATTCGGGAACGACTCAGACTTTTCACCGGATTATGGAATCGTATGTGATTTTGGGAAGATTGGTCGCTTCCGGCCGGCTCGCATCTGGCGGGTGTCGGATCGTTCTACCTTGGTGCGTACGGCACAGGTACCGTGCCACCGGGTGGACGAGTCCTTCGGTCCTTGGCGACTTCGCGTTCCCCTAATCATATGCAATTCCGGGTCCGTGACACCAGCGCCCTCAAAAGATCTCATCCCCGCGCTGCTGCTGCCGAGTTGCAGCACGGGGGACTTGACCACCGCTGAGGAGGCCACGAGCCGCGTCGCCGCCCTCAGCTCCAAGCTCCGGGACTTCGCTGACGCGGCTAAGTCCTTGGCGGACTCGGCCGAGGTTCTGGAGACCTCCGTCGGGGTAAGTTACACTGGGAGCACGTTCAGTGCACCCAGTGGGTGTAGCCCCCGAGTCTCTAGCCGACTGACTGAGTCGGCTTGAGACTTATAAATTCGGGTATTAACTTTTCCTTCACCAGGCTGCAATCCGACTGGGCGACTGGGAAAGGCGCGAGAGGGACCTCATTGGCGAACTTAAAAAAGCCAATGAGACCTTACTCGGTAGGCCCCCGAGTCTTTTGCTTCTTTCCCTTTGTATAATTCGTTGTCCATTTCCTTAGCAATAATTTGTTCCCAGAGGTTTGCCCAGAACTGGAAGAGCGAGCCCGGCAGGCAGCGGTCCGACTCCGCGCACTCTCCAACCCGGCCATGTCGGTTCTCGACGCACTCTGGACTCCGGAGATGATGGCCGAGTGCATCGTGACAGTGGAGGACCGACTCCTCCAGGTCAAGAGCTTGGTGGAGAGCTTCAAGTCGGCTGCTCAAGGCCTTTGTGTCAAGCTCTGGCCTGGAGAGGAGCCGAGTTCCAGCGTCTTCGCCCTCGCCGACAAACTCTCAACGGGCCCGGCGGAAGTCGAGGAGTGGAAGGAGTCGGCTGCCCGCTCGGGAGCCGGCATGGCACTAGCGATGGTGCTGGCGCATCATCCGGACGCGGATGTCGACTGCATCTCCGCTGGCGCCCCTGTCAACGAGAAAGGCGAGTCGGTGAATCCCCTGGATCTTCTTCCCCAAGTCCGGGCCGCTGCCAGCCGGATCGCCAGCTTCACCGACCTGGAGGAGCGCATCGAAGCGACTCCAGAAGAAGAATAAAAAATATGATGTAATGTCACTCGGTATGCCGAGTAAGAAATTGTAAAGACTTTCGTTATGAATGAAAAAATGTCTTTTGGCCTACTTTAATGTTCTACGCAAGTTATTTGAGTCGTCCACATTTGTTTTTTCACGCCGAGTCGAATCCTTTCGCGTGCAGGCCGACCTTTAGCTTTTGCTCTTGCCAACCGGACAGCCGGGTTGCGACTGTAGTTGGGGACGAAGAGTGGGCCTTAGGTACCGTACACGTTTACTTAGATGCTCGTGTGATAGGAACAAAGCTAGGAGATTCGAAATAACTTGCGCCGCCGAGTGAGAAATCACCCAGTGGGTGGCTTCCGGGTGTTGTCCGAAGGGAAGCCACTCGGTTTTATTAAACTTAGCCCCCGGGAATTGCCCAAGGTAGCTTAGTCGGAAAATGAAAACTGAATGAACAAAAAATGCTTCCGAGTGCCGCTCGAAGGAAACAAGTTTTTATTCATAATGAATCAATGAATCGTTTGAAATACAAAGTTTAAGTGTAAAAGGGACGCAGCTGTGCAATGTTCCATGTCCGTTCTGTGATTGCGCCGGTTGCCGGGTCCTCCAGTCGGTATGCGCCATTATGAAGCACCTGGTTGATGATGAATGGTCCTTCCCATGGCGGAGACAATTTGTGCATGCCAGCCGTATCTTGGATCAGTCGGAGGACCAGATCTCTTTTGTTGAAGGCTCGGCCCCGAACTTGCCGACTGTGGTATCGGCGCAAGTTCTGTTGGTAAATGGCCGAATGCGAAAGAGCAAGTTCCCTCGCTTCTTCTAAGAGATCTAGGTCGTCCTGTCGCGCCAACTCGGCATCCTGCTCCACATAGGCTGCGACTCGCGGGGAGTCATGAAGGATGTCACTCGGTAAGACAGCCTCAGCTCCATATACCATGAAGAACGGCGTGTAGCCAGTCGACCGGTTCGGAGTCGTCCTTAAGCTCCAAAGGACAGATGGAAGCTCGTCAATCCAAGAGCCGGCTGCCCGCTTCAATGGAACTAGCAACCGGGGCTTGATGCCTTGAAGAATTAGAGCATTGGATCGCTCCACTCGACCATTGGATTGAGGATGTGCCACGGAGGCATAATCAATCCGGATTCCGTGATCCCGACAAAAGCGGCGGAAAACTTCAGCAGTGAAGTTTTTGCCGTTGTCAGTGATGATGTTGTGCGGAATCCCAAATCGGAAGATGACTCCTTTCATGAAGTTGACAGCAGTCGGTCCATCGAGCTTCATGATTGGCTTCGCTTCAATCCACTTTGTGAACTTGTCTACAGCCACGAGGAGATGAGTGAAACCTCCCCGAGCTGTTTTGAGTGGACCCACCATATCGAGTCCCCACACAGCAAAAGGTCATGTGATCGGAATGGTCTTGAGCGCAGTAGCCGGCATGTGAATTTGCCGGGCATATCTCTGGCACCCTTCACAAGTTCGAACGAGTTCCTCGGCATCGGTATGGGCGCTGAGCCAAAAGAACCCGTGTCGGAAGGCTTTGGCGACCAAGGATCTGGTTGAAGCATGGTGGCCGCAGAGTCCCGAGTGGATTTCCTCGAGCAAGGTTCGTCCTTCTTCTGGCGAAATGCAGCGCTGGAAAATTCCAGTGGTGCTGCGCTTGTAAAGTTCGCCATTGATAATGGTGTATGCCCGAGCTCGGCACACGATGCGGCGTGCCTCGGTCGGATCCTCAGGTAGCTCTTTATGCAAGAGGTACGCGAGGAATGGCTGAGTCCAGGGAGGAATAACTGCTAAGACTTCTTCTTGAGCCGGTTGAACCGGTTCTGGATGCGACGACCCGGCTTCAGACGACTCGGCAGCTGACTCCATCTTAACGGATGGTTGGAAGAGTTGCTGGAGGAAAACACCTGGCGGCACTTTTTCTCGGGCAGATCCGATTCTGGCGAGGGAGTCGGCAGCTTCGTTATCTGCTCGGCGAACATGATGAAGTTCAAGGCCGTCGAAGTGCCCTTCCAGCCGACGCACGGCAGTGCAGTATGCTGCCATGGTTGGATCTTTGGTGTCCCAAGTCTTCATTACTTGCTGCACCACCAGATCTGAATCACCACGGCAAAGGAGTCGGCGAATGCCGAGTGAAACTGCAATGCGTAAGCCATGCAGTAACGCCTCGTATTCTGCGACGTTGTTGGAGGCAGCGAAGTGAATCTGCAACACGTAATTCAACTTGTCGCCTTTGGGGGAGATCAACACAACTCCAGCCCCCTGTGCCCGCAAGCATCTTCGATCCATCAAAGTACATGATCCAGTGCTCAAGGTGCAGCTGAGTCGGGAGGGACTGGCTCTCAGTCCACTCAACGATGAAATCTGCTAGAACTTACGACTTGATGGCCTTGCGGGGCTCGTAGCTGATGTCGTGCGGCATGAGTTCTATCGCCCACTTAGCGACTCGGCCCGTGGCATCCCGATTGTTGATGATGTCAGACAAAGGGGCATGACTGACCACGGTGACCGAGTGGGCTTGAAAGTAGTGCACCAACTTCCGAGTCGCCAGAAACACACCATACACTAGCTTCTGATAGTGCGGGTAGCGCTGCTTTGACTCAGAAAGCACTTCGCTGATGTAGTAGACGGGTCGCTGTACCTTCTGAACTCGGCCTTTTTCTGCACGTTCCACCACTAAGACAACGCTGACCACTTGATTGGTGGCCGCGATGTAAAGCAACATGGGTTCTCCCTCCATGGGTGCAGCGAGAACCGGAGGTGTTGACAGAAGACGCTTGAGATCTTCGAAGGCTTGCTGAGCTTCACTCGTCCACTCGAAGGAGTCGGATTTCTTGAGAAGTCGGTAAAAAGGTAAAGCCTTCTCACCGAGTCGGGCTATGAACCGACTTAGGGCGGCTAGACACCCGGTTAAGCGTTGGATGGCCTTCAAGTCCTTTGGCCTGCCCATCTTAATGATGGCATCAAGCTTCTCCGGGTTCGCTTCGATCCCTCGCTCGGAAACGATGAAGCCGAGTAGCTTGCCAGCCGGAACTCCGAAGACGCACTTCTCCGGGTTAAGCTTCATGTCGTACCTCCTGAGATTGGCGAAGGTTTCAGCCAAGTCGGTCAGGAGATCTGAGGTCTTCTTTGTCTTTATCACAATGTCGTCGACGTAAGCCTGGACATTTCTGTCTATTTGGTCGTGCAAACACTTTTGCATGCAACGTTGATATGTCGCACCAGCATTTTTCAAACCAAAAGGCATTGTGATGTAACAAAAAGCCCCAAATGGGGTGATGAAAGAAGTTTTTATTTGATCCGACTCTTTCATCTTGATCTGGTGGTAGCCTGAATAGGCATCCAGAAAACATAAACGTTCGCACCCGGCCGTGGAGTCAACAACCTGATCCACTCGGGGTAAGGCGAACGGGTCCTTGGGGCATGCTTTATTTAAGGACGTGTAGTCCACACACATGCGCCAAGTTTTGTTTTTCTTAAGAACCAGGACCGGGTTTGCCAACCAGTCCGGGTGAAAAACTTCTCTTATGAACCCGGCTGCGAGGAGTCGGGTGATTTCTTCTCCGATTGCCTTGCGCCGGTCTTCAGCGAAACGGCGAAGAGACTGTTTTACCGGTCTTGCATCCTTGGCGACGTTGAGAGAGTGCTCGGCGAACTTCCTTGGAATACCCGGCATGTCAGAGGGCTTCCATGCGAAGATGTTCCAATTCTCACGAAGGAAGTCGACGAGCGCGCCTTCCTATTTGGCCTCGAGGTCGGTCCCGATTTGGACCGTCTTGGACGGGTCCTCGGGATGGACCTGGATACGCTTTGTGTCCTTGGCCGACTGGAAGGTAGACTCGGTTGCCGCCTTCTTGCTTGGTGGAGGTTGGTCCGAGTCGGCAGACGCTTGGATGTCCTGCAACTCCTGAGCCGCGATCAGCGACTCGGCAATGTCTGCACTGGCGATGTCACACTCGTTGGAGCGCTCAAAGTGGCCAGTGATGGTGATGACGCCTTTTGGACCCGGCATCTTCAGCTTCAGGTAAGTGTAACATGGCCTTGCCATGAACTTGGCATAAGCCGGCCGTCCGAAGATCGCTTGGTATGCGCTCTTGAAGCCGACCACCTCAAAAGTCAATGTTTCGACCCGGAAGTTGCTCGGCTCGCCGAACACGACTTCCAGGGAAATTTGTCCTAGAGGCTTCGCACACTTCCCCGGCACAATCCCATGGAAGGAAGTGTTACTCGGGCGAAGCTGAGTCTCCGGGACTTGCATCTTCTTCAAGGTGTCCATGAAGATGATGTTTATGCTGGAGCCACCGTCCATCAGGACCTTGCGGAGCTTGAACCCACCGACTTGCGGATCCACTACCAGGGGATGCTTGCCAGGCTGAGGGATCTGGTCCGGGTGGTCGAGTCGACTGAAGCCGACTGGAACCTCAGACCAATCCAGCCATTGTGGGACAGCTGGCACTGTCGCGTTGACTTCGCGACAGCGCAGCTTCCGACCCCTTTTGGAGTCGGATCCCTGAAAGATCATGAGTACCCCCCTTTGGGGAGGATACTGCGCTGTGCCGCTGCCTGCGGCAGAGCCTCCTTCTCCGCCGTCTTCCGGCTGGGGCTGCTTTTCTTCCCGGATTCGCTGCAGAAAGCTGCACTCCCGGGTCGAGTGTCCCGCCTGATATTTGGCGGTACTGTGGAACGAACAGGGCTCGTCGAGGATTTCCTCGAAGGTGAGCTTTGACGCCTTGCGCTGCTGCCAAGGGCGCTCTTGCTTTTGGCCAGCGTCGCCGCGCTGGGGGCCACGCTCAGCGGCCGCAACCAGGTCGGCTCCGCTGACTCCGTCTCCGCCGCCTGCCTTCCGCTTCGGGGGGCGATTGTCTTCCCGCTTCCGACCTGAGTCGGTGGGGACCTTCCGGCTCGAAGACTCGGCTTTTGCTTTGCCCTTGTCTTTGTATCGCATCGCCTCTTCTCCCGTCGCGTACTTGCTAGCGACTTCCATGAGTCGGCCCATGGTCTGGATGTTAGACCGGGCCAACTTGTGTTTGAGGAGTTCGTATTTCACTCCCTGGGAAAAGGCTTGGATGGCCTGCATCTCGGTAACATCCTCGATCGAGTTGCGCAGCCGGGTCCAGCGTTGGATGTAATCGCGGACCGACTCGCCCTTCTCCTGGACGCAGAGCCACAGGTCTTGGGCGTTCCCAGGGCGCTTGTACGTACCCTCAAAATTCTTGATGAAGGCCTCTTGGAGGTCCCTCCAATCGTAGATGCTATCTTCGGGCAGGCTGTTAAGCCATGCCCGAGCCGACCCTTCCAGCATCAGGGGTAGGCTTCGGAGGGCGACACGCTCGTTGCCTCCTCCTATGTTGCATGCAACTAAGTAGTCGGCAAGCCAAGTTTCCGGCTTGGCTGTGCCGTCGTACTTGTCGATGCCGCTGGTGATGCGGAAACCGATCCGGGAAAGGTTCGCCTCGGATCCGCCTGCTGAAGCAAAGCGGACCGGTGGATGCAGACCCACCCGGCTGGTTGACTTCACCAGCGCGCCGCTCAGCCCGAATCCGGGCTGCGCGTTGTCTTTCGATATCATCCCGAGCATCGCGAGCATCATTCGCTCTGTGAGAACCACCTTGTCGCTGTTCGGCCTGGAGCCGGTTGATCTCCTCACGAGCATCAGGTCGGTTGGTGGACCGACTCGGCTGCGACGAGCCCACGGTGGCCGGATGACTCGGACCTGCCGACGGCCGACTCCGCGCCACTTGGGAGGCCAGTCGGTTGCTAACCGACCCAGCTCCATTTTGTTGCTGTTCTACCGCCGTCCTCATCAAAGTGACGACTCGTCGGTGGATCTCGGCCGCGGGGCCGTCTGCCGGGGGCGGCAATGAGTCGGCCAACGCGGCAGCCGCAAAAAGATTTTGAGCCGGTGTCTGGTAGACAGCGACTCCATCTTGCTCTCGCCCAAAGAGCAGGGCCCGAACAGCCCGACTCCTCCGAGCAGCTGAGGAGGTTCGCCGGTTCGCGCGGTTACGCGAACCGTGGGGGTCATTCGGTTGCCGTTCTCGCTGTTCGAGGGCTGCGCGCTCTTGATCGAGGCGCTCTCGTTCAGCGAGAAGAGCTTGCCGAGAGGCCTCCAAGGCCCTTTCGGCTTCCGTTTGCCCGTCGATGGGCGTATGCAGGTGCTCGAGCGCCGCCCGGGCTGCTGCTGCATTGGACGTGCCCGCATCATCTGCGGCGCCGCCTCCAACCACATACACCTCAGCCGTGGCAGTGTTGCTGTGCGAAACTCTCATCCCCATCGGATTCGGCATCCAGAAGGGGAAGGAGAGAGTCCGCGCCCACCATGGCGACAAACTGAGAGTTCTTGACTGGTGCGGAGGGAGATTCGGGCCTGAGCTCGGGAATCGTCTCCACCGCAGGGCGGAGATGCGAATCTTCAAGACGAAGTTGGCCGAAGGCATTGGCCACGAAGCGAAGACTGCCGAAGGTGAACTCCGAGCCTTCAGGATGTACCATGATCGGCACGTTGCCGGCGACGAGCTTGTCACCAGTCGTAGGAGAAGATCCCGCCTGGATCTTGGCTCCGATGCACGCCTCCCCTACCTGGCGCGCCAACTGTCGCGGGGTGTTCGCGGCAATATCCATTTGTAATAGGATTGTCGGGGATGCGTGTATGGAAGATCTAGGCGGTGCACACAAGAACTTTTACCCAGGTTCAGGCTCTCCAAGTATGGAGATAATACCCTACTCCTGCTGAATATATTTGATGTTCTTGCGTGAAAAAAGGGAGTACAGTAGGGATTAGAGAACGTAAAATCTAGAGTCTAGCCCCTTTCTGCATGGAGGGCTCGGCCTTATATAGGCTTGCACATCAGCCGACTCGGTTACTCGGCTGAGCTACGGTTACTATCCAAATTAACTGACATTTACATCTGGTAACCGTCCGAGTAATCACCAGCCTTCATGCCGGCTGAAACGTATGCTTTGATGAGTTGTAACGCCTGTCTTAATGGCACCCGGACGTTGTACTGTGGCAGGCTGTTCTTGGGCCTTCGTCCGAATGGGCCTTTGCAAAGTTGTTGGGCCCGCATCCGAGTGGGCCTTGCCAGGCTGCTGGCCCAACTCGGGTTATTGGGCCTACCCGGTTGGGCTTCCCTCGTCAGTACTCATCCCCTATATAAACCTCCTCTGTTAGGCTATGAGTCAGTAGAGCTGATGGTCGAGTATCTGGATATGCCAGAAGAAGAGATGGAGAAGTAGACATCAGACGAAGGAGAGGCGGGAGTCAATTACTACTTTGACTTTGGTAAGGTGTATGATACTGAGTGGTTGTGAATCAAGTTGTAGCATAGGACCGTTGGTTGTAGATGTAGAAATAATCTTTTGTTGTCTAGGTTATTTTTGTTATTTACTTTCCACAAGTTTAGCTCTTATGTATTCTCTTATGCAAGTTGGAACTTTTATACTCTTGTTGGCATGTAATATAAGTATGTATTGTATCAATGGACCACTGTAATTCTTTCGTTGTACTAGTCTGATGGGCGTATTGTTGGTGAAACATAGTTTCACTAGCGAGAAGCCAAAGACTGGCACATTGGCATGGAGGGTTGCCACATATTGCTCGTTGCACATCCTAAATCATGGTTTTTCTCAGAGTCGGTGTGAGATATTAATAGTGCTAGATATGAAATAATATCAGTTATGAATACACATCGATTTGAATAGTAACTATTTGACATGAGAAACAAGACCATGCAGATAGTATTATTTCTCATATGCTGTAGAAAACATGCATTTTATGAATCTCGTGTAGAGAAACAAAATTACAAGTCCTTTCAGAGATACCACCGTGGTTTGCTAGCACGGCCAAGCTGACTGTGGCAATGTGGTGTTCTAGTTTACGGGCCTCGAAAGGCTCCTGATTAATTACGTCCATGGGCAAAAGCCTATAGATCACTCCGATTAAGTTGCTGCATGGTCATCATCTTCAAGTCTCGTCTTCTCCGTGTACTTGGTGTAGATGATGGTGGTGTGGTGCTGAAGTGGAAGGGTGGAGTGTATGTTCATTGCTCTGGCGATGCTTAGCCATAACCCTCCGGCTTGTCAATGTCCAATGATGAAGATGCCTGGCCTCGTCAACTCAGACGGGTGGGTGGCCTTTGCCTCGTCAGTGCTCAACTTGGTGGTGTCTGCCTCGTGGGTGCCCAGAAATGTGTGCAGTTTGCTTTATCGGTACATGTCATGTCGGTGGAGTGTGGTTTTGCATCATCGGTGCCTGGCCAGTGTTGAGGACAAGTGTTGGTGTAGATATTGGAATAGACAAGAGTGAAGCCACCCAGCTGGCATCGGTGTCACTTGATGATGATTGATTCTGGAGAGCTTGGTGTTGTAGACAACATAGCTACCAGAGGTGTTGATGAGGACACGACCTCCATGGATACAATCATTGCTACCTCTACTTCCACTACACCACTTGTTGATCAAGATCAAGACAAGCACAAGAACTCCAAGTACAAGAGATGTGTCATGGTGATCAAGATCAACAAGTATGTCAAGCAATAGAGGGAGAAGGTGATCAAGTTAAGGAGAATACATGAAGATGATCAAGAACTAGCTGCCTTCTAGATGAAGCCTCCATGATGACATAGTGATGATAACTAGAGAAGCCCTAATCGAAGATCAAATGAAGCTTTGGTCAAGAGCTGAAAGAATAAAAACTTAGTAAATTATAGTCTGATT